>PKMM01040193.1:68495-100868 GCA_002933915.1 Eutrema heterophyllum
ACAAGCAACAAATGCTTCTCCTTCTTCCTTTTGGAGCCTCTAGTTCCTATTTCTAGTCTAGGCACTCCATCTTGACTGCCTTATTCAATAACGGTCCGTTCTTAGCATTTCGGGCCATGTATTGCCGTTTTGGATCTGAATTGAACCTTTTACTAAGCGAAATCCCGTTTTTCGGATTCCATAGGGAATTTGAGGTTTCTTTAAAGAAATGAGAAAACAAGCAACAAATGCTTATCCATCTAACTTTCGGAGCCTCTAGTTCCTATTTCTAGTCAAGAAATCCCTATCTTGACTGCCTTATTCAATAACGGTCCGTTCTTAGCATTTCGGGTCATATATTGCCGTTTTGGATCTGAATTGAACCGCTTACTAAACGAAATCCCGTTTTTCGGATTTGTTAGAATTTATGAGACTATGCTCATTACAAGCCAGAAACTCGATCTCAAGAGGGAATGGAGTACAATCAACTTGTGATTGTATCCACACAAAAGACTCAAGTATAACAGAGAACTCTATGGAGAGAACATGTTATAACAAGAGAAACAGCTCTAGTATGAANAGGACTCCCGCAGGTCTAATATTCGACATGTGGGAATCCTTACAATCCCATCTCCGATTATCTCCGGTCATATGCAGAGATCAAGTTTTATAATAAAAATTAAAATAAGAGCAATTACATATATAAATCAATCAGAATCATCATCGCCACTCGGTTCATCATCTTCATTGGGTTCATCATCTTCAGGTTGAGAATCATTGTCACTCTCATCAAACTCATCGGAATCGCCTTCTTCTTCTGTGTCGTCAGGTAAACATTCAAGTTCCCGGTTGCGGGGATCAATTAACAGAACGTTTTCCGTAATCTCTGGTTCTGTAATGTCACAGCAAGAATCTTGTTGCATTGGAAGATCGTCAACACCAACAATTTTACCCCTTGGAGCTATTTTAATAACTGATAACCATGTGGGCCCAGTGGTTCGAACTCGCGGATATGGCACGAACGTTACTTGTTCTGCTTGTGATGCTAGGATAAATGGTTCAAACTTGTTATATCGCCGTGCTTTGTTGACGTCGACCACACCAAATTTGTTAATTCGCACCCCTCGACCGACTGTTGGATCGAACCAATCACATTTGAAGAGAACACATTTCATACTAACCAAGCCGGGGTACTCAACTTCAATTATTTCCTGCAACACCCCATAAAAATCTATTTCACCCCTAACACATACTCCGTAATTGGTAGGTGCCCGCTGAACACCGTATTTGTATGTATGAAACACATAACCACATGTGAAATACATGGGTGCAGTCGTTATCTTCCCGAGGGGGCCTTGTAGTAACTCATGAAACCATATTGGATATGCAGGGTCGCCATGATCCACCTATGAATTGAAAAATGCACATCGAGAAGTGTGCATGTTAGATCGAGCATCGATATACTTGATGAAATTTTTTTATTACGTAAACTTACTTGCGTCTTCAACCACTTAGCAAAGTGACGATCTTTACGATCGTTTATTTCATCATCTGAAACGCCTTCAATGCATTCTCGTACCTGACTAACAAATAAACTGCAAAATACACATATATACATTGAAATTAATACATTTATCTATATATATAATTAATAAATTAGTAGTGGATAATTAAATTGTCACGTTACCTCTCGAAAGGCTCCACTTCCTCGTAATTTAGGAGGATGTACGTATGTGCGATGTGCCTATCATTCTCGTTAGACCACCAAACTTCCTTCACTTTTCCACCAAGACGACTGATTGGTGAGAAGATGTCTGGGACACCCTCTACTGCATAAGTTCTTCCCACACCACCATCATCATATCGTCGGGGTTTCCGTTTGCGTGTGCGGACTTTTGTAGCGAAATAGTATGAAGTGAAGTGTGAAGTTTCTTCGGTCAAACTTCCCGCAACAATTGATCCTTCAACCCTTGCTAGATTTTTAGCCTTTCCCTTTAAATGTTTCATGAAGCGCTCGAATGGGTACATCCACCTAAACTGAACAGGCCCGCCTAGTTCTGCTTCATGAGGGAGATGAATGGGAAGATGTTCCATAACATCAAAA
Source organism: Eutrema heterophyllum (assembly GCA_002933915.1). Lineage (NCBI taxonomy): Eukaryota > Viridiplantae > Streptophyta > Magnoliopsida > Brassicales > Brassicaceae > Eutrema > Eutrema heterophyllum. The sequence continues at coordinate 70,579 of PKMM01040193.1, forward strand.
AACGCCGGGGGGAATATCTTCTCCAAATTGCACAACAATATTGGAATATTAGCAGCCAGCTGTGCAATTACATCTTCTGACAACGTCCGTGTACTAAGATCCCGGAAAAACGCTCCGATGCCTGCACCATCAAAATTATATAGTGCAATTAATATATATTTGAATTATATGTGATATGATGATATATGTCTCTTACCTCCAATTGCTTCATGAACATTTCCTGGAAGGAGTTCGGCAAATGCGAAAGGAAGTAATCGTTGCATAAACACGTGACAGTCATGACTCTTCATCCCTGAAAACTTTTGTCCTTTCTCAACAGATTTAGCCAAATTGGATACGTACCCATCAGGAAACTTCACATCAGATGCAACCCAATTGAACAACGCTGCCTTTTGTTCTGCACCGAGCCGAAATATAGGAACTGGTGATTTCCCATTGCTCATAATATGCAACTCATTTCTGTTGCAAATATCGGGCAAGTCCAACCTTGACTTTCCGCTGTCTTTGGTTCTTCCTTTCACGTTTAACACCGTATGCATGATGTTATCAAAAAAGTTTTTCTCAATGTGCATGACATCAAGATTGTGTCGTAGCAGATGATCTTTCCAGTACGGAAGTTCCCAAAAAATGCTTTTCTTGTGCCAATTGTGATTCTCCCCGTATCTATCAGGCATATTAGCTGGAGTGTGCCAATTTCCCCCACGATTCACAGTTTCTAGTCCCCCAAAATGATCTATTTTTGCTTCTAGATCTTCCCCAGATAGATACACTGGTGGGGGGACACGCACGATTTTGTTCTTCCTAAACAATCGCTTATTTCTTCGATATGGATGGTTGATTGGTAGAAACCGACGGTGACAATCAAACCAGCATGTTTTCCTCTCATGTTTCAGCTGAAACGCATCTGTCAGATCGAGGCAATACGGACAAGATAACCTCCCATGCGTCGTCCAACCTGATAGCATCCCGTATGCAGGGAAGTCGCTTATTGTCCACATAAGCACCGCACACATCGTAAACAAAAATTTCCTCGAACAGTCATATGTACGAACTCTTGTATACCACAACTGTTTCAACTCATGTATGAGAGGCTGCAAAAACACATCAAGGGAACGCTTGGGATGCTTCGGACCAGGTACTAATATACTCAAGAATAAAAAATTTCTTTGCATGCACATATCTGGAGGAAGGTTGTATGGCGTTAGGATTACTGGCCATAAAGAATATTGCCTACCAGACATACCGAATGGACTAAATCCATCAGTGCAAAGGCCAAAATACACATTTCGCTTAAATTTAGCAAATTCCGGGTGTACCGTGTTAAAGTGTTTCCAAGCTTTTGTATCTGACGGGTGAGTCACTTCTCCTTCTCTCTGTGAATGTTCTGCATGCCACCTCATCGATGCAGATGTCCTTTCAGATTGATACAATCGTTTCAACCTATCAGTTATAGGAAGATACCACATCCGTTGGTACGGTATCTTACTACGCCCAGAAGTTTGTGGCCTGAATCTCGGCTTTTGGCAAAATCGACATTCCTGCAGTTTATCATCATCTTTCCAAAAAAGCATACAATTGTCAACACATACATCTATCATCTCAGAAGGCAACCCAAGACTAAACACCAACTTCTGTATCTCATAGTATGTTCCGGCAGCCAAATTATCATCTGGCAAATACTCTTTAATAAGATCAGCCCAATCATCCATGCAAACCTCAGCTAAGTTATGATCAGTTTTAATTGTCATCATCCTAGCTGCTAATGACAATTTAGACTGACCTTCTCTACATCCATCGTAGAGCGGCTGATTTGCATCGGCTAGCATATGATAAAATCGCTTCGCATCTACATTGGGTTCCTCAACATGACTATTATCAACATTTGTTTCATGAAATGCATCATTGACCATTTCATGCATCCTATCATGATCTTGACCCTACTGATCAAATTGATGTTCATGACCATGATGATAACTACTACCCTGATCAAAATCTACATGACCTTGATGATAATTACTACTACAATCAGCTTGATCAATAATACTCCTTTCAAAACCCTCTCCATGTTGATACCAAACATAATATTGCGGCATAAACCCTCTATTTAGTAAATGCTTCCACACCGTCTCAATAAAAATATATCTCGTATTCTTGCATTTACGATAAGGACAGAACATCTTACCGCTTTCAAGGGTTGTTTGCATATTTCTAGCCTGATACATGAATATTTTCAGCCCCTCTTTGAATTCTTTCGTCAACGCTCCCTCCGAATCCTTTTGCGTATACATCCATCTTCGTAGTTCGTATATAGACATTTTATAAAAAGAGTTTTTGAAATTTTTTTTTTTTGGAGAAGTGTTTGTATTTTTTTTTTGAAATTTTCGTTTGAATTGTTGGCTGTATTTATAGAAATTTTTCAGAATTACCAACGAATTTACATCGGAAATTTACATCGAATTTACATCGAAAAATAATTTACAACGAATTTACATCGCTTATACGACGGATTTACGACAAATATATGATATGTAAATTATTAGGTGAACCTACTTTAAAACGTGGCCACCTACCTACACACATTTGACGTAAACTCGTCGTAATGTACATCGAATATAAGTTCTCGTAACATCGATGTAAACTTCCGACGATGTAAAGAATCGTCGTAATATCGTCGTAATGTAGACGTCCAATTACGACGATATTACGACGACAAACATTTACGACGAAATTACATCGAAATAAAATTTCGTCGTAATGTCGTCGTAACTTCGCCGTAACATTACGACGGCCAAAATTCGATGTAAATTTTCGTTGGTAATCGACTGTTTTCTTGTAGTGATGACAACTCCGGCCTTGTAACTCCAAGATAAATCAACCTCCCAACCAAACGACGATACCTGGAGGGATCGGAAATCACATCACCTTTAGCCAAAGCAAGATGATGATTTTGGTCCATCGGAAACGCTACGGGTTTAGCTCCGAGAAGACCCGCCTCCGTAATGATATCAAGGGTGTATTTCCGTTGGCACAGATAAATACCCGTCGCATTTCGAGCTACCTCAAGCCCCAAAAAATATTTAAGCAATCCAAAATCCTTCATGTGGAAGCAATTACTCAAATAAGTCTTAAATTCATAGATAACCTTTGATGAATTTCCAGAGATGATCAAATCATCGACATACACCAGGACGTGAATCTCCACGCCATCCTTGTTGAAAACAAACAACGTATAGTATAATCATGAATAGCTTGAACAAATCCATACTCTTCCAAGGCAGTGGCAAGCTTAGCGAACCAGCATCGAGGTGCATGTCAAAGACCATATAACGATTTCTTCAACCGACAAACTTTCTTTTTATCATCAGTACGAAATCCCGGTGGTAAGCGCATAAAGACTTCTTCCTCGAGGTCTCTATGTAAAAATGCGTTGTGCACATCCATTTGGTGAACTTCCCAATCCCGAGAAGCCACTACTTCAAGAAAACACCGCACCGTTGTCATCTTAGCAACTGGCTCAAAAGTTCGCCAAAATCTTCTCCTTCGACTTGGTGGTTTCCAAACACAACCAAACGAGTTTTATATCTCTCAATAGAGCCATCAGATTTATACTTAATGCAATAAACCCATTTACAAGCAAGAGCCTTCTTTCCCGGAGGTAAATCTTCAACAATAAACGTGTCGTTATCTTCAAGAGCAACAATCTCATTTTTTTAATGGCTAACTGGAAATTGGGATCATCCATAGCCTGGGAATAATGTTGCGGTACCGTTTGAGCTGTAATCGCATCAAGGAAATTCCGATGAGTTTCGGAGAATCGATCACAAGATAAAAAATCTTCAAGTGGATAACACGATGTATCGTGTATTGTATTAGCCACAAAATTCTTCAGTTTTGTCGATTTGGTTTTCTTCCGATGTCCACGACCCAGTAGTTCAGCCGTGTGGTGTTCATCAAGCGTTGCAGGTGCAGTCATCTCTGTTTCTAGATCAGGAGTCGCAGCCAACTCATCGCGAGGAGAGAGAGGCTCATGATGATCTTCTTCAGATGTCGAGGACCCCAAATCTGTTTGTGGAAAGTATGTATCCTCAATCGGATTAGCCAATGGAGGTTCGAGTGTCTCTATATCCTCAACATCAACTGGTAAATCAGAGGGTAGTGTCGTAGTCACAGCAGGGGATTCAAGCTTTGATACCATGTCAGAAAACAGTAGGTATAGAATATGTACATATATCGTAATAAGATCCAAATGTCCTTTATGTCTCTTCATGTCATATATCTTATTTTGATCACATTGAAGCCCAAAGAACGTTGGTGGTGGGGTCATCAGTTTCTGTTAAGATCCCTACTCCTTGGGGAACAGGTTTTACCTAGCTTGCAATACTAGTTGTGACGGTCTGGTATGCCTCTACGATTTATATAATCCGCATATTGTGGTCAATCCCGCCACTCGATGGTATCGAACTCTGCCTCACTGTGACTATCAAGTAGCAGCTTTCGAGAGGGGCGAGAGAGGCATGGGAAGTGAAAACATACCCCCTTTTCCTGGATTCGGTAAAGATAAATTCAATGGCACATACAAGTCAGTTTGGTTATATAATAATTCCGCTGGATTAGGCCTAGACAACAATGCTACTACAACTTGTGAAGTTTTTGATTTTACCACAAACGCTTGGAGGTGCGTTGTCCCTGCGTCCCCCTATCTGGTTCTTCACGGCCAAGATCATGTATATTTTGATGGGTCACTTTATTGGTTAACTGCCCCGCACGAGGGCGAAACCAAGGTTTTATCTTTCGATCTTCACACCGAAACTTTTCAAGTCATCTCTAAAGCACCCTTCCTCAAAGACTCTAGTACTCCAGACATCAACATGTGCAACATGGATGATCGTTTATGCGTATCCGAGAAAAAGTGGCCCAATCAAGTGATATGGTCGTTCGATTCAGATCACAAGACATGGAACAAAATATATTCGATAGATCTCAATAAACTTCAACTTGGTTTGGGAATCCCTTTTTTGCACTCACGCCACTAGCAGTTTTGGACAAGGACAAGTTATTGCTTTATGATTGTGGAGCTTCGTTGGTACTACATGATCCTAATGCCAAATCTTATGATTTAGCTTACAAATCTGAACTCTCTGCATTCCCTATTTGTTATTTTCCGAGTTTAATCTCTGTTTTGTATAGTTGATTATTTTCCGAAACATTTGCTTTTTGGTTGTTTTCCAATAAAATGATTCACCTTTAGAAATCAAATGTCAAACCCAAGTCAACCTCCTATATACTGCTATAAACTGTTTTTTAAATCAGGTTTCGAGCGGGCCTTTAAACCTGAAACCAATCCAGGGACCTTTGTGGTAGTCCTGTTTTTTTGACCTAACCCTTATCTTCCATTTATTATTATTATGAAAAATCGTTTACATGTACTATCGGATTGTCATAGGAATAGGAGTGGCATTCAATGAGTTCTGACTCAGACAAATGCAGTGAAGTGAAGTGATCTGTAACGTCCTAATTCTTTATATAGCAAACCAATGATTCCTTGTATTCCCAAAAGATATACAAGATCAGAGTAACACAAAACCTTTACATCTCTATCCATGGTTTTGACATAACTCTAATGACAGTACAATAATTATCATTTATATTCACATGCATTTAATCTTTGAAACTCTCTTGGTTCACTCGCTGATTAAATTATTAGATTGTTTTTAAGAGAAAGCTTACTTAGACATGTGTCATGTGTGTGAGAGTAGGAAACTCAAACAGGCCATTGAAGCAAAGCACCGAATCTGAGATTTGGCTTTTTCATTTTCAGCGTCTGAGTCAAGTATGGTCGGCTTCTATTCTGCTTCACTACTCACATCAATCTCTTACCCCCCAAAAAATTCAATCACTCAAATGCACTGTCCGCACTCTCTCTTTTACTTCAAGAAGATAATCTGAATACGCAAAAGCAAACCTTTAAAATCATGCTTTAATTTTTTTAAATTTTCTGAGAAAAGCAACTAAAAGATGGTTTTACCTGGTGGTTGGTTTCTGTAATGTTGTATGCATAGTCTTGAAAATGGTTTCTTGATGCTCTGTTTTGAAAACCTGATCCTCCCTTTTGACCGTTGTTCACATCCGTTGATTCTTGGTCAAAACTTGGCTCGTGCGCAGGGATTTCAGAGACTGTGTTTCTGATCCGTGTTTGCACTGGTCTCTCCTCGGTTTTTCTCCAGAACTTGGGACTTAAGAATTCTGTACCAGGTAGTTTGGAACAACTCTCTCCTCCGCAGCTACTGTTCTTAGGGACTCTCCCGTTTGAAACCGCAAGATCGCATGATATTTCATCCAAAGCCATCTCTAGACCGCTTACACGAGACTCCAGAGACTGGATCCCACTCTGTGAGCTTCCCATGAATTTCTACATCCAAATGAAGAGTTTTAAGTATTTCAGTGACAGGCTTGAGCCATCTATTCATAACCAAACATTTCATCTACATTAAGGGACAACAGGATCGTTTAAGACCAATTTGTATACCTGAAGTAGGTCTAAGAGACTAGACTGCTGGTTCTCAATGAGAGCAAGCTGTTCGCGTATCAACGACAGTTCCTCGCTGTCTTTCCTGCTCTCATCATCATCATCTTTACCATTCTTGGCAACAGAATCACCATCGTCACTGCAAGGTGCAACCCTTGAGCCAGACCTCAAACCACCAAAGCCATGCACTTTATCTTCCCGGCTTTTCTCGGAGATTGTATGTTTGATTATATCAGGTCCTTCTGAGTTCGCCTTCTCCTCCTCTGATTCTACGACTTTACTACTCCGATCCTCCAAAGATTGCTTTACCGGTGGAAATTGTGGTCCCTTGTTATTCACACTAGAGGCTACTAACATGGTCATATTCCCTTGATTTCTTTTTGGAAGATTCTCCTTTTGTCTAGTAGCTGCGTATGATCTATTCACAGGCAAAGATGGGGACCTCTTGATTATAGGCGTTACTTTCTTTGGTCTTGAGGACTTAAAACCAACGTCAATGGTGGGACTTCTCGTGACAGGGGAAAAGCATCCAATGCTACCATCATCTGAAACCAATTTGTAGAATGGCAGAAAAAAAAATCAAATCAAAGCAAGTCCCTAAGCTAAAATTGAGAAATGTAACCAGAGAGAACATACCAGTGGAAGATCTAGATGGAGATAAAGAGGCTTCGTCGAAACCATTTGAAACTTCCTTCCACTGATTCAGTGTTCGATTCATAGTTTCTCTCACACTTTTCACCTACATTGCAGATTCACTAAGCGTCAAAAAACCGGATTTAGATTTTTTTCTTGACCACAAGAACAAAAATCAGTTTTTGCATCAGAAGGATTTTTACCTTATCAAATCTTCTGCTCTCAAGAGCCGCCGAGCAGGTTTTCTTGTATTGCGATGCCAATTCTTCCGCCGTCGCAACTTTACCCAACGCCTCCGCTGCAGATTTCCTCGCCGCCCAATCCTCGCTGCTCAGAAATTCAATCAAAACCGGAACCAACCAATCCAGCACCGGTTTAGTTCCCGCGCCGCCGGCGCTAATTATACTACCCACCGCACTCAACAGCGCCGCCTTGGCCTTAAAACCCTCGCTCTTGAGCAGCTTCCCAATCTTAGGCAGAGACTTCCTCAACTGATCCGATTCAGGATCCGACGCCGCTTCCACTGACGCAGCCAAGCACAACGCCGCTCCGATCTGCGCGTTGGAATCGCCTTCCTGGATCAGCGTCTCGATAAGCGGCTTCGCGACGGAGGCGAACGGCTGCCTCGTGACGTGAGCGGACATATCCGCGGTAGCGGCGGCGCAAGCGGAGCGAACGGAGGAATCCGGATCTCGGAGACGGCGGATAACGGTGGAAACCATCTTAGAGAGATGAGGAGAGAGAGAGTCTCCGTGGTAGCGAGACATAAGCGACAAGACAGCGACGCACTGTTTCCTCACCGGAGATTTGCACGAAGAGTCGGTGTTGTGGATGCAGTTTAGGAAAGAAGAGAAGGAGTCGTGAGTGAGGTTTCTAGCGATCGAGTCAAGCTCCGCCGTGGCGAGGGCCAAGGTGTCACGGTCAGCGAGCTTGTTGAGACAGGCGATGACTCGTTGCTTCAGATCAGGAGTCGACGGGGACTGAGAACTCGGAGATGAGGAAGACGCCGGAGATAAAGAAACCGGTGGACTCGCCGGAAATCGTCCGTGAACCGACATTTTTTGTTTACTTTTGAATTCCGATTTGAGAATTTTCTAAAGAACGTGTTCACATTAAATGTAAAACTCCTCTGAATATGGCGGCAGAGAAAACTCCGATTGGGTAAATGGGTTTTTAAATGCTAACTAGAGAGAGGGAGGAGGTGGTGAAAAAAAATTAAATAATAATATGGGAAAAAAAACCGTCTTTTATAACAATAATTAATTACACTACTCGACGAACAAAAAATGCAATAATCACATATTAATGTCGAAGTAATATATGAATTTGATGATCAATCATACTAGTATCTACTTCGGGGAAAAAGTTAAAATATCTTTTTCTCCAAGATTTTTTAACACCCAAAAAAAATTGAAATCTGTAGTCGGTATATATTTTTCCCGGCAAAACAAAATTCTTACAATGTTTTTAAAAACATTATATTATATCGTATTCAAAATTGAATTTTAATACAGTACTAGATTTTTGTCTTTTTTCCAAGTTTCTCTATTCAAAACATAATATCGTTTTCAAAATTGTTTTTGACTACATTTATTGCTTTGATTATTCTTCTCATTGCAAAGTTAAATTTGTTAGATGAAATTCTTTGTCCCCAAAAAAAATAAAATAATAATAATTAGCTGTTTCGATAATAATAACAATAGTCTTTACATCAATCTAAATTGGATTTGAAGAAATAGTCATTGGTGTGTGTTTTCTTACAGATAATAGTGTAGGTCAGAAAGATTCTGTCCTTTTTGATGTCGTGTTAAATCCTCACAGATAAATAAAACTAGATATGATATTTAAAATTCAAATGAATTTTATACCATTACCGAATAATATGTAAGAAATTAAGAATACGACAAAGAAGAAACTAAAAACAAAATTAAACTGACAGGCAATGGAATATATCCCAACTGGCGAACCTTAGAACAGTTCCAAATTTACAGTAATATATTAATTAATAAAGTGATTAAGACAAAATTTGAAATAATATGCTGTGTTCTCTGGTGATGATGCTGTATAATTCTGTTTGACATTTGACTTGTTCAGAGTATCAATGATGCTAATCTGATTTATGAATTTTTGGTAAATAAAAAATCGAGAGAAAATCATGGTAAGAAAATAGAGTGGCATTAGAAAGTAAATAGGAAGAGAGAGAGAGACATTAAGGGAAATAATGTTAAAGCACGTGAAGGGGATATGGAGAGCGCAGGCAAAATTGGGCAGAGGAGCACGTGACTTGATTTAAGTCCTCTCCTTCGATGTTACTGCTTCAATTTTTTTTTTTTTTTTTTAACGTGTTCTAAATTTAATTCGTAACTTTTTTTGTTTTGTTTTATGTCTCGGGAAGTATTTTACATTCGGTCCATAATCTCTGCAATACAAAGGTAATGTTTCATTGACCAAATATTTGGTAATATATGCGACAGAAGTGCATATAAAAATCAATTTTTTTTTCTTTTAAAATACAACATCGTATTCAAATCTATAGGATTAAAAGGAGTTGCTATAAAACCGGTTGAATAATCGGTGTTTTTTTTTTATGTAAATAAAAAAATGAGGTCAATATATGGATTAAGCAATAGTTTCTCAAATGTAAACAGATAAAAAGCATTAATAAGTATGGTTACTTTTTACTTTATATTATAAAATAAATAAGTATGGTTACTTTTGCTCTACGTTTAGACCAACCTCATGTGTCTTTTGTTGTTCCAAACGAATATGGATTTAACATCTCAAGAAGACAAAAAAATATTAGCCCTAGCCAATTGAATCAGCGACATGGCAGATCAAAAAAAATTCAAATGCGATGAACTGATCAGTTTAATACAATTTCTATTAAAAAAAAAATAAACAAATTGAACCGAACAATCAAACCAAAATAAAATTAGCTTTTGGTTTGAAACCCGAAAATCGAAATCTCTTATTTGTAAGTCTAAAAGTACAATAAATACCATTAGTTTAACTTTCATCTATGATATCTGTGAATGATAATTTTATAAGAAAGTAAAAGTAAAATCAGATTAGAGATTTTTTAAAACAAACAATTCGCGGCTCTAAACCTCAAATCCTTCCAAATTATAGAAACAGTAAAAATCTTTATTAAAAGGATTAAAACTGAGAGTATGGAGGAACAAAGGAATGATCACTTTCATGAATATTGCAGGTTTTATTTTTGTCAAGACGGCGACGTTTGGATATGTTGGGAAATACCCTCCATGTGACTTTTGTTCGTCCGACCATTATTATGTCTTCATTCTTTATGGCATCTTCCCGCCCTCGTCTTGATCTTTTCCATTTTAATTTAATTGATTCCCGACTGACCTAAACCGAACCGGTATAAGATCATACATGCAATCATACATGCATCATCATGCATGGTAGTATCAAACCGGTTATTGGGACAAGAAGTTCAATATTCTAATATTAAACATCAAATCATCTAAATAGCTCAACAATGATGGCCCAGCTAATTAAACCGAATCGGTACAAGATCATACATGCATCACCATGCATGGTTAGTATCAAACCGGTTCTTGGGACAAGAAGTTCAATATTCTAATATTAAACATCAAATCATCTAAATAGTTCAACAATGATGGCCCAGCTAATTAAGGTGGCAGGGATATATAACACACTTTTGTTTCTATCACGACATGTAATTAAGTTCAAATCAATAGCCTCCATCAATGCTAGAATGTCTTTTTTCTTCCTGGATTCTTTTGAGACTTGGAACCATTCTAGCTTATTTACTTAGAAATAAATCAAACATAAAGTATTATTATATGACTTTTAAAAATTGAACAATAACTAAAATTTACTAGATTTAAAGCCACGTTATATTATTTCAATTACATATATAACTTTTTTTCACAACCATATAGACGAAATTAAGGATAGGGTGTACATAATTAATGACGTTACTATTTCACATATTTGCGTACATGATCTTGTCACCAATTGAACCGAGTAGATCAAGATTTTTTACAAAAGAATTATACATATAGGTTGGTATATGAACAAATAGCCCAATATGGGACACATCATACATGTAACAAAGTTTTCTTGGTTTCATTTTTGAAAAAAAAAAATGAAGAAATCCATGGTGTTGTATTAACGTTTTCATACATTTTCAAAACTCCAATTAAAATATTATAATCATATATTCTCAAATGTAATTATCATGCTCAATAAGATGCAAGAATTGAAAAATGGACAGAAGGGCAAAAGGGGGAAATTTTGGATCGAGGACCAAATGGTGGATGCTGATGTTAGTAATGTTGTTTGACTAATTAAGTGGCAAAGCTAAACTAAAGATACAAATACAAGTTGTGGAAAGATAAGAGACGAGCTTTCACATGGGCATACCTCAAATAGTGACAACAAACGCCTACATTTTATAGTTATTTCTCATATTTTTGCATCTTTGTTTTCCTTGCAAGGGAACACTTGCACATGTGATCTTATTTTCTTCTTCTTATTTCAAAATAAAATAAATAGAATTTATCCCCTTTTTTGGATGAGATGAGGGATGTGCCTCTACCAATGGAATTGTGTTGTGGGCAATATTAATAGAGCTAGGTTCATGTACAAGGAATCGTCCATGTGTTCATTGTGTTGTCCCATTATGACCCCGAGACCAAATCTATATAGCTTGCCCCAATAAGCTTTTTTCTTTTATTTTATTCTATTGGATATAATGATATATCTATAGGATGCAATTACGTAAGAGGAACTGCAAAATATCAATTTTAAATGGTATTTACTTTATCATCAAATTAAATTAATAAAATATCATGAAAATTACATACGAAGATTGATTACTGACCACCTATAGAACCATATTTTAGATTATGCAGAAGTACTCGTATAGAGACCAATTAAATTTTGATATACTAATATTATGACGTAATGATTATGTAACCCTAGTCCATTTCTTAGTATGTAGACAAATATATAAAAGTTATTGTAAGCGACACATTCAATTACTTTGTCTTGGTGGTTAATTCAATTATAGGGAGACTGGCCAAATGCTACATTTGTTTTAAAATGACATGTTCGATATATGTGTTTCATAATTTATATTCTCAAGAGTCAAGATTATTATTACCGTCAGATCACATGTTCAATCATTCATTTGTGATACAATTTAATTTTTTGTTTTTCCACAATCCTAATCAAGTTATGTACAGTACTATACGTTTGTTTTATTTATATTTTTGGGTGCAACAAAAATGATATCGTCTAACATCCTAGTGAAAATGGTGAAAAACTGAGACAACTGATCGATAAGTTAGAGTATTACCAAAATATTATTTTGTAATCTGAAAATGAAACTAGTGACTGATATCGATGTAAACATTTGTCTAATGTATATCAAACATAATTTGACCTACATAAAATTTTGGTTAATTTACTACCGAAGTGTTATATCATTGATAAATTTGTTGGATATAGAGAATATTGATTTGGTTGAAAATTGTAATGAGTGTGGTTTTGCAAATTACAAATGATGGGAACAAGCCTTGTTTGGACTTTTGTTATTATCATCTGTAAACATTAGCACAAGAACAATCATAAGCATTTTCCACATGGAAGCTGCTCCTCAATCATGATTGATTTTTGGATTCATATATAATATATTTTTAGTTAATTCAATTAAAATTCATAAATAGCTTTACATAGGTGAAGTATGACTATACATCACATACGTAAACGGATATGCTATATCTTTATTTCCTGATGAGTGCAGTTTTCCCTAGCTAGCCTATTTTTAGCATGACATTTTACTTTATACCCAAAATAATATTTTGTAGATCAAATGGATTGAATGAATTTTGGTAAATTTCTTGATAAACATGTACATCTACATAGACCTTAAATATATTTTGGCTGGAGATTAGATTTTAAGGTCCTTAAATATGGTTTGGTTGGAGATTAAATTTTGAAATTGCTGGCACTCAACTAAAAGCATGATTTATGTATAAATGTATTAAAAACAATTCAACTTTTCCTTTCAATTCTTGTATTTTCTTTCATTATTCTAATGGCCTGATCCATCAATAAGACATCTACCGTACTAATCATTGAATCATTAATTGATCATTATCATTACTAATCATAATAAGAAGATTGGGTTCAAAGAAAAAGGAAAAAATAAAGAGTTTTTTTTGTATGTTATAAATATCTAGTTTAATAGGTTTTTGTATAACAGTTATTAAAAATTAGTATTCTGATTTTTTTTACCAAATATATATATATATATAAATATTTAATTTTACGACAAAAATTAAACAGAAGAGATTTCCTTTTTTGTATCTAAGAAATTAGACAGAAGAGACACGTAGTCAAATCTGATATGCCCTAAGTATAAATACACTCCCGAATAGAATTCAAAAGTCAAAACAGTGATCATCAGTAGGTTTTGATTTTGGAAATCTTCCAAGTCCGTTACTCTGCGAAGTCGAAGCTTCTTGCTCATCGCTGCTTTAGTCTCCCAAATTCGGTAACTATCTTTCGTTCCTCTCCGTTTTAATCCTATTTCGTTCGATTAGGTTAACTATGTCACGATTGAGTTTTCTGGTTCGTTGCTTTCAAATCGTTTCTTGACTATGTCACGACCGAGTTTTCTGTTTCGTTGCTTTCAAATCGTTTCTCGATTGATTTCCAACTGTTCGAAGGATGCTAATCTATGAAATTCACATGAATCTTTGAAATCGACAATACTTGTTTGGTCTAGGGTTCGCATAATTTTTGGTCTCTTAATTAATTATACTTAGAACGAACTGAGTTCTTTTTAATGAACATAAATTCTCTAATTTTTCTTTGGATACCAGAGGCTTAATTAGGCCAATTACACACCATGGTTGGAGGAAGCGTACCACCTACGCTAACTTTAGGTCATGCGCAAGAATACATCGCTGATGTGAAGGAAGCACTAAATGACGAACCTGAAAAATATGACGAGTTTGTCAAGATATTGCAGTATGTCATAACTCATAGGTATGGATTACTTTTCTCCCTGTTATATTTGCTTTGCTCCATGATTTCAATCTACACAACAAACTCACATTGTGAATTGTTTTCTGATATGTTGTTATTCTCTTTGTAGAGCTGATGAAGATACTTGCTTTGCAAGGGTGAGTGAACTCATGAAAGATCACCGGGATCTTCTAATTCTTGGTTTCAATGTCTTCCTTCCACCTGAGTCTAAGATCCCTCTCGAGGCTAAGAGGATCATCCTTCCCGAGGGTAAGACAACCATCACTTCAGAGGCTAAGAAAACCATCACGCCTCCCGATGCTGAAAAAGGGTTAGGCCAATTTCAAACCATGGCTGCCAGAAGAGTACCACGAGAGCTAACAATGGATGATACGCGTCAATACATTGCTGCTGTGAAGGAAGCATTTCGTGACGAACCTGGAAAAAATGATGAGTTTCGAAAAATCTTGAATGGTTATAGAGATCAAAGGTATGAATTGTGTTTTCTCCCTCTTATGTTTGGCTTGCCCTAAATTTCAACTCCCAAACTACACAACAAAGCACACATGTGAATTGGTTCTGATGTTACTAGTCTCTTTTGTAGATTCGATCGCACTAGTACCATTTCAAGGGTGAAGCAACTCATGAAAGAGCACCCGAAGCTGCTTCTTGGTTTCAATTTCTTCCTTCCAGATGAGGATAAGATAACCATCCCTCCCGAGGCTAACCGAACCATCCCTCCCGAGAGTAACAGAACAATCCCTCCCAAGATTAAGATAACTATCACTCCCAAGATTAAGATAACTATCCCTCCCAGGACTAAGAGAACCATCCCTCCCAAGGCTAACAAAGGGTTATGCCAATTTCAAAACATTGTTGAAAGAAGATTACCAACAGAGCTAATTATGGATCGTGAGCTTTCAGACATCGATTCTGTGAAGGAAGCATGTCATGATGAAAGGTATGGATTATTTTCTCCCTGTTATATATACAGTATTTGGTTTGCTCTTATTTCAAGTCTACACAACAAACACAAATTGTGAATTGTTTTCTGATGTTATGATTCTCTTTGTAGAGCTGATGAAGCTATTGGCTTTGCAAGGGTTGTAGAACTCATGAAAGATCACCGGAATCTGATTCAGCTTTCAGCTGAGGCTAATACGATAGCCATCCCTACCGAGGCTGAAAATCATGGTGCTGAGTCTAATTGTACCAAAAGAAAACGTGAGTCTGATGGACAAAGTTTTATCAACAAGATTAAGGTATAGAAATGCTTAAATGACAAATAATCCTACGAAAATACTATTTTGATATGTCCTCTTCTGCTAACTTGTGATCTAAATAACAAATTCGTCGATCTGCAGACAAGGTTTCGGAGCCTTGATACTCACGTAGTGGGGTCATTTCGCGAGATAATGAAAACGTTTAAAGAGGGAAAGAAGTCGGAAAAGGAGGTGCACGAGGAGGTAGGTTCTTTGTGGGCTATTTGTGCTGCACTTGTACTTTTGCGTTTTTTTCTTTCTTGGTTTTGATTTGGTAATTATATTTTTGGCAGGTCGTTGATCTTCTCTACTATCATGAAGATTTGATCGAGGAGTTTTCCAGAAAATTTAAACGAAAGCGTCAACATCTCTACTAGATGGTTATCTACATGATATTGCTCTAGGATGTTTGTAACAGAAATAGATATATAAAATGATTAGAACTTCTACCGAGAAGAGAGTGTATAGTTTCTTTGGTAGAGCTTTGAGTCTAGTTCGATTTTTCTGACATGCACATATGTTCTAATCAAATTTTTGAATCCAATGTTTGATTTGGTTTGGTTTTTGTTAAGTTTCACAAAAAAAAGGAACATTACTGATTTGTAACTGTAGTTTCTAGTCGTTTTGGAGTAAGATCCTTGAGGAACGACATTAATATTTCTGCACTTCAAGAAAAATGGTAATGGTTTGATGAAAGTTGCATCAAATCTAACTATAATATATGAGTCAATGCTTGTTGAAGTTTTGAAGGATCTTCTTAAGTGTAACTCTTAATGCATAAAATGTTTAGAGCTTCTAACGAGAAGAGAGTGTATGATTTCTTTTGTAGACATTTGATTTGAGTTTGTTCGATTCTTACTCTACAGAACATGACATGCCCATATGCTTCTACTGAGGTATAATGATTGGGTATAAGAGACGAGAAGATAGTGTATAGTTTCTTTTGTAGATCGTTTCAGTTCGATTCTTCCTCTATTGAGGTATAATGATTGGGTATATATATGATTGCTGATAACTGACTACAAAAACAAATTATATATATATGATTGCTGATAATTGACTAATCTCATAGTAGTTTTCATCAATGTGGAGTTGATACAGCTAGTCTCATAGCAAAATTGAGAGAATTGTTTAAAGGGAACCAAGAGTTGATATTGGGTCTCAATACTTTGATTCCGATCCCTCTGGTTATAATAAGACCACTCTCCAACCTCCACAAAAGAAAGTTGCTAAGTTTAGTCATATCAAATTAATTTCTCCAACTCTTTGGTTTCAATACTTTGATTCCCTTTGGTTATAATATGATCACCCTCCAACCTCCACAAAAGAAAGTTGTTAATTTTAGTCATATCAAATTAATTTCTTCAACTCTCCAATCTAAAATTGACTAGTCATAGAATTCAATTGACGTTAAATCATTATCCAAATCACAATCACCCCTAAGCATTTGGCCAAAAAAAATTCTCTTTTTTTTTTTTTTGTTTTGACTCGATAAATAGTTTTTTTTCTCATAAAAAGTTTATTTTTTTAATTTTTTTTTGTTCCTGTAAAAAAGTATTCCTTTTTGTTTGTCGTCCAAAAAGTTCCTTTTTTTTTTGCCGTCAAAATGTTTTCCTTTTTAACCGTACTTTTCTATGTTTATAATTAAATTAATTAACCTAAACTAATGTTGGAAAGAAAACCCTAGAGATAGAGATTCCTTCCACTTATCTTCTGCTTCGTGATCGTTGTGTGTAAAGGAGAAGCTTATTCTCGAAGCCTTTTCTTCTTCGAAATTCGGGTAACTTTACGATGGTCTTCTTCTTCTTTCCTTTTTTTTGTTTTAGTTTGTGCGAATTCGTTTAGGCCACTACAATTTTGTATTTTCTGTGATCAATATATGTTTCGTATCTGTGATGAAATTTACATGAATCATCAAATCCGAGAGATGAAGTTTAACTAATTAGAACCCTCAAATTAGGGTTGATATTGTTTTGTTCCCAATACAAGCCTCAAAACCCTATCAGGCTTAATACTCTGGCAAGCTCTTAATTAGTGAATTGAGTTCTTCTTGTTTGGTTGAGGATGAGATGAAGACTTATATATAACCCACCCTTTGATTGGTTCCACTCTATTTGAAATTGACTGCTTCACATGTGTAGTTCTCGTTGTGGTCCTTAAAGGAATGATACTAGAGGGATTCAATATATTTGGTTTCTCTTTATCTCAAGTCACAATCTACAAAACAAACACACATGCGAATTGGTTCTGAGATGTTACTAATCTCTTTGTAGCTAAAGTCGATACCATTAGTACCGTTGCAAGCGTGAAGGAACTCATGGAAGAGCGTAGAGTCGATACCATTAGTACCGTTGCAAGCGTGAAGGAACTCATGAAAGAGCACCGGAAGCTGTTTCCTGGTTACAGTATTTTCCTTCAAGATGACGATAAGATAACTATCCCTCCCGAGGCTGATAGAACCGTCCCTCCCCAGGCTAAGATAACCATCATTCTCAAGGCTAAGAGAACCATCTCTCCTGAGGCTGAGAAATATGCTGAGTCTAACTATAGCAAAAGGAAACGCCCTCAGTCTGATGAGCCGAGTTTTATGAACAAGCTTAAGGTATAGAAATGCTAAAACTACAAAATAATCCTAATTAAGGAAATACTATTTTGATATTTTCTCTTCTCCTAACTTGTGATTTTAAATAACAAATTTGTCGATATGCAGACAAGGTTTCGGAGCCTTGATACTGATGTAGTTGAGTCATTTCGCGAGATAATGAAAAAGTTTAAAGAGGGAAAGAAGTCGAAAAAGGAGGTGCTTGGGGAGGTATGTTCTTGGTGGGCTATTTTGGGGAGCTATTTTGTGTTGAATTGCACTTTTTTTTTTCTCTTAGTTTGATTTGGTTATAATATATCTTGCAGGTCGTTGATCTTCTCTATTATCATGAAGATTTGCTCGAGCACTTTTCCAGATTATATTATCAAAAGAATGATATATCCTATAAGAATGTATAGTTATCAACTAGAATAGAGTGTATAGTTTCTTTTATAGAGCTTTGACCGTTTGAGTTCAGTTTGATTCTTCTGACATGCATGTGTTTCTTATTGACTCTTTTCCTTTTTTTCCGTGAGATTTGGGTCGTGTCAATTAGATTCAGTGATTAAAAATTATTACAATCTTGAAAAACTGCTCATAATCTTTTTTTTATTTTATTTTTGTATGTCGAATGTAATTGATCATCGAATTTTAGTTTTAACGAACTAGAGTATATAGTTAAGTACATGATATTTAGGTATAACGAAAAGAGAGTGTTTTTTACTATAGAGTATAAACTATTTGAGACAATTTTGAACGGGGTCTCAACTATTTGAAACACCCCCTAATGCACATGCTCTCTGCACATATGAGTCTTCTCTTTAACGAAAGTCTCACTTCGGATTAGAGACTAATCTTACCTGATTTAATCACCTAAACCAGCTTGAATTCCCGGTTCAAATTCAACTTTACCAAACCGGGACTTGCAATTGAGTTACGAAGTCTTTTAACTATGTATACCGATTCGTATATAATCAGTGTCAAAGAAATCGGTAGTTGCTCAACAGAGATTTAGCGCATCATGCATAAAAGGTTTAAGAAATTTAGACGATTTTTAGGCGGTCTAAACAATTTGTAAAATAAATTGGTATATATAGATATATAATAACACAAAATTCATAAAATAACGACATTCATAAACAACATAATTTTTTTGTTGAAATTAAATCGAAATAACAAAAAAATGAACTAAGAGACTAAACCAAAATAAATTCTTACATTTGATGTTGAATTACACAATTAGTTAATATTGTTTTGAAAGACCAGAGGTTAAGACTTAAGAAGACACATGAGATGCTAGCTGGAATGTTTGTAAAACTTTCACTGAAACGAAAGTAAAATTAACTAATCTTGTTGGAATTAAACCTAAATGACTGACAAATAAACTAACATAATGTTGGACCAAAATGAATTTTCGGTTTAGATTTGGTATACAAAACCCCGAACCGAAAATACATGATTTTAACGGTACTTATTAGGTAGCTCATTCAATAAAATACATTAATTGTGTTATCGTAAAAATACAAAACCCTACCATGTTACACAAACAAACCCTTACATAAACGTCACTATATTCGAGAAATCTCTCCGACTTTCTTTCTGGAATTGTTATAATTTCATCTCCTGTTTCTTGATCGTGTAAGCTTGTTCTCGTAGCCTTCTTCTTCTCTGAAATTGGGTAATTATACGATCATCTTCTCTCCTTTTTCTTTTTGTTCGGTGTGAATTTTGCTTTGAGCATTACAATTTTTTCGTGCAGTGATTGTGAAATATTCTGGATCGTTTTTGTAATTGCTAGATGTACTGTTTGTTGTATTTGTTCTTGTTGGTATTCTGTTTCGGTTCTTTGAATTATTGTTTGTATTTGTGATGAAATTAATTTAATTCGAACCCTAAAATTCGAGATGATGTTGTTTTGTTTGGTTTCCCAGGTGAAGTGTAATATATATCTTTATCTCTAAATCCCATCAGATTTAATCATCGGTCAAATTCTTAATTGGTGAATTGAGTCAACGCGTGTACAGTACAATTAATGTTAGTTTTTCAATTAAGTTCAAATTATATTAAAAACTTTATAAAATATTCAAAAAGTGACTAAACAACCAAAAATCCTTTTATATAAAGAGAAATTGGTGGAATTATATAATAGTAGAGTTTCTTCTTCTATTAAGTAATTAAAAATTATTTGTTTTATATATTGGAAAGAATAAGTGTTTATCAGGTTAATGTTGAAAGTTGAAACATCTTCAAAAAATTTAAGAAGTTCTTTTGTCTTGACAAATCTCTATAATATTATTTAGGAATACATTTTTAAAAATGAACTTTGTTTTGTAAGTTATTACATATTATGCCATTACAAATAAGAAAAGATAATTGAAATAGGAAATGATATAATTGTCTTTTAAAATTATTGATGAGAATATGGAAAGTATTTATTTATCATTAAAGATGTTATTCACTATTTAGTTTCTTAATTATTTTTAATATAATATATTTTTAAATAATAATCAATCCATATATATTTAAAGAAAAAAATATATTCGAAATTTTGCTATATTTTCACTATAATATATTATATTTTATTTGAATATATATCAAAATAAAAGTTGAAAAATATTTTACTAATTTTATAAAAAGTTAGACACAAAAAAATTGATTTTTTTCTAAGAGTTCGTGAACTAACCACAAAACTAGAGTTATTAAACGGTGCATATTAAAGTTATGTTTTCAAGATTATAGGTTTTGCGGGTTTGCCCGAATAATATTTTAGTTTACTGCAAAACGGGTTAAATAGACAANATTTCAAAATAATTTCTGTTTTTAAAAACTTATTATGCGCTATAATTATCACGGTTTAAGTCTTAGTTTTCTATTTTTTTGATAAGTCTTTACAAACTGTTTACTAGCAGCACATGACGATTTGTTACTTTCCTAATGCCTCTCGTACTTTAATAAGCCTGATGTGACATCTGTATCCATCGACCCAACTTTTGCAGCGTATCTCCACAACGACTTCCTCTCCATACAACCGAATGCAAGGGAGAATCGCAGAATCTATTTAAAGAGGTAAACTGTAGAACATGGAACAAAAGACTATCCCTTGCTATCTGTAAACTAATGGGTAACTAACTCATCAGACACAATGTTTATTTTTTATTTTTTTCTCCAGGAACAAAATTGGTGGTGAGGATGAACAACTATACAACACAGATGGAGTTAAGATTAAAAATGGGATGGAGTGTAAGATAGCCTGCAATTCTTCAAATGTACACTTTTGTCTTCTTCCCTTTTTCACGCTTACAGCCTTTCAGTGGCATTTCTGAAATCATCTCCTGCAGGTCTCGTATGTATTAGAAACAGAAGATTTGTGGTGCGTGTTAAAAAGAGGAAAGCTTTGAGCCACAATCAAGATTCCATTCCAATTGTTGTTTAATTAGACAAAGGAGGATACAAAGATACCAAAGACTTGTCCCCAGCCTGTAAGAACCTGGAAAGAGGATACAAAGATACCAACTTGTTTATTCACCAACTTAACAAAGACAAAAAAAAATGGCAATTCTCCATCTGTTGATTTCACCAGCTAGAGCCAAATTGCATTCTCTTTGTCATGAGAGAAACAACAGAGGATTTGGCTCTTTGTTGTCTTGACTTTACAAGAAACAAAGACAAAAAAAAGGGAAGATTTTATTTGATGAAGATCTTTGTTACATGTGTAAAGCTGGGTCTTTTTCACTCACTTGTTGTGTAAAGTTTTGTATGTTTGTAAACATTTAACACAAATTTGACTCTTTTTTGTAGAAATGACCATAAAAGGGTTTGACTTTGAAGACGCCTCTTATATAAGTTTCCCTCACTTTAAACAAAGATTCGATTTTTGACTGCACAATTTGCCAAAAGAAAAGAGAAAAATTCCAAAGGAAATCGGAGATGGCGTTATCACGACTTTCTCTGCGATCTAACGGTTTCCTTAAACCGGCGGCCACCGCTTTGCCTTCCGCCATCCGCCGCCATGTTTCCACAGACACATCGCCGATCACAATCGAAACCGCCGTCCCTTTCACGGCGCATCTATGCGATGCGCCGTCACGCTCCGTCGAGACCTCGTCGGAGGAGATCCTCTCGTTTTTCCGAGACATGGCTCGGATGCGGAGGATGGAGATCGCCGCAGATTCCCTCTACAAGGCAAAGCTGATCCGCGGATTCTGCCACTTGTACGACGGTCAGGAGGCTTTAGCCGTCGGAATGGAGGCGGCGATTACGAGGAAGGACGCGATTATCACATCGTATCGAGATCACTGCACTTTCTTGGGTCGTGGTGGAGAGCTTGTCGATGCCTTCTCCGAGCTTATGGGAAGAAAAAGGGGTTGTTCTAATGGCAAAGGAGGATCTATGCATTTCTACAAGAAGGACGCTTCGTTTTACGGTGGACATGGGATCGTTGGTGCTCAGATTCCATTGGGATGTGGTTTGGCTTTTGCTCAGAAGTATTCCAAGGAAGAGAATGTGACTTTTACATTGTATGGTGATGGTGCTGCGAATCAGGGTCAGTTGTTTGAGGCCTTGAATATTGCGGCTCTGTGGGATTTGCCTGCGATTCTTGTTTGCGAGAATAACCAGTGTGAGTTTTTTCTTTTTCTTTATTACTTGTGTCTGTTTGATGATAGTGCTCCTGGTTAATTGGATGGTTTGATGTAGATGGTATGGGAACGGCTACATGGAGGTCGGCTAAGTCTTCAGCCTATTTCAAGCGTGGAGATTATGTTCCAGGCGTGAAGGTGAGACTGAAATGTCTAATGCCATGAGTGCTGCGATGTTTTTGCTTCCATTGAAGTTTATAGTTTACTTCATTACTCGGCGTGTACTTGTAGCTCTTTTTGGTTGATATGGGATTGATTTGTGCAACCTTAGACTTTTGGTCGAATATGGTACAGGTAGTTAGTGAGAATAGCGCTTTCCACACAAATTGAGTGAGAAAGGGCGAACCTTTATATGATATTTGAATCTGTTATGCGTTTGGAAGTGACTCTGACTTTAACTTTATAAGAACTACCTCGTCAAAGCCTCTCTATCTTTATTGTTTGACAGCAGCTGTTTCTGTGTGTTGTGATGGTTTTACCAATAGAGTTGTATCCTTTGTTTTTTCTGATTGGTGTGAGTGTGACCTTAAATCTAACTAGTGATCATCTTCTGCTTTGTTTACTAGGTGGATGGTATGGATGCACTGGCTGTGAAACAGGCATGCAAGTTCGCCAAGGAGCATGCGCTAAAGAATGGACCAATTGTAAGTTTGCTCCATGCTTTATCTGTCAACAAGTATTACAGCTTCTTTGAAGTCTTCTTTTCTTTGTTTGCATTCTTAGCTGCTCCGATTGTGTCTTCGAAGTCGAACCTAATCAATATGATTTTGGAGCATTTTACGTAAATTAGTAATTCATGGAATCGTTTTATATCCTTCATTGCATTTTTGTCACAGAGATTTATAATATCCTTTATTGCATACTTGTCACCAACACATCTGGGACAAGCATTTTGAATCTTGTGAATTTAATCACATAGTGTTAGCATATATTGGATTCTTATAAGCCAATTGTCTACCTAGTGATACGACCAACATACCATTTCCATTATCTGTGCAGATCCTTGAGATGGACACCTACAGATACCATGGTCACTCTATGTCTGACCCAGGAAGCACATACCGTACACGTGATGAAATATCCGGCGTGAGACAGGTTAGTTCTTTGTTCATTTGTAAAAGTACTGCTCAAAACCTTAGAATTTTCTTTTGACTTTTTAATCTGTAAAATTTTCATCGGTGTTACCTTTAGGTGCGTGATCCTATTGAAAGGGTGCGAAAGTTGCTCTTATCTCATGACATAGCTACAGAAAAAGAGCTTAAGGTACTTTGTTCTCTACCTTCCCATCCTCTTCCAGACAAAGAGCTTGAAAAAATGATACATACATATACAATCATCATTTACAATTTGCTCTTGACTAAAAGGACATGGAGAAAGAGGTGAGGAAAGAAGTAGATGACGCCGTAGCTCAAGCCAAGGTAATAATAATATTATAGCTGTTTCTAGCTTGTTTTGTTAGTTATAATCAAAGCATTTACAATTTCCTTCCCTTGTAACTTGTTTCAGGAGAGCCCGGTACCAGAACCATCTGAGCTATTCACAAACATGTATGTGAAAGACTGCGGAGTCGAGGTACTATGCCTTTTAACAGAACATCTATTAGTATTTCTTTAACCCTGTGGCATTGTACTTATTTGCATATATTCGTAATAAGATGAATCTAGAGATTTACGCAGTTTTCTCCATTACGATTTGCAGTCATTTGGACCAGACAGAAAAGAACTCAAAGTAACACTTCCATGAATCTTGCTCTGCAGTAGCTGACGGTTGAATAAATCCATAAGCAAGGCCACACAAATCTTTTTCATCTTGCTTCCAAAATATTTCTGGTTTTTCATTTTCATTTTCATTTTAAATGTAAAGCCATTGTTGCTTCACTTTGCCAATCTTTTTTTTCTCCTTTTATACATTTGTTATTGACACCAAGCAAGAAGCTTCGGACATCAGTCTCTTTCTCTAAATGTGAGATAGATAAGTGAGGCAAGAAGAGATCATCATTTTCTTTGTCTGTGAAAAAGAATGTCGACATGTGAGGACAAAATATCATCAAAAACCCGTGTTTTAATTGGTTATCTACAACTACAAATGACACATTTAAAATTAAAAATTAAATAGAAAAAGCAAAACCAACTTCTTCGTCGGTAGCAATAAAACCACATGAATTTGGAAGTCCCCACCACCTAACTTCAATTATGTTTGCTTCTACTACAAGTCCCTTTCTCACTTCCCCACATAAACACACCAAATCCTATTGAACAGGTAAACTCTATGACGCACTCTCTCGCTCTTCTTTTATAATATATAATTTAGATTTCTTGTAACTACTAATCACTTAATTAGAACATTAATTCATTCTTCCTTTTTTTTAACCAAACATTTGGTTCTCCATTGGCCAGTAAGAACCAAACCTTGCTTTATTTTTACTCGGAAAATAACTAGTCTGAAAAGTTTATATTGTGTTCAGTGTCTTAGCTATTCAAGAATATTCTCTACAAATAGATAGAAACATATCAAATCAAATATGTTCCAACGGAATTTTTTATCGTGTTCTCTTCTCATCCCCGAGAAAAAGTCCTTAACCACACATCACATATCACATCACATCACATATAACTGGGTATTATTATATAAAGTTTCTTTATATTATATGTTACGTCGAGCATGAGCTGCACTACCCAACGGGAATATTCGATATAATTTGGCTCAGTAGTCGCTACCAACAGCCTAATAAAATACAAACAAGAGAACAAATTTTCATTTAATATCCTAATGAAATTTTGCCGACAAAGAACATTTATCCTCGTGAAAAATTTGGATTTATATTCTTAAACAAATTATGAATGATGGATACGAGTCTTATTTTCCGCGGTGAAACCATATACTGATAGCAAAAAGACTAGTAACATCTATTTTTGTAATGTTTCTCTAAATTGTCTATAAGGTGCATTAACTTTATAAATCATCGTTATTGAATGATTGCAATATGTGAGAATCTATAGTTTCCTTGTTTGGTTGTACAGAATCCAAATTTTTTTTTTTTATTTCACCGTTTTGTGATATAAAAGCATTACTGTTCCTATAAAATTGTCTAAGGTGCATTAACTTTATAAATCATTGTTAAATGATAGCAAGATGTGAGAATCTCCGGTTTCCTTGTTTGGGTGTGCAAAATCCAATTCTTTTTTTCACCATTTTGTAATATCTAAGGAATTCTTTCATTTTTCCCTCTTAACGTTCTTTGGGATTTGATACCAAAAAAAATATATATATTATTTGGGATAATATTTTCTTAGGAACCTATACATTGCTTGCCTGTACAAAATCTTATTTTTTTTACAAGCAAAAATGGTATTATTTTATTTTTTCCCAAAAACATTCCTGGGAAATATTTTCTGGGGTATTATTGCTTGCCAGCACGAAAATGTAATAATATATATTTTGTTGTTTTTGTAAAATTGAAGGATATTTATTCTTTATTTTTTCAACTAGCAAACCAGCATTTTATTGGCAAAGCTTTTCTGGTTTTCCAATTCCAGAAAATATGTGTGCAGAGCACGTGACAAGTAGTGTTCTCAACTTCTCATCTTTTAATCTCATCCGTCCAATCTCCACTGTGGACCCCTTTTAAAAAAAAAAAAAAAAAAAACCATCCAGCTGTTTCCCTCGAGCTTTTACAGCTGGCAACGTCTAAATGGGTCAAGACAAGTTCCAAAACCCACCTTTCGTTTTCTTTAATCTTACGGTACACCCTGCCGCAGGCGAACCCAGCCACTCACCGAAATCTTGGATTAACCTTTTTTGGTTATTACAGGTAACTAAGTTTAAAGATTGCTCTTTGTAAAGTTTCCCTTAACGAATAAGCCTCATTGCCGTTCTCACGCGCTCTTAGTGACGCGTTTTTCTCAATCTCCCAAATGAGGAAACCAAATCATGAGAATCCAAAGTAAAAGCAATTGCGAAACATCTCTTTTATAACCAATCTTTCTTCTTCTTCTTCTTCCTCTTTCCTTATCTCTCCATCTCTGTGGAGAGACAAAAATGTTAAAGAACATTCTTGAAATCTTTTGTTAGTAAATCTTTTTCAGAAACTTCTTCAATCTTGCACAATGCTAAATCATTAGCGGATTTAAAAAGAAGAAGCTCGAATCTTTCTCTCTTTCGCTTTGATTTTGGTCTAGTTTTCTGATAATGCAGCTAAAAGCCGTCGTTTTTGCGGCGGTCTTGTGTTTGATTTTTCTGTCACCGTTTGCCGTCGGAATACGGACGGTTCCGGGGAGGATCACGACCGCCGGCGGCGGCGGAAGAAATGGGTTTAATAAACTTGGTCCGTTCATGGAGGCTCCGGAATACAGAAACGGCAAGGAGTGCGCATCGTCATCAATGAACAGAGAGAACTTCGTGTCGTCTTCCAATGATCCCTCCCTCGTCCACATCGCTATGACTTTGGACTCTGAGTACCTCCGTGGATCGATCGCAGCCGTCCATTCCGTTCTCCGCCACGCGTCATGTCCCGAGAACGTTTTCTTCCATTTCATCGCCGCCGAGTTCGACTCGGCAAGCCCACGTGTTTTGAGTCAACTCGTCCGGTCGACTTTCCCATCGCTGAACTTTAAAGTCTACATTTTCCGGGAAGACACGGTGATCAACCTGATATCGTCGTCGATAAGACAAGCCCTGGAGAATCCGTTGAACTACGCTCGGAATTACCTCGGTGACATACTCGATCGAAGCGTGGACCGAGTCATCTACCTCGACTCGGATGTGATCGTGGTCGACGACATCACCAAGCTGTGGAACACTGAGTTGACCGGGACACGTGTAATCGGAGCTCCGGAGTATTGCCACGCGAACTTCACGCAGTACTTCACTTCTAACTTCTGGTCAGACCCGGATTTACCGGGTCTAATATCGGGTCGAACACCTTGCTATTTCAACACGGGAGTGATGGTGATGGATATGGTTAGATGGAGAGAAGGGAATTACAGAGAGAAGCTAGAGAAATGGATGCAACTGCAGAAGAAAAAGAGAATCTACGATCTTGGATCTTTACCACCGTTTCTGCTTGTGTTCGGAGGGAATGTGGAAGCAATCGATCATAGATGGAACCAGCACGGTCTAGGAGGAGACAACATACGAGGAAGCTGTCGGTCTCTGCATCCTGGTCCTGTGAGTTTGTTGCATTGGAGTGGGAAAGGGAAGCCATGGGTGAGACTTGATGAGAAGAGGCCTTGTCCGTTGGATCATCTCTGGGAGCCATATGATCTGTACAAGCACAAGATTGAGAGAGCTAAGGATCAGTCTCTGCTTGGGTTTGCTTCTTTGTCGGAGTTAACAGATGATTCGATCTTCTTGTGAGGGTAAAAAAAAGTTACAATTCATTACAGATTTTACAATACATTTTGTTCAGGTGATTCTTTGATTTTCTGGTGTACAAATCGATTTAGAGAGGGAGAGGATATAGAAGCTATGGAAGCCATTGATGAACCCTTTTTTTAGAGATATCTTTTTTCATTTTGGTGCTCGTCTTTCAATCTTTTGCTCTTAATAAAACTCATATTGAAGTGCCTGTTTAGATACTTTTCATTTGGACCATTCAAGTAGTCTGGTTGGAAAAAGAATATGATTAATACCAAGGTTTTGTGATGATGGCTATTCGGATTCAAAGTTTTAGTTTTGGAGGAGTAATTATAGTTTGTTCATGTATCTCTTCCATGTCTTCTCGCAATGTTAGATAAAACTGGTCAAGGATAATAAATCAGAGTACAATACATGATAAAACTCTTGTTTTCAACCTCTTTGTTCCAAATAAAACTCATCTTGAAGTGCCTGTTGAAATACTTTTTTTATACAGATTATCCAGGTCTTCTCGGTAGAAAAATTTGGGTTCGATTGGTGATACAAAACGGTTAAAAATATTTAGCGGTAAACAGATCGGCAAACTATAGCGGAATAGTTAGAAGAGATAAGCTCTTTTGATATCTTTTACCGCTGAGATAAGAGGTTACAACTCAAATCCTAAGAATGTGTGCATAAATGTCTGAGATGCGGAACAAGACTTGGAAGAGTATGATCAGTGCCGAGATCTAAGTTTTGTGATGACATTTATGCTTCAATTCTTCTCGCAATGTTATTAATAAACCTGGTCAAGGGTCACAAATGTTTCTGCTGGGATTACTATTGGGCTGGGCTTCTAAAGCCCAAATACGTTTTTTCTGTGTCCATAACTTTTCGTTGCAGTTCACCGATGACTGGAGAAGAACCTATGTGGTCCCGCACAGTCACAGGTGTCCTGAGAAGAGGAGGCAAACATTTATTAGACCAACTTAGTCTTTTAATTAATAGATAACTATGATTTAATCCGCGCTAATTATAATTTTTTTTAAAAGAAATTATTTTAAAATTTAAGAAAATATAGAATTTTATAGTATGTCAAACTCATGATTATAGATAGAGTTGTCAAACGAAATAATTTGTCTATTTAACATGTTTTGCAATAAACTAAAATATTATTCAGACTAATCCGCAAAACCTATAATCTTGAAAACATAACTCTAATATGCACCGTTTAATGACTCTAGTTTTGTGGTTAGATCACGAATTCTTTAAAAAAATCAATTTTCTTGTGTCTAACTTGTTATAAAATAAGTAAAATATTTTTCAACTTTTATTTTGATATATATTCAAATAAAATATAATGAATTATAGTGAAAATATAGCAAGATTTTGAATAGATTTTTTTATTTGAATATATATGGATTGATTATTATTTAAAAATATATAATACTAGATTAGGCCCCGCGTGATACGCGGATAAAAAACAAAAGATTTGGATTCTAAAAGTGATAATATGCTTAATTAGTTAATTATGATCCTAAATTAAAATCTCGTTCATTTAGTTATCCATGAATTACGTTTAGTAATTCATATTTAAGAAAATTTAAAATTGATTCATATTACCCATAAATCTGATAAAAAAATCCCTTTAAATGAACGAGAGGGTTCGTGAATTACCAAACACACGATAACAAAATTTTATTCTTCTAATTTTATATATTATGAATCGTATATATTTTATATTTAACACTTTTATTTGGTACTTTTTATTTTTTCTTTTACTTTACTTTTTCAATATTATTAGTTTCCATTATATAAAACACGATTCTTTTTCCTTTTTGATATTTTTTATTTAGTAGTTTTCATTTTTTATTTTATTTTACTTTTTCAATGTTATTAGTTTCTATTATATAAAACACAATTCTTTTTTCCTTTTTAGTTATTTTTATTTGGTAATTTTTATTTTTTCTCTTATTTTACTTTTTCAATGTTATTAGTTTCCATTATATAAAACACAATTCTTTTTTTTGTTATTTTTTATTTTTAAATAATAAATAACAAACAATAGGAAAGTTTATATTATTACTTTGACACATGTCGCGATCTTAATTAATAACGACACATATTATGATCTCGTGAGTAAGAATAATCATACGTGTCACACTCACGTTGGTTGTGGCTGTATATTAATAATTTTCCCTTTTTAAGTTTCCTTTTGCCATAATGGAAATGATTATAAACTTATAAGTTTAATCATATATTAATAATTTTTCTTTTAAGTTTAGAGTATA
>PKMM01040193.1:101416-118234 GCA_002933915.1 Eutrema heterophyllum
TAATAAAATTAAAAATAATTAAAAAACTAAATAGTAAATAACATCTTTAATGATAAATAAATATTTTCATATTTTCATCAATAATTTTATAATTTTAAAAGATAATTATATTATTTCTTATTTCAATTATCTTTTCAAATATGACATAATATATAATAACTTAATCAACAAAGTTTATTTTTAAAAATATTTTATTAAATAATATTATAGAAATTAAAGAAGCAAACTCGTAACTAGTACTTAGTAGTTAGTACGCAAGTAGCACAGTGCTTATTGTCTCTGATCTCTATTGATCGCCTTAAAGTTATCACTTCCACATTACTACACTATTTTTTTTTTCAATTACTGGTCCCACCGACTCTTGTCTTCATTGCCGATCTGACTCTAATCTCATCTCTTCTTCTTCTTCTTCCTTTTGCTTTTCATCTCTCTCCCTCTTGTTAAATCTGCATTTAAGATTTTTTTCAGTTGAGTGCTAAAATGATTTAATAATTTATTCTTTGAAAGGTCTTCCTTTTTTTTGTTCTGATTCGTCAAAGTCTTCAACTTTGAGAGATATTGGTTTTACTTTTAGAGAAACTGTTTCAACTTTTTGGTGTGTCCACTCGAAGCAGAAATCCAAACTCGGAAAAAGGTGGATCATCATTGGGAGCTAACAACAATTTTGTTTTGCGGGTTATCTTCTCTTCTTTTTTTTTCTGGTAAGATTTTCAGATCCTCAGTTCTCTTTCTCTTAGATTCTCTCTCCTTCAAAGTGAAATTAGTACTTCCAATCATTGATGAAAGATTTGGGGTCTTTCTTTGTTTCTTCAATTATTAGAATGATTATTCATTTTAAGTAAGTACACTTTTCTACAAGAATCTGACTTTGCTCACAATGAAGGTTTACAAAAAAGACGAAAGTGAAAGTGAAAGTAGCATGTAGATCCTTCTTAACTAAGATGAAACGTCTATGGTTTATACAAATTTCCTGGATTTTGTGTTAATTAGGGTTCTTCTGCTGAGCATTAATGGGGGATATGCAAGTTGGTGTTGCCAGTATTGACGATAAGGTATTGTCTCTGTATGTCTTTCAGATTTCTGCTTAATTAGTCTCTGTTTTTGTGAGATCTTCCAAGTTTTGGACTTGATTGTTCTAGGGTTCTTGATTTTTTTCCATGGGTTTTAGGGTTTTTATGGCTTAATGGATGATAAACCGGTAAAGGCGGTGGCTTCCTCGAATCCGAGTTTGCAAGTGTCGGTTTCATTTGGTAGGTTTGAGAATGATTCACTTTCATGGGAGAAGTTCTCAGCTTTCGCTCCAAACAAGTACTTGGAGGAAGTTGGAAAGTGTGCAACTCCAGGATCAGTAGCTCAAAAGAAGGCTTATTTTGAAGCTCATTACAAGAAGATCGCTGAGAGGAAAGCTGAGATCATGGATGAGGAGAAACAAATGGACAAGAACGCGTCTTTTAGAACCATCGTTACAGATCAGGGGAGTATGGAATGCGAAAATGGCGGGTTGGTGACACAGTCTGGGGTTGGTGAAGGATCTCATGGGCAATTCACTTGTGAAGAAGATAAGCATGTGACTGACGTTGCTGCTGAAGTGAGTGTCGACGAGCTCAATGAAGAAACTATCTTTGTCAAGGAATGTCAAAGCTCAGTTGATCAGGTAAAAGAAGAAGTCAAGAACAGTCTGGATAGTCCGAAATTGGAGAAATCAGAAGAGATTGCTCTTGTGGAGGAGAAATCAGAAGTGGTTGTCCATGTGCAGGAGAAACCAGAAGAGGTGAGAGAGTATGTGGAGGATGTAGAAGAGAATGAAGTGAGAGAAGAAATTCTATCAAATGATACTACTGGTGATACGAATGAAACGCCAAAGAAAGTGATGAAAAAGGAGAAAAACCAACAACTAACCAAGAAGGATGGAAATGTCGGGAAGAATCGTATAAGAAACTCTCCGAAGGTAAGCTTTTCAAGTTCTTTGGTTGTGTTTTAATAGAACAAAAAAAAGAGCTTAGTACTTGTTTGTGATTGTGTCTTTGTTCCGGTTTTCTAAAATGCTCTATTGCTTTCTTGTCTACAGCCTGATCAGGTGAGGAAAAAACCGGAAACTAACAAGATTGTAACAAGTAGGAAAACTCCACCGAGCAAGGAGATCAGAAACATGGTGAAGGCTACTAATAAACCAGCAGCACCTCTCTCAAAAGCCCCACCAGGGTTTTCAACTCCAAGAGTTTACAAGCCAGCTTCACAAATCACTTCATTGTCTACATCCCAGTGTTCAGTAAAGAAGGAAAATGTCTCGTCTTTGTTGAGAAACAAACAAACCGCTCCAAAGTCATTGCATATCTCTATGAGTCTTGGTCCATCTGCCTCCGATCCTACTGCTCTTACAAGCACTAGAAAATCATTGATTATGGAGCGAATGGGAGATAAAGACATTGTGAAACGTGCCTTTAAGTCATTTCAAAAGAGTTATGACTTCAAAACTTCTGTCGACGAGCAAAAGCCAGCTCTAAAGCAGGTATATTAGTATTCAGTTATGTTTTTGTACCGATTGTGAAAGATTATCCACTGATCAGCTACTTAAACACCAGAATCCTGCAAAGGCAACTAGTATTCCGTCAGTAGCTGCTCGTCAGAAGGAAAATGGCAGGTAACTCATGGGACTTGTGGTTTCTTGCTTGCTTTACTGAAACTCATCATCTCATGTTTTGAGTCATAAAGTTCGGTTCTTGTCCTAAAAACCAGGCCTACTACAAAAGCAAGTAGCATGGAGAAGACAAGTGGTACCAGCGCTCGTTCTTCATCTCATGGACTCAAAAGCAACGGGACCACAGAGAAACAACAAAAGGAGGTAATATATCCCTCATGGCCAAACTAAACATGGAGGTTTACTTTAACAATCTCTAAGTACTCGCACTTAATACTTTTTCTTTCCCATTGTCCAGCTTTCCAAGTCTGGTGCAAGACCTGTAGAGAAGACACGCTTGCAGAAGGGCCCAAAGGTTTACAACTTTTTTCACTTTTAAAGTCCCGGAAGATATATTCTGGTCTCATTATTTTCTGTGTTTAGCAGGCAGGAGTGATTGATGCCAAAACCGGGAGGGACTCTCTTAATCCGAAAGCAAAACCCATGCAGGGTTCTCTTCCAGTTCGGATCTTACCAAAAGGATCTTTAGACAAGGTGTTATGATAGTGTATCAGTCCAGTTTTTAGTCTGATCTTATGGATGGATCTCGGGTATGAGGGCTGAAGCTTAAGGCAAAGATTGCCACCAATGTTGTTCCATCGGTCCATCGGTCTTGAGGTAAAGAACCAATGATCTTTTGTTATATAGAGAAGTCTCTAGTTGCCAGTATTTAGTTGTGGAAGGGGTAATAAAAAGCCTAATGTTAATATCCCTGAAGGGATGAAGAATAGTTATATTTTACATTCTTGTGTATGTGTATAGACTACGAGGATTATGTTGTTTATCTCAGTATGAACAGAAATGAATCGAATCAATCTTGTTTATGTTCACCAGATTAACTACACAGTAATTCCACAAGCCCATTATCCAGAATTGTAAGTCCTGCAGTTTCTTTTCCCAACAATCTAGCTCCCAATCAGTAAGTACTGTCTGACTTGGTGAAATGCTCGGTGGAAATACCGGTCATCAACCAAAAGTAATCTCTAGCATGAACACTCCAAATGCAAATACATTAGACCAAGTAAAGTGTGCATTTTTGCGTCTGCAGTACCCAAGAAGTTGAAACTAAGTTCTTGTCTCTAAGCAGTCCAATGATCGCAATCTCAGCTACAAACTCTCACATTGTCTTGAATTATGAGAAACTTTCTTTACCGTAATCTGTACGCTAGATGCCGGTAATATACCGTTGACCTTTTTAAATCCTCCTCTACCCAAAAAGCTCACTGCTTTAGAAACCTTTTGTAGGCAATGTTGAGATCTCTGTAAGCAAACCTATGAAGAGCAAATTGCACTTACTGGTCCGCAAGAACTTCCATTAATTTCTTATTCTTTGGGTAAAGCCAACTGCCAATACTCAGCACGACAAGAAGCACGGTCCCTGATGAACTCAAACTGATAGCTAAAAGCTTCCTCATATTCTTGATCCGTTGTTGATCAAAACTGGGAATATCCGGAAGACGAGAAGGGTCTAGATGTAGTTAGTAAGGCTGCCTTTTGGTAGAGGAATTTGGTAAGGCTGCCTTTTGGTAAACAGTTATAGATTAAGTAGAGCTCACACTTGCGTCTGCGGTAATATGTACCTTTGTAGACCTCTCCAAACCCTCCTCTACCCAAAAGCTCACTGGTTTTGAAAGCTTTTGTGGCAATGTGTATGTATTTGTTAGCAAACCTGTGAGGAACAAGCTGCACTTCCCAGTCCTCAAGAACTTCCATCAACTACTTCTTCCGGTTAATATCTGATAAACTTAAACTGATACTAATAAAATCTTCCTCATATTCTTGATCCTGTTGTGACCAAAACTGGGAATTTTTCAGAAGACGGGAAGCGTCAATATCTGGAGCAGTACCAGTTATCTTGAATGTCCAACCCAAGACTTAGTGATATGCAGTTAATTAAGTCTCTCTGTGGCTGATGTGAAGCCAATGTACATAAACTCAAGCATACATGGAGTAAGATCTCTCTCTAGAGAAAGCAGAGGTGTTTTTCGGTTTATAGATACGAATAGGATGTAGTGTAACATCAAGCTGTATCTTTGAGCTATCATACGCGATCCAAACCTACGTATGTTTTCCGCTGGCAAGAGAAAGGTTCTTGAAAGCATCATCTCTGAAGTAACCCGCCGAAGCGGATTTCTCAGATAGCTATTGATGTAAATACCAACAATATGGTTGAAAATTGATGTCACCAAATTCATGGTTTTCGAATGTGTCAAGCTCAACAGCAACATTATGATTCTCAGGATTTCCCAATTCCCATGTTTGTGTTTTTAAGTTGAATCGTCAAGCCATCGCGGTTAAGATCGGCCACCTCCTGAGTACGAATGTTGTTGATCATTGAACAGCAATAACAACATGAGAAATCAGCAGATACATAATGAATATTTTGTTTGGTTTCCTTGTTTTGTTCCATTTTTCGAGTGTGTCACTAATGATGAAATCAAGCACCTTCTAATTATTCAAACTCTTGACTTCTTCGTCTGTACTCTTAAAAGTTAAATCTAAATCAACTTTAAACCTAAAAATTCAGGAATTTTGGACACGGCAAGGAAATAAAAAAATATATTCATGAATAAACAATCTTGACCTTGACTGTTTCTGAGGATGGGACCACTCTTACACTTATTATCATCAATAAGACATCATCGTTTTCTTTTTTTGATGATGCAATAAAATCTTTCATGTATGAAGCAGAGAATAAGTCTTTAACGACAATGACTTCACACGGCAAAGCTAAAAGACTAATGAACATATTGAGTCTTCACTGATACGCAATGTGAATTCATTGCTACTTATTTCCTCCTTACAACAGAGAGAAATTTGGACAAGTTCTGAATTTGTTTCCTCTACACATATCTTTCTTTTTAACGAATGGTGAAAATGTGACTAAAGTTTTATACAGAACATTGTTCATAATATGAAGTAGAGTCAAACTGCAAAACTCTATAGTTATAATTTGGGATGAACACTATGCAGAAACAAAATCTCGGACTATTCATCTAAATCAACACTTCAAAAAGTTTTTCAGGCAAAAAATATAATCAATACCCAAACGTTTCTATTATATACATTCAAACAAATCTCAGGCTCACATATCGGAATCTGATCCACTAGAATCACTTTTTGATCTATCCGACATGAAATTCGGAGGCAAAACCGGAAACTTCACCGCGGTCCTCTGCTGAAGAGGACTCCCCATTGTCCTCCTCTGCAAATTCCTCGCGATCTCTACGCATACTTTATCAACCATGGCAAGAAAATCCTTAACAATAACAAACAAATGAAGTGGATTCTTTCCCTTCACAGCTCCTGCTTGGTAATACTCTGTTGTCCTCTTCACAAGTTCCATCACTTTCTTCTCTTCTTCTCTCGCTAACTTCACTTCTTCCTCGACCGAATCAAGAAACTCAACCATCTTCTTCACAAACCTCTCTCCTTCTCTGTTTTCTCCTCCACATTGCGCTAACACGCGTCTAGCGTCTTTCGCTCTAGACGAAAGAGCCAAGCACGTTGCTGAAACCGTCTCGTAGTCTATAGCTGCAGCTTTCTTAACATTGGTGAACTCAGTGCTTAACCCTCCAACGACAGGTAAACCGAGCCTCAGATACTCCTTCTCTTGTTCTTCCTTCGATATAACCTCTGAGATCGAATTGCTACTGCTTCGGTTTAAGCTCCTTCGGTTAACCACGCATCGCTTCCCCTCTGATCTAACTACTTCTTCCACCACAAAGTTAAGCAGAGTGGTTCTCCCGTCGACACTCTTCACGTCGGAGAGTTTTAACAATGCGGTGAGATTGAAAGCTTGAGCGTCTCCTCTAGCTGTTCCTGCATTCATCCTGTTTCCAGATTTCAGTATGGCTTCAAGAAGCTTAACGAACAAGCCGCGTGATCTGAGCTCCGTGCAAGCAGAGTCCAGCGTCTGGAGAGATTTGTTGTGGTGAGTGATCTCTGGGTAGTAATTAGCCCTGAAGAGTAAAGCGTTGAGGCGAGTGAACGCACAAGGCACGGCTTTGAGAATATGAAAGAGGAATGATTCCGCGTCGGCGAGCTTTGTGGTGTCGCCGTCGAATTGGAGAATCGCTGATTGTTCTTCTTTCGTCGGAGCTATTCTCGCGAGCCTCTCGAGGGTGTCTGGATGAAAATCGTTGCCTTCCATTAACGATTCGACCAGCACATCTCGAGTCATTCCTAGGGATTTGAGCACGATTGCTGTGTTTTGGGATTTTCTCGGGTCGAGGATGAAGATCTGGGTCGGAGAGGTTGAGGTTGGTTTTTTATCGCCGCCGTGATCCGGAGATTTCTTTCCGACGGCCACGTAGCCGAAGAGTGCTTCCATTAGATCGCCATCGAAACTGGAGAAGAAACCAAATTGAAAAATTGGGGATTTTTATTGAGAAAAACCCGTAAAAGATCGAAATTGATTGATAGCTACGTACCTGAATGAGCCACGATCGATTTTGTCCCAAACCATGGAATGATCAGAATCAGGGTTGACTTTATCCCAATGAAGAGGCTTGAGCTTGACCTGACCATTTCCAGCACTTGTACCTTCCCCTGAAGATGATCCTCTAGGAGCCGGCGGTGGTTTTGAAGCCGATGACGACAGAGCCTCCGTCTTTTTCAACGGCGGAGGTGGCGGCGGAGAAGGACCGTTCTTACCCGAAACAGGCTTAGAGGGAGGAGGAGGAGGCGCCGGTGCACTCTGCTTAACCGGAATTGGCGGAGGCGGATTCGGTTTGGCGAATTCGAAAGAATCGGTCTTTACATAAGGAAGAGGAGGAGGATGAGTAGTGTTGGTGGTGAGATTCCGGTAACTATCGTTGTGGATTACACTGTGAGAAGTCGAGGATGTTCCTCTGAGAAGAGGAATCTCCGTAACAGGTTCCGATTTCTTTTTGTTCTTGGAATAGATCACATTCTTCTCTTCGTCTTCTCCGTGCACGATCTCTTTTCCAAAACTTCCGCTTTTGTTGTCTCTCTGACTCTGCGACTTTCTCCAATACAAAACATCGAGTCCGTTCTCGTCCAAGATCAAACCTTTGACGTTTCCGCCGAATCGGGTAAAGCCCTCGCGAGCCAGCGCCGCTTCCGCCAGCGGAGGAACCGGCGGGAGGGTGTTCTCGACGCCGACTCTGTCCCTCCGTCGCCGCCGCCGCCGCGCGCACATATGGACGAAGAAGAAGAACACAGCTGCTACAAGTAAGGTGCTTGCCGCCGTTATGAGCACAGCCCTCGTGATCTTTTGTCTATCCGTCGACGACGACGGTGGGTTTTGCGTCGGCGATGGAGGCGGAGCGGGAGGAGAGGAGAGGCCGGTGACATTTGGGAAAAAGGTTTCGATGTTTCGTGGAGAATCGGATTGAGAAAAGGAATGATAAGGGAGAAGGAGAATTAAAATTAGGGTTAAATGAGGAAGAAGAAACGGTGGCCATGGCTGCTTCAACATGGCAGCCATGGAAGATTTATCTCATTTGCAAGAGAATTGAGATCAAATGAAAGGGTGAGAAAAAAATACGCAAAAAGGTAACGTCTTTTGTTACCTTTGTTTCAATTTCAGTTTCAGAGAAAACAGAAACAGTAATTGGGTAATCATTTAAAATCGTTTTGTTCTCTGTGGGTTTTGAGTTTTCATTGGGGAGTTTTGGAGGGTTTTTAGTATTTGTGTTGTTGACGTCGTCTACAAGGGAGAGTAGTAGTTGTTGATCTGTTCTCTAAGGAATTTGTATGTGTTTGCATTACGAAAATACCCTTTGGGTATGGAGTTAACAAGATGTATATTACAAAGGGATGTTCTAGTCATTTGCCTTCGACTCTTTTGAAGACTGCCATGGTCTTGTTGTGCCGTGAACGAAGTTTTGGTTGGTGGGGTTGACCTTATCTTTGACTTGGTCTGAATGAGTGCTCGGTCTTCTGATTTTGATTTCTTTTTTGGAAAAAGAGAGCAAATTATTAGAGATTTGGGGTTTAGTGTCAAAATATTTTAGTTTTTTTTTGGTTCAAATCACCTTTTAATATATGTCAAAACTTTTGCTATTCAAATAAAAGGGTAACTACGATTTGGGAACTTTGGAACATTATTTAAACAGAATAAAAGGCATGAAGTTATAGCCTTATAGGAATAAATAATCAATTACTTGCATCCTATCATAATGAAGAAGAAAAAACGAGATCTATATAGTGTTTCGGTTTCTCAAATGATATAGTTTTATATTTTTAAAATGTATTATTTTGTCAAAATCAACCGCTACCGGATCTTTCGGGCCAATATATAAATATGATAGTGGATTTACCAAATTGGTAACAAAGTTTTGAAAAGACTACAAGAAACGTATAAAAAGAAGATAAATGAACGTGTAGGTGTGTAACCAAAGGTATTATCAGATAATTTTTTTATTTTTATTTTTATTTGATAAGCTGAAATGTAACAACTGCTTAGCCCATTGGTGGTAGGGATTAGTTTGGGCTTCGGCCTGAGATTTATCCCTCAGTTATAAAAAAAAAGAAAAGAAAAAAAAAAAAGTAAACATGTTTTTATATATTTAACAAGTCTTCTGTTAGAACGAAATCGCAAACCGTTTTCTTCGTCAAAAGCAGATGTGCCTGCTTCTTCTTTAGTCAAACTTGTAGACTTTTTGTTCACTTCTTAATTCTCAGAATTTTAAAAAAAATTTAAATCAAACCTAGACTATAACTATTTTTTTTTTTGAACTGGTGACTATACACTACAATTTTCTTTTATAACGTATCATTTTTCGTCAAATGTAATTTATGCTTTAGGCACACCAACTTTTTTTTATTATATATAATTTGAGAAATTACAGTCATAATACAAAAACTGCGTTAACTAAGAAGGTGGATACACACAAACCGAATNTATATAATTTGAGAAATTACATAGTCATAATACAAAAACTGCGTTAACTAAGAAGGTGGATACACACAAACAGAATAAAATTTGCTAAAATGTGTGCTGAAGTATTAAAGCTTCAACTAATTTATAAAAGTTTGCAAATTTTAAATTTTATAGCCCAAAAGACAATATCATTGCAGATTTTTTCGATACCAATATCTGATGCATAGTGTCATTCACCACTTTCTATGCGAAATGTTTAAAACATGGATTAATCCGCTTCAAAACAGATTTTAGTGAATCTCATGTTTCAAACATTTCGCATTGCCAGCAAAAATGTTTTTGTTTCTTCTTCAAGATGATTAGATGATGTTCCTAAACATGCAGACCAACTATATATTCGATCGGAAAATTCATACAAGCAATTCTCTCCTTTTTGCAATTTTTTCTCTCTTAAAATATAATGTTAGTTGATATATTCTGAAAATGGTTTTTTTTTCTCTAACGGTAAATTTTTTTTTCTTTTTTGAACATTACGGTGAAGATTTTTAAAAGGCATTTGAATGGTCAGAGTCGTTAAGAACAAGATCGTTCATGATTTAATTGGAGTCATGAGAGATCAAAAGTTTCCGAACCTCTAACTAAAGCCATGGAAGATTGAAGGTTCCACTCTGACAAATTGTCTTTTCTTCCTCAATTTCCCAATCAATTTCTAAATTTTCTTTATTAATGTACGTATTGCTACGGTCCAACATGGCCAAATACATTTACAAGGAAAGTAAGACTAGTCGTCTCACGTTCATCATTACATGTTTAGAAAAGTAAAGAAAAATACTATTTGAATTGTCTGTTTTATACACATGAATGATGGGCTACAACAATAAGCTCATTACACAATTTGAATTTAAGCCCAAATTGATTCCTCGCGTATTCATGTCATGACAAAGCGTTCCAAATTCCATATTAATGCTTTTTTAATCTTTGAATTTGACTGTATTGATGACTGATGAGATCCATTATTACTTTCCGACTCACGAGAAGATAACGAATATCAATAGTCGATATCATTTATGCATGACTCAACTATATAAATTAATCACCCATGCAAGCGTTTCAACCTCACTCGAAATAAGAAAGCTATTTTGTAGTGATAATTTAAAATTGAAGCTGATTTATAAGTATCGGAAGATGTGGGTAGCCTGAGCATTCGGATATCCGGATCCGAACCGATCGGATCTTTTGGATGTTCGGATAATCGGATGTTGGATTGAAAGATCCATTCGGATATTTTGTATTCTTCGGATCGGATCGGTTTTAATCGGATCTGGATCGGTTCGGATATGGAAATCAAGATCCGATGTAAAACCGAAAAAAATTCGGATTCGGATTTTTCGGATTTTCTTGTAACCGAAAACAACCAAACCTGTAAAAAAAAACCGAAAAATCCGAAAAAACCCAAAAAACTCGATATACCCGAATAATTTGAATCCATTGTGTATATGAAAACTGCACTTGCATTGCAATTAACCGATTTTAAACAAGACTTAACAACTGTATACGAAAAGAAAATTTTATTTCCAAACTTTCAAAGATCCATAATCCATAACAAAGATCAAACAACAAACTTCTAAGTTCAAATGATAAAGTGAAATTTGAAAAGAGTACTAAGTAGAAGA
This sequence comes from Eutrema heterophyllum, assembly GCA_002933915.1. Taxonomy (NCBI): domain Eukaryota; kingdom Viridiplantae; phylum Streptophyta; class Magnoliopsida; order Brassicales; family Brassicaceae; genus Eutrema; species Eutrema heterophyllum. The sequence continues at coordinate 112,617 of PKMM01040193.1, forward strand.
ATCAAACTTGTATTCCATAACTCCAAAATCCGAACTTGAAATCACCTCTACCATGCTTCTGTGAATCTGTTCAATAAAAACCAATGACGAATGCATAAAAAACAAACTGACTGATAAAGATTTAGAGACAAACAAACAGAGAAAGATTACTTACATTTATCCTTATGTTTCAAGTCTAGTTAAGAGCCGATCACTAAAAAAGACCAAACACAATAGAAATCCTATTTAATTAAATTGTGGATGTAATGAGGCAGCAAAAAGATTTATTAAATCCTCTTTAATCCAAGTAGACAGCAGAAAGATTTATGACCACAAATGAGAGATTCATTTGTAAGTTTACTAATGAAAGAAGCAGATGTAAGTAAGCTTAACGAGCACTAAAGATACATCAAGCAAGAAACTATAGATTATAAGCATTGGTGATGAACTAAGCAGACCAATGTCTGCTCATTATGCTCAATTTCAACCGGATCCAATCTCAAAAACATTCAACTCAGTACTGAATCATCTTGTTGCCAATAGATGTCTGAGACGATCATGATTAATTTCATTTCCTTAAATCTTATTTGCCACATGATCATAAGATCCACTGAACACAAAGATTGAGGTGAATCAGCTACAGGCGCATGAATAAAGACACTAAGAACATAAGCTAATAAATTGAAGAAAGACACTACATGAGAAGCTAACAATTGGTAAGAGTCTAAAAGTAACAAAGAACAGAGAGTCTAAGAGTGTAAGAGTTGGAAAAAAAAACGAAGAACAAAGTCGAATTAGAGGAACACGATGAACAATGAAGTAAAAACCAAACAAAGCATCCAACAATCAATTCTAATCGAATTAGAGGAAGAAGAAGAACAACGAAGTCAAAACTAAGAACAAAGTAGTCGAAGTAGTAGAGGAAGAAGAAGAACAGTGAAGTCAAAACCAAACATAGCATCCAAAAAATCAGTTGGTTTCGAATTAGAGGAAGAAGAAGAACAATAGTCGATACGAAGACGGAAGAACAATGAAATCGAATTAGAGGAAGAAGATTAGAAGAAGAAGAGATGGTACCTGAGATCGAATTCTCGATGTCTCAGAAGTCGGAGGGCAATTTTTGTGAAGTGATTCCAGATTGATATTAGGGTTTAGGCCTTTGTCAGTTTGTCGTCGTTTAGAAAAGAGGCAAAATTGAAGAAGATTATTCTGGGAAACTCAAGAGACATGTCGGATGTAAGGGATTAAAAGGCTTCGGTTTTTTTCGGATCATACTTCGGGTTTCGGTTATTAACCGAACCGCACCCGAACCCGAAGTTACCCAGAATAAAAATCCAATCGGTTATTTGCATAGATCCGAACCCGATCCGAACCTGAATTTTTTCGGTTTTTCGGGTATGGATTTTCGGATCCGGATAATATGCCCATGCCTAGATGTGGGGATGCTTCATGAAGATCGTATCTTGTTTGGTAATCATTTGTCAGTTGGTTATGGGGGTTATTAGTATCGCGCTTTAGGATACATTTAGGAGGTAAATATGTTTACCTCCTAATTGCTATTTGAATTTATGAATTATCATATGCTTTAAATTGTAATCGATCGGGCTTAAAAGTCAGATCTCAGAATGGATTATTAAATAAATCTTGCTTCTTATTTCCTATAATCTATTTAGTCATTTTTCATATCAATTTACGAGTTGTGTAATATGTTCTTTTACGCTCTTCCAAACTTTAAAACCATATATCCAGATATTCATCAGTTATATTAGGATTGTATAAGTTGCTCTGATCAATGCGTTGTGGTTTCTCTGGTGTTTGCACATTGTCTGAACTTTCTACATTATTTTTGAGTTGTTGTCTCCTTCTCTTTTTTAATAGCCAACAAATTATGGGTCTAATTTCATATATATATATATATGTTCTACATTACTTTTCTATTTTCCAAAAAAAATATTCGTATGTCAGATACGTGAAAAATAAGATTGTGTCACGTATTCATCTTTCCTAGTCTAATAACAAGACTATCACAATAGAAACCATTTAAAATTATTACAAGTATGAAATTTTCGTACATGTCAGCCCGTCCATGTATAGGACATGCCAAAACCCTAGTAATCATAATAATAATAAACAAATGAATCTGGTCATATACATGATCGTCTTTCAATCTCTGAATTGATTGATGGGCAGTTAATAGATGAGAGCTCGAATATGATCATAATTAAACTTAAAGAATTTTGACGGTCACATACACATTGACGATTCATGCATGCCATGCACAGCCATATATATGAAAAGAACCATTCATCACCTATTTTACTCACAACTTGATTTATACCAAATTTCAATCAGATAATCAAAGCGGAGATCAATTGTTTTGGGGATATTTGTTTTCGAGAGTTTCAAAATGGTTTGAGTTGGCAAAAAGAATGCTTCATATTCATTATTTCATCTCCCCAAAGGTTATAGAGGTCTAAGAGTTTTTCTCATCTGCAATTGTCAAGCCCAGGGCAGGCCACAGTGTTTTCTTCGCTGCTACAGTTGCTAAAAAGTCGCAATTTCTTTGTTATGGTTATTGCTAATGTTGGATGTTCCTTCTCTTATGTGACTATATTTCGCCTTGTTCAGAAATTGCAAAAGCCGCTCAGCCTAATAAAGGACTTCTAGGGTTAGGTTGTCCCGTTCACCATTCAAGGTCAACGTTAACAAATAACAACTACAACAGAAATACAGCTGAGTTGTATTCTTTAAATGTTACGTTTCTTATGCTCTTTGGAGGTTATCAAAGTTCTAACTTTTAAATCTTTTGCTTGGAATCGGTTTTCAAGATCTAAAAAACTAGCCAGTGGCAAACCCAGCAATTTATGTTACTGGTGTCAAAATCTAATATTGAAAAAGAAACCTAGATATTATGGGGTCAAATGACCAAAATTTATCTATTATATTACTAATCTTTTCAATTTTTACATACAATTATAAGAAAATAAATATTTAAGAAGTGTTATGTGACACCCTATTAGTGTATATGGGTTCGCCACTGGAACTAAATGTAGCTCGACGACTCACCCCTCGTTACTTGGGAAGAAGATAAATAATACTAGAAAATATACAACGGTATTGGCCGTGTATGATCCATATGGGTAAAAGTATTGTGATACGGAACACTCTATTGGCTCGTTCCATCAAGTGTGCAGATTCAATGGCTAAGATTCTTCTGAGCTTAAATCTGCATTAACCCCGGCAGCCCTTTGGGATTGTTTTCCCTCAAAGCTATATTTTTGTTCTTTTTTTTGTCTCGCTTTGAAGTGTACTGTTGATGCCGCCAAAAGGAACTTCCTTTACTTTCTTGTAACCAATTTATCTATCGATAAAATTCACATTAGAACCCAAAAAAAAACCGGTATAGATATGTGTTATAACATTGTACATATTGTTCCAACTCACGAAGGTAAGATATAAAATGTTCAACAGATGATATATCGTATACCTGTATCAATTTGCATCCGATAATTCTATTATAAATATATGGCACCATACATGCATATGGAACGAAGAATCATAGAAATATCAAACTAACCACGAGTCACGACGCTCGTATAACTATACACATATAATATATATAGATGCATTCAAAGTTAATAACCCGATCAGTGGCCAGGTATGTTTTCACAGCGCCTGGAGATCTCTGTGCACGTCAAGGGTGTGCCCGCAATCCCTACGCAGCGTTTGGTGATTACGCACCTTATACAGAGGGAAGACGAGTTGCCTCTTGGAAGAGGACTGAACTGATCATGATCTGGACCATAAGTGGTCGCCATGTTTTTAAAAGTTTTGCCTGATCCGCATTGTCTCGATCTGCTCGGTGAAGTATCAATTTTGGAGCTTTTGTGGTCATCGCCTTCCAAGTTCCTCCTCAGCTTGATCGTCACTTCTGTATCACGCTTCACATTATAGCGTCAAGCCTTTGGTACTTTCAATGATGTATAACTATTCTATTTATCCATATGTTGAACTAATTAACGAAGCGAAATAATAACTATTTAAATATGATTCTAAAAAAAAAGATGTAGAAAGATATGATCTTCTCAAAGAATTAATAGAATAAATATAAAGTAAGAAAAATATGTGAAAACATGTGAATGGATCAAATCTTTGTATATTATCAACATATCTTTTGCTATAGTAATTAAACATGAATTTCAGATAAGTAAAACAAAAAACAAAATCTCACTGAGTTTGCGGATTTCAGATTGAGCACCGAAAGCTTCATCCATATGAAGCGAAAACACGAGGAGGAGAAGAAATAGCATGGAAGAGAGTAGTGTAGAAGATGCCATCCTCTCTGTTACTTATCACTGGATCTGACCTACTTTAATTTGCATGCGTCTGAACCTGATATATATAATTATAGTCAACTCTCTCTTATCTCAACTTAATCACTGTGACTCATGTTTATTTCATTTATGTAGAACAGAGAGGTGGAGATAAGAGAGAGTTGAATATATATATCGTAGAGACTTAATCCAAACAAGGAAGAAAATTAAAGGTGGCCGAGATAACTAGATAAGAAAGAGAGAGCTGAAGCTGTGGACGACTTTTAGTATCACTTATGGGTTTTGGGTTTTAGTGGTCTGTCTCCGCACACCAAGTTTTGGTATACTCGGTCAAGTGGGTAGCATTGCATTATTTATGTAGGGCAGCTTTGTTAATTAAAGAGGCTGAACCCAATTCAGGTTTTGATTGCTATAACTGATCGTAGAGTTGCAACACTAAAACTTGGTGTACGGAGATTGACAAAGTTGTAAATGATCATATTTATTTAGTATATTTATTTGTAAGCAATATATCTATATTTATATTTATAATATAATTTTTAAATAATTATTTTATATTTTAATTGTATTTATTAAATTATTTTTTTATTTAAAATATTATTCTAAAATTAATTGAAAATAAATAAATGATAGATATTAGTTTTAAAAATATAAAATTTACACTTTAATATAAACATAATTTTTTGATATTATTTAACAAAATAAACTAGTCACATAAAATTATTTTAATATTTTTTGATATTTTAGTGGTTAATGCTCTATCAAAATCTTCATATGGAAACATAGAAGGAATGAGCATTTGCACAGCATCTGAAGTTTTTTATGCTTTCCAAAATGTTTTATTAACAAAAGTTGATTGGTTGATAAAATATTTAATGATTTTTAATGCTCTATTAATCAAGGCCTAAGACACGTCTTTTGTTAATACATTTTTTTTTAGAAAAAAAATTAATACATTTTTTATACAAATTAATTGATGAAACATATTAAAATTTTAATTTATAATTTTAAAAGATAAGTAGATTTTTGATAGTTTTCATAGATTTAAAGTTATATATGTTTTTTTATGTTAAAATTTACATTAAAAATAATATTTATTTTGAAATGAAAAACAATCATACATAACGATACTTATCGTAAAACGAAGGGAGTATGGAGAGGGTATGCTAATTAGTCGATGATTCGTCTACATAAATGAGTGATTTGGCTCCAATTGTTTTGAAGACATGTGTCGGTAACTGAGATGCGATGCCAAGTGACGCAAGTCTAGACAAAGTTAGTGAAAAATCTTCTCAATTAAATATA
>PKMM01040193.1:128157-142391 GCA_002933915.1 Eutrema heterophyllum
TTTTCTGTTTTTTTTTTTGTCTTAGCACACAATTCTTTGTTATTGAAAGACTATAGTCTCGACATACAAGTCTTTCTTGTGGACATGATTAAAACAAACTTTTTTTCGTAATAACGTCTCTTTATACTCTCCACAACTTAACTTTCAGAAAACTTTTAAATTTACAATTGTTATTTAATAAAAAAACAATTATACTTATGACTCTAAAACAAAGTGATAAACTCAAATTTTAATCTTTTATCAGAAAGAATATAAAACTTGTTAGGAAGTTGCAGGGACCATAATACCAGTATATATTCTATAAGATTTATAATGGCATTAAAAATAACGATCTTTTTGGGAGTTACACGACTTCTTAGTTCTAAATTTTTATAACTATTTGCTATGATTTAATTATTAAAATGTTTTAGCAAATTTTTTTTTTTAATAATCTAAATTATAATGGAAATTTTAAAGAGTTTTGTCTGGTTCACAAAAAAAAATACAAACGTTGGAGGAGATTGTGGTGAAAAAACGGTGTAACCGGAGATGCAACGAAGACGTAATATTTTATTTTTATTGAAGAAATAGAGGCCACGTAATTTAATCATCTATACATTATAAGTGTATACACTAATACACACGAAAGAGTGCATAAACTCACCAAACCTGGTCACCGTTCAGTCTCTGATTGGATTAATGGGCAATTAATAGCTGAGAACTCGAATATGATCATAAGTAAACTCAAAGAATTTTGACGGTCACATACACATTGACGATGCATGGCATGCACAACCATATAAAAAGAATCATCCATCACCCTTTTTCTTCATATTTTTTTTCCAAATTTCAGTGTTATGAATATTGAGCAAATCGTACAAGAAGAATGTCGAAAACTTAGAGAGAAACGTTGATTGAGACAAATACCCGTTTAGGATTTCTTTATTAATCATGTGAATAATATTTACAAACCCTAAGACCTTGTATTTATAAGCCCCAAAAACCCGATTCTTTATCCCACTTACAAAAGGGTTCCTCTCCTAAGCCCAATAAGAAACCGTACCATGTTTGACGTTCCACGTTACACATTTGACGTTTGACATTCCACATTACACGTTTGACGTTTGACGTTCCACGTTTCACGTTTCATGCCCATTTGCATATTATTTGTCACTTAGAAAGAACAATCTCCACCTTGACGAATAATCTCATGTGGGCTTCTACTTCTTCACACTGGAAGACATGGAGCAAATCCAAGCAGTGCTTGAACTTCTCCACAGTAACGGGCTTGGTCAACATATCAGCTGCATTCTCCGACGTGTGCACCTTATCCAACAAGACTTCTCCAGATGCAGACAACTCCCTGGTCTTATGAAACCTTACATGAATGTGCTTCGTCCTTGCATGATATATAGGATTCCTAGCCAGAGACAGTGCACTCTGACTGTCGCTGTATAGTTGGACTCCACCTTGATCAACACCCAATTCTGTCACAAGTCCTTTAACCCAAAGTGCTTCCTTGGCTGCTTCTCCCATTGCCATATACTCAGCTTCCGTGGTAGACATTGCAACAACAGACTGCAACACATATCTCCAACAAATAGGACCTCATGCAAGAGTAAATACGTACCCTGTAGTAGACCTTTTGTTGTCTAGATCACCAGCATAATTTGAATCAACATATCCCACAACTGAACCACACTCTTGACCACCAAACATAAGCCCAAGATCGCTTGTACCTTTTAAATACCTGAAGATCCATTTGACAGCGTTCCAATGATCTCTCCTAGGATTAGACATGTACTTGCTAACTTGACTAACCGCCTGTGCTAAATCTAGTCTAGTGCAAACCATAGCATACATCAAACAACCAACTGCACTTGCATAAGGAACTTGTGACATACCTCTGATCTGTTCATCAGACTTAGGACATTGCATCGCTGAAAGTGAAATGTGCATCGCCAAAGGTGTAGACACAGGCTTTGCATTTGTCATGTCAAACATGTCTACAATCTTTTGAATATAACTCTTATGAGAAATCCATAATCTCCTAGAGCTTCTTTCCATGCGAATTTCCATCCCAAGGATCTTCTTTGCAGCACCAAAATCCTTCATATCAAACTCTTTCTTCAATAACCCTTTCAGTTTATCAACATCGTCCATATCTCTTGCAGCAATGAGCATATCATCAACATAAAGCAGTAGGAATATGGGAGAATGGCCATCCAGAAACCTTACATAGACGCAGCAATCATACTCACAAGTCGTGTAGCCAACCTTCACCATGTAGGAGTCAAAACGTTTGTACCACTGCCTAGGAGCTTGCTTCAACCCGTACAGTGACTTCTTCAGTCAGCACACAAGCTTCTCCTCACCTGGTTTCACAAACCCTTCTGGTTGCTCCATATACTGCTTATCAAAAACCACATCTCGACTGAACACCCTCTTCTTAGCCTCAAGATTATACAACTTGAAGCCTTTCACGCCTTTTCCAAAACCCAGAAATATACACTTCTTAGATTTTGAATCCAGCTTTGATCTTTCGTCACTTGGAATTAGCATGTAAGCTGGACATCCAAATATTTTCAAGTTTGACATATCAATATATGTCCTAGTCCATACTTCTTCAGACACCTTTCCTTCTAGAGAACTCCTCGGCGATCTATTGATGAGATAGACTGCCATGTTTACTGCCTCTGCCCAGAACTGCTTTGGAAGCCCTGCATTCAACCTCAAACACCTTGCTTTTTCAGTAATCGTACGGTTCATCCTTTCACTATCCCCGTTTTGCTGTGGTGTTTTCCTGACAGTGAAGTGTCTTTGAATGCCATGCTCCTCACAAAACTTCTGAAACTCCTCGTCAGTATACTATGTGCCATTATCTGATCTCAAATACTTCACCTTCCTCTCCACTTGGTTTTCTACTTCAGCCTTCCAAACCTTGAATTTAGCAAACACTTCAGATTTCTGCTTCAAGAAGTACACCCAAACCTTCTTGGAGAAGTCATCAATGAAGATGACAAAGTACCTAGATCCTCCCAATGACTGTTCCCGAGTTGGACCCCACACATCATAATGGACATAGTCTAAAAGACCATTTGTCGTGTGCTGTCTAGTCTTGAAAGAAACTTTGGACTGCTTACCCATCACGCAGAACTTGCAAAAATCCATCTTATAGTTCTTCAACCCGTCCAGAAGACCCCCTTTATGAAGTTCCGTCAAGCCATGCTCTCTTATATGCCCCATGCGCATATGCCACAAAGCTGTGCTCTCAGATTCTAACACCGCAGCTGCAGCTCCACCTACAACCACGCTCCCTAACATCCTATAAACGTTCCCAGCTGTCATCTTTCCCTTTATCACAACCATAGCTCCATTACAAACCTTCAAAACGTCTTCATCTTCACTACTGCTGAGTCTGAATCCATTTTTATGAAGAGTACCCAAGGAGATTAGATTCTTCTTCACCGCTGGGACATGCCTAACATCAGTCGATGTTCTGATGATGCCATCGTGCATGCGAAACTTGATCTCTCCAGTACCAACGACACCACACGCCATGTCGTTTGCCAACTGAACAGAACCCATGTTCCCAGCTTTGTACGTCTCAAACCATTCTCTGTGAGGAGTCATATGGAATGATGCACCCGTATCTAGAATCCAAGAATCTGTGTGACAACCTGATGTCACATCGAGCAAATCGTTCACAGTGTCTTCTTCTGAATCTTCCTTCTGAACCACGTTTGCAAAACCTGACCCGCCTGAGTTCTGCTTCTTGTTTGGACAATCTCGCATGTAGTGACCCTTCTTGCCACAACCAAAGCACATCGAATTCTTCTCGATCGGGTTTAGACTTCGATTTGTCCATGTTATTACCATCCTGCTTCTTTTCCTGTCTTCCCCTCTGTGAATTGTAACTCACATACAATCCATCACCCTGAGATTTGTCAACCACAGTAGTGTTCTGTCGCCGTTCATAATGAGATTGCAGCGAAGAACAAACTGTCTCCAACCCTATAGTCGTTTTATCGACTGTAAGAGCTGTCAATAACGTCTCATACTGAGGAGGCAGCGAACACAGCAAGATCATGGCTTTATCCTCGTCCCTAATCTTCACATCCACAAGCTCAAGATCTCCGATGATTTGGTTGAAGTTGTTAACATGAGCAATAAGATCTCCAGACTCTGACATCTTCAACCCATACAACTTCTGTTTCAGATACATCTTGCTGGATAACGACTTCGACATGTACATCTTCTCTAACTTATCCCACATTGCCTTGCAAGTTGTGATACCTGATTGGTAATATCGTTAGAGAGACAAAGACGAATCGTTGAAACAGCTTGATCCTACATATCGTCCCACTCATCCTGCTCGATCTTATCCGGTTTTGTCTCCAACAGCGCCTTCTTCATCCCCTGTTGTGTCAGCAGATCCTTGACTCGCCCTTACCACAGACCAAAGTTCTCCTTCCCATCGAAACGCGGAATGTCGAACTTGAGAGAACTCCCTTTGGTCATTGCTCATATTTTTGCAAACCTTGAGCTCTGATACCACTTGTTATGAATATTGAGCAAATCGTACAAGAAGAACGTCAAAAACCTAGAGAGAAACGTTGATTGAGGCAAACATCCATTTAGGGGTTTTTTATTAATCGTGTGAATAATATTTACAAACCCTAAGACCCTGTATTTATAAGCCCCAAAAACCTGATTCCTTATCCCACTTACAAAAGGGTTCCTCTCCTAAGCCCAATAAGAAACCGTACCACGTTTGACGTTTGACGTTCCACGTTACACGTTTGACGTTTGACATTCCACGTTACACGTTTGACGTTTGACGTTCCACGTTTCACGTTTAACAAGCCCTTTTGCATATTATTTGTCACTTAGAAACAACAAGTCATATAATCAAAGTGGAGATCAAATGTTTTGGGGAAATTTGTTTTCGAGGGTTTTGAAATGGTTTCATAACTCATTCTCCTCTGCAGTTGCCAAGCTTCGGGGTTGCTTTGCTGGCTTTATTGCTAAGCTCTGCAATTTCTTTGTTGCGGCTATATCTAAGCTTCGTGGTTTCTTCACTGCGATAGTTGCAAAAATTCGCAATTTATTTGTTGCGGCTATATCTAAGCTTCGTGGTTTCTTCACTGCGATAGTTGCAAAAATTCGCAGTTTCTTTGTTAAGGCTATTGCTAATGTTCGCAGCTTCTTCTCTGCGGTGACTACATTATTTAGCCTTCTTCAGAAATTGCTCAGCCTAATAAATGACTTATTGAATATTTTAGACAGCGAGGTGGCACTTCATAGCAAATTCCTGCCTGTCCTCAAAATCTTTAATCGATTTGTGTTGGAACTTGTTTTTGGACAACTGGATTTGGCCAGTACACCGGAGGATTTTCCGGGCAACTCGTTGTGAGCATTATGACATAGTGTATTCATATGTCAAAAACATAGATCGTTTGAATGAGAAATTGGATGTGTAAAGTGGGTTGCTTGATAAGCATAAAATGGAACAAATGTAATTTGTCCCACATTGGAAGTTGGAGGTGAAACCCTCTTGTATATATAGTGGAGAAGTCCTAACAAGGTTCAAAACTCTAAGAATATTATAAAGGAGAGAAAAATGAATTCATGCTAAACCACATGCGCGCACACCGAAACAAGTATGTACGGACTTGGGCTCAGGTTTGGGTGTGGGTTCAGGTAGATGGACCTTGGTCCAACATCCTATTTTTGTATTAAGTTTTTTATTTGCATAATTGATCACTACATCAAAATTAAACTTGGTCAAATAAATAAATAATTCTCTTAATCAATTATGAATTGATTTGGTTACTTATATAACTCCTCTTACTATATTATTGCCTCAAATTAATTTAATTGGGCATTATTCCACTATTGAAAGAAAAAAGAGACGTGGGTCTCTTATCACTCTCATATAAAAACAAAAAAACCATCATGTCCATTAGTGTTGCAATCGACGACTAATGGGTGGAGTAGGTGGTATTTTTCTATGAGAGAGAGTGTCACGTTGACAAGAGGGCTACAAAACACAGCCATGGGCGTCTCTTCTTCTTACGGGAAAAACACACATCCAAAAAACAATTCACTCTCCTTCATCGTTTCTTCTGTATTTTGTTGGATCAATTTTTTGTGTCTGAGAGTACAACACATTTGCTAGGTTCGTTAGGCTTCTGATAGAGTGTTGCTGATCAGAAGATTGTTGCAGTTTTATCTTGGGACTCTAATCGTCACAGAACCGTCACACTACGGGGTGATTTTTGAGTTAAGAAGAGAGATCGTATCTCGACTCTGCAAATCCATCGTACCATTTCTGTTCATCGGTATAATCTGTTGTAATTTGTATATGTAATTCTTTACAATATTCAGTCTTACCGTAGTTTGTAAATTGCGGTTCTATCAGTCTTAACTCAAAAATTACCGCTTATTGCTTTATGTGCACTAACCGGACTGATTATTTTGTGAAGAGTTTTTGATAAGAACAGGTTATGTTCCGGCGATCGATTCACGACCTCGTTTTGGTGTTCATCTTCGAACAAAATCCAGTTTCTGTTTGAGTTGGAGTTAAATCGGTTTCTGAGAAAATCGTTTCTTTCTTAGCAATTGTTTTCGGATCATCTCAAATTTGGAAAACTTCGTGGTTTCGAATTGCCTTGATTAAATCTGTTTCCGTCTCGTGAAAGGATTTCTGAAAAAAAATTAAAAAAAAAAAAAAAAAAANCAGGTTATGTTCCGGCGATCGATTCACGACCTCGTTTTGGTGTTCATCTTCGAACAAACTCCAGTTTCTGTTTGAGTTGGAGTTAAATCGGTTTCTGAGAAAATCGTTTCTTTCTTAGACTATTAAGGTATAATTGATTTCAATTCTTTGAATTGTGTTAGTGCGCTAATGTAATGAGTGCTAAATCTATGATTTAATCTATTTAATTAAATCGTTGACACAAGTCATCAAGTTGATTCCATTTGATTAAATTGCTTTTGGTTCAATTTTGGTTTACCCGGTTTAAAGTTCTGGTTTAGTTTGACGTGTGCTATTTTAGTAGCAACAAATCAAATCAGTTCTGGCTTAAATTATTTGCTTTTTGTTCCAGACTTATTTAACAATTTCTGGAATAATTTGATTTAATTTAATTTGGGGTATATTTGCAATTAATCGGATGAGGTTTAAATTGCGTACGTTACGTCTTTGCATTCAATTATTTTTTCTGAATTTATTAATTTAGAAAATTTAATTTAATTATGTATTTCAATTTATTCATATTTGTTTAAATGGCTTTGTATATCCGATTGAATAGAAAAGTATCACTAATATAAAAACGTTTAACAAAAAAAAAATGTTTGTGATGACAATAGGTCTGGTGAGTCGACATCCCATATCGGGAATGGTCTTCTATGTATGACTTTGTCTGCTATGTGGATTGTTATTGGTTTCGAATCTAGTGAGTCGACACACCAAATTGAATTTGGTAGTGGTCTACCACATGACTGGTAGTGGTCTACCACATGACTGTGCCAAATTTCTGATTTTATCAGATTGTCACATTAGTGTCTAGTGCTTTAAGCGCATGACTAATGCTAGACTAGTTCGATGGAACTTGATTTATAAGATGGTAGCAGAAGATATTCATCTCTCTGACCATGCTAAAACTAGATAGGTAACTCACGGAGAATAGCTTTTGCTTTCCCCTTGAAAATACTAATGTAAGCACTCTAGACTGTGTTGAATCGTGTACCAATAAGAACGTTTTTGTGCAAAAAGTGGATCGAACCCGCATGATCAAACTGCTGTATAAGTCTACAGTGAGTTGAATACTTCTAAAGAAATTTGAATTTCCGTAATAAGTACAGGTTTACGAACACATGTTCTGAGAAATTCGCAGTGACGAACTTTCTGATTGCTGATGCATAAGATAATGGCTAAAGGGATGTCAATTTCTTTGACATATCAGCTTTGTTGTTTAATTGAAAAATTTCCATTATCTTGGAAAGATTTCAAGAATTATCTTTTGCATAAGCGAAAGATTTGATTGTCAAGCAACGGATTGAATCCAAAACCGCAAAGCATAAGATGTTCACATTTGTGATCATAATGCAAAAGTGGTTGGGCACAAGAACAAGAGGAAACCTAAGGTTCTTTTAAAAGCCTCTACTAGCTTCAGAAAGCAACATGCTAAAAAAAAAGTTCAATGGAAAATGTCACAAAAATGTGATATGATGGGTCATAATGCTGACACATGTCGTTTCAATGTTAACGAATGTCGTAGCAAGATTGACAACGCATAGACAATGGGATGTCCCAGACCAATCTGACTGAAATTGACACGTGTAGTGTAGTTTCGGAAGTCAATATGGTTGGGATAAACCAAATTGAATAGTGGTATTACGCTACTACCACATTAATATCTATTGTGATAGATATGTGTACATGCTAAAAAACAAGAATATGCTTTGAAAAGTTCAAAGCATACAAGTGGGAATTTCAAATCCAACTTAAGCAAATTATGAAAATAGTTTTACGTGATAAAGGTGACAAGTTTGATGAGAATGAATTGCGTTCTTTAGAGAACATGACATTATTCGTCGGAAAAACTGCTCTTTATTCACTTGAATCTAACGGAGTTGCGGAACGTAAAACCCGAACTCTGAAAAAGATGATGAATGCGATGTTGCAGGAATCTAGGTTAGTCCGGAACATGTGGGGGAAAACATGACTTACCACAAAATATATCCTCAACAAAATAACGCACAAAATCACGGGTAAAACACCGTATAAACTTTGGAAAGGTATTGTACCATCGTACAAATACCTGAAAGTGTGGGGGTGTCTTGCAAAAGTCACAGTACCACCTCCTAAAAAGGTCACAATTGGATCTAAGACGGTGGATTGTATTTTCATCGGATATGCACACAACGGTAGTGCTTATTGGTTTCTGGTTTATAAATCAGTCGTACCCGATATCCATGTTGATACAACTATATCCGAAGAAACAAAGATAAACTGGAAATATCCTTCTATTAAAGGATAAAAAATATCCGAAGAAACACGGATAAACTGGAAATATCTTTCTCTTAAAGGGAAAATATCTCTTTAGAAGAAGAGATATTTATTAAACAACCCGAAGGGTTTATTGTCCCAAACAAGAAGACAAAGTCTGTAGACTTGTCAAATCAATGTACGGACTCAAGCGAGCTCCAAAACAATGGCATGAAAAAATTTTGACAATGTAATGATGTCAAATGGTTTCAGCATAAATGAATGTGATAAAAGCATATACATCAAAATTACTCCTCACGGATATATTTTGCTCTGTTTATACGTTGATGACATGCTCATTATTGGTAACAATAAAGACATGATCAATCAAACGAAAAACATGTTAAGCAGTAAGTTTGATATGAAAAATATCAGACTTGCTAATGTCATTCTAGGGATTAAGATGACTAGAAATTCTGAAGGAGTCATTCTATCCCAATCTCACTATGCTGAAAAGATACTTGAGCGGTTACAACTCAAATGGGACAACAAAAACTCATGTTGACTATCAACTTCACCTAACGAAAAAATCTGGTGAAGGAGTGTCACAAATGGAGTATGCACGGGTGATGGGAAGTCTAATGTCTTAGACCCGATTTAGCGCACACAGTCAATGTACTGAGTCGCTACACTAGTAATCCAGGACATACACACTGGAAAGCCATAACAAGAGTATTGGACTATGTCTGTCATACTAAAAGTTATGGGCTAAACTATGGTAAAGAACCGGAAGTTTTGGAAGGATACAGTGACACCAACTGGATTTCCGCCTCCAAAAAACTCAAAATCCACAAGTGGATAGGTCTTTACGCTTGGTGTTGCAGAAGTTTCTTGGAAATCTTCCAAACAAACTCTGTTGGCCATATCAACCATAGAATCTGAGCTTATAGCGCCTTACTAAGACGCAAAGGAAGCAGAATTGCTTCGGAATTTGTGGAAAAATATCCCAACGTGGGAGAAACCAGTGCCAGCATTACGTGTACACCGTGATAGTCAATTGACTATAGCTCAGACACTGAGTTTTCTTTATAATGGTTAGTCATGTNGATACAACTATATTCGAAGAAACAAAGATAAACTGGAAATATCCTTCTATTAAAGGATAACAAATATCCGAAGAAACACAGATAAACTGGAAATATCCTTCTCTTAAAGGGAAAATATCTCTTTAGAAGAAGAGATATATATTAAACAACCCGAAGGGTTTATTGTCCCAAACAAGAAGACAAAGTCTGTATACTTGTCAAATCAATGTACGGACTCAAGCGAGCTCCAAAACAATGGCATGAAAAAAATTTGACAATGTAATGATGTCAAATGGTTTCAGAATAAATGAATGTGATAAAAGCATATACATCAAAATTACTCCTCACGGATATATTTTGCTCTGTTTATACGTTGATGACATGCTCATTATTGGTAACAATAAAGACATGATAATTCAAACAAAAAACATGCTAAGCAGTAAGTTTGATATGAAAGATATCGGACTTGCTAATGTCATTCTAGGGATTAAGATGACTAGAAATTCTGAAGGAGTCATTCTATCCCAATCTCACTATGCTGAAAAGATACTTGAGCGGTTACAACTCAAATGGGACAACAAAAACTCATGTTGACTATCAACTTCACCTAACGAAAAAATCTGGTGAAGGAGTGTCACAAATGGAGTATGCACGGGTGATGGGAAGTCTAATGTATTAGACCCGATTTAGCGCACACAGTCAATGTACTGAGTCGCTACACTAGTAATCCAGGACATACACACTGGAAAGCCATAACAAGAGTATTGGACTATGTCTGTCATACTAAAATTTATGGGCTAAACTATGGTAAAGAACCGGAAGTTTTGGAAGGATACAGTGACACCAACTGGATTTCCGCCTCCAAAAAACTCAAAATCCACAAGTGGATAGGTCTTTACGCTTGGTGTTGCAGAAGTTTCTTGGAAATCTTCCAAACAAACTCTGTTGGCCAGATCAACCACAGAATCTGAGCTTATAGCGCCTTACTAAGACGTAAAGGAAGCAGAATTGCTTCAGAATTTGTGGAAAAATATCCCAACGTGGGAGAAACCAGTGCCAGCATTACGTGTACACCGTGATAGTCAATTGACTATAGCTCGGACACTGAGTTTTCTTTATAATGGTTAGTCATGTATGACATAAAACCATTACACAGTTGATCTCAATTGGTGTAATCTCGATAGATTATATCTAATTGGATGACATCCTAAGATCCACCTATTAAAGGTGTTTCACGAGATCATATTGTAAAATCATCAAGAGGATTGGGTTTAAAGCCTAAGACATAAGAGGAGGTTTGGCGGTAACCCCACCTACATGACTGGAGATCCCAAGAAGTAGGTTCAAAGGGAAAACTAAGTTAAACTGAATCTGCTAAGAGTATTGTGAGACTTTTGTCTCTATCCAACTCCTAGGATGATAAACAGTGCTACCTGTATGTGTAGAGGATAATCGATGCTTTTAATGATTTAAGTCCATAGTTTTGAGATATACATGGAGTATTACATGATACTCCTTAAAACAAAGCTAATGGTAAATCACCTTGTAAGTGTGAAATGGGGCCGTTTCTAGGAGAATGATATTGAGGCTATATTCTCCAAGTTCACTCATGATTAACCAGGCATGTTCAAGGCCAAAATGAACCCAATAAGGACCTAGTTCTGTGAGAAAATGAAGTTGTGTTCTAGCTATTGTCTCGGTTTACATCAAAGTCCGGGGGGTTCAAGACATCATGTTCACCTCCTGGTCAAGTAAATCCGATAGTTATTAACAATGACTGGTTCAAAGCTGAAAAATGCTACCAACTCATATACAGTGGATTTTTCGATTGTACTCTCAAATGTCCTTTTGTCAAGTCTTTTCGAGTTTTGTCGAGTCGTCATGTATTTAGAGTCATTTCTATTCATGTGGGGATTGTTGGAACTTGTTTTTGGACAAATGGATTTGGCCAGTACACCGGAGGATTTTCCGGGCAACTCGTTGTGAGCATTATGACATAGTGTATTCATATGTCAAAAACCTAGTTCGTTTGAATGAGAAATTGGATGTGTAAAGTGGGTTGCTTGATAAGCATAAAATGGAACAAATGTAATTTGTCCCACATTGGAAGTTGGAGGTGAAACCCTCTTGTATATATAGTGGAGAAGTCCTAACAANCTAGCCTTTGTTTTCTTTCTTACATTTTACTTTCTTAATCTAAAAACAAAAAAAAACCCAAAAACATTTGCTCTAGCTTAGGAAGGTTCATGTATTCTTAGTGCATTGATCTTAACCCCTATGGATTGACACCTCTTATGCTACAATGACAAGCATAGAGGAATTGATTTGAACATAACACAAAAAATACATATCATTGTGTCAGCAGATCCTTGACTCGCCCTTGCCACAGACCAAAGTTCCCCTTCCCATCGAAACGCGGAACGTCGAACTTGAGAGAACTCCCTTTGGTCATTGCTCAGATTTTTTCAAACCTTGAGCTCTGATACCACTTGTTATGAATATTGAGCAAATCGTACAAGAAGAATGTCAAAAACCTAGAAAGAAACGTTGATTGAGGCAAACATCCATTTAGGGTTTTTTATTAATCGTGTGAATAATATTTACAAACCCTAAGACCCTGTATTTATAAGCCCCAAAAACCTGATTCCTTATCCCACTTACAAAAGGGTTCATCTCCTAAACCCAATAAGAAACCGTACCACGTTTGACGTTTGACGTTCCACGTTACACGTTTGACGTTTGACGTTCCACGTTACACGTTTGACATTTGACGTTCCACGTTTCACGTTTGACGTTCCACGTTTCACGTTTAACAAGCCCATTTGCATATTATTTGTCACTTAGAAACAACAAGTCATATAATCAAAGTGGAGATCAAATGTTTTGGGGAAATTTGTTTTCAGTGGAGATCAAATGTTTTGGGGAAATTTGTTTTCGAGGGTTTCGAAATGGTTTCATAACTCATTCTCCTCTGCAGTTGCCAAGCTTCGGGGTTGCTTTGCTGGCTTTATTGCTAAGCTCCGCAATTTCTTTGTTGCGGCTATATCTAAGCTTCGTGGTTTCTTCACTGCGATAGTTGCAAATATTCGCAATTCATTGTTGCGGCTATATCTAAGCTTCGTGGTTTCTTCACTGCGATAGTTGCAAAAATTCGCAGTTTCTTTGTTAATGCTATTGCTAATGTTCGCAGCTTCTTCTCTGCGGTGACTACATTATTTAGCCTTCTTCAGAAATTGCTCCAGCCTAATAAATGACTTATTGAATATTTTAGACAGTGAGGTGGCGCTTCATAGCAAATTCCTGCCTGTCCTCAAAATCTTTAATCGATTTGTGGATTTGGGACCTATCTTTGGTGGAATGCTTCATCAACTCTAAATATGGTTCTTATTCTAGTTTACATTATCTAATTGTCGTTTTTTAAAAATAATTATATGAACAAATAAATCCGATGTTGAAGCAGCTATTGTTGTTTTATGCAGTTAAAAAATATAATGGATTATCGTTTTCTATTTTAACTCATTGAACTACTAATCTTTCTGTTTCCAAATAAAAGTCCATCTACAATTGTTCTTCTTCGATTCTCCAACTTGATTTACACACCCACTTCCTTCGATTTGACACGGTCGAACGGGAGCTTAAAGCTAAGCTCGTGATTAAAATTAGTGGATACTCTTGACAAACGGAAGAAAATTATTAGCAACGGAAGAGATGGATTGAAATTTTATTAGGAAAGACGATTTTAACGAAACACATGCATGATGGTGATGGTCGTACACAGTGATACTAGGAACGGAAGTAAAAGACATGAACAGACTCGTCGATGATTTCTCGATCATCCTCTTCCTCCAAACCTTTGTTGCTTAATTCTACAATTATTACTATTTGTGGTCTTTAATATCTAGCGCAAAGTGTAATAAGTGTAGAGAACAAAAAAGTGCGATTAAAAGTGCGATTAAAAGTGAGTAAAAGTGCTACAGCTACAGAGACCAAAACAAAGAGGATCCAAAGCCTCTTTCCGATGGCGGAGGCTGATTCTCTCGGCCAACCACCGCTTGTTGAGATTTCTGATCCAATCATCTCAACCGATTTGAAGGATTCTACTCTGCACGGACCCGAACCTGGCCATGCCTCGATCCCAAAAGCTTCTTCGTGGCTGGCTATTGCGAAGAAAAAGT
>PKMM01040214.1:0-59439 GCA_002933915.1 Eutrema heterophyllum
GAGTGATTGGAGTCGGATCTATTAGAGATGTTCCCGCTGCTTGTTCATCGACTCCGCGACAGGATCCATTCCGGACACAACTGAGTCGGTCTGAAGCAGAGAACGTCAATTTGCGCGGGGAGATGTCATCCATGAAGGAACAACTCGGCGTTTTTAAGACACTGTTTGAGGTTATTGCGGAGGGTAACCCTGCTGTAGCTCAGGCAATGTCTAGGATACCAGGGACGACTGCACCTCCGACCACTGCAACTCCGACCACTGCACCTCAGACGACTGCACCTCTGGCGACTGGTCACCAAGAACCGGAATTCGATGTATTTGGAGATGTAGATCTGAACGCGGAATAGTTTTATTTTGTTTTATTTTTATTTTTGTAAAAACATTTAAATTTCAATTTCAATTTAAATTTTCTTTTTGTTTTTTCAAAAATTATTTTAAATTCAATTTTCATTTTAATTTTTAATTAATTAGCGACCGTTTTGAAGGAAATATATTTATCCTATTTTAATATTAGTCGCAAATCCGATGCAAATTTGCAACGATTTTGCATCGAATTATTTGTTGCAATTATTGCAACGTGTTAGAGAGAAAATAAATCGTCGCAACTGTTTCCTCGCTAAAACGTCGCAACAATTGCAAAAAATAATTCGATGCAAATTCGATGCAATGTTGCGACGAAATAGCGACGAAATAATTGCGACGATTTTGCGACAAGTATATTTCGACACAATATTTGCAACAAATAATTCGATGCAAACTCGATGCAATTTTGCGACGAAATAGCGACGAACTGTTTGCGACGATTTTGCGACAAAAATCTTTCGACACAATATTTGCGTCGAATTTTCGTCGATTTATGGTTTGCGTCCAGAGTTTTGCGTCGAAATGGTGTGCGACGCAAATTCGTGGCAACATAGCTATTGCGACGATTTAGCAACGAATATTGCCGATGCAAATGACATGTTTTCTTGTAGTGTACTATGATCAACTGCTTGACTCTTTTCAAAACCCTCTCCATGTTGATACCAAACATAATATTGCGGCATAAACCCTCTATTTAGTAAATGCTTCCACACCGTCTCAATAAAAATATATCTCGTATTCTTCCATTTACGACAAGGACAGAAGATTTTACCGCTTTCCAGGGTTGTTTGCATAATTGTGGCCTGATACATGAATATTTCAAGCCCCTCTTTGAATTCTTTCGTCAACGCTCATTCCGAATCCTTTTGCGTATACATCCATCTTCGTAGATCGTATATAGAGATTTTATAAAAAAGATTTTATAGTGTTTTTTTTTTGTTATTAGTGTTTTTTTATTATAAACTTTTGTTTGATGTGAGGATGTATTTATAGAAATTTTTTCAGAATTAACAACGGATTTACAACGGATTTACGATGTAAATTCGATGTAAATTTGTTAGGTGAACCTATTAAAAACGTGTTCTACCAAACTAGAAACTATCGACGTGAAATCATCGTTAATGTAAGTCGTTGTAAATTCGATGTAAAATTACATCGAATTTACAACGTAAAATGCGAGTCATATTCATCGTAATATCGATGTAAATTTACATCAATTTACGACGATTTATTATGTCGTCGTATAATCGTCGTAATATCGTCGTTAAAGTACGACGATTATACGACGACAAATATTTACGACGAAGTTACATCGAACACATATTTCGTTGTAATGCCGTCGTTAAATCGATGTAAAGTTACATCGATTTAAAACCGTCGTAAATTTTCGTTAGAAATATTTGATTTTCTTGTAGTGTTTCTTACAAGTCCTAAAATTAATCTTTTGTTAATTGAATTGTTCATGTTCCACATATATTTACAAATTTGTATACAAGCAGCATGGTTGGTAGGCTACGTCCATGCTGCATGGACCATGCACATGTATTTTGGTAGAAAAAGTTAGTATATTCCCCGTATTTCGGATGCTCTTTTGTCATGTTTCATGACTGCATCTATTCGTATATATACTCACAAAAGAAATCAAATTACATAAAAAATTCTATAAAAATCACAAACTATTTAGCTCCTTCTAGAAATATACACTGTTTTTTCTGGATTTCTAGTGAGATTTCACTTATATATAACCTCATAAACATTCTACATATTTTACTTTCTTCTGAAATCGTTGTAATGGGAGAATGATTAAAAAATCCATATTAATAGAAATTCGATGGAAAAGAGATATAGAACTAGTCCTGAAATTAATGGGCGAAGGCGTTATACAAAATTTAATGCCTCTCTGACCTTTTTTTTGTTTTGTTTTTTAACGCTCGCAAGATTCATTAATTAATCAAAAGAGTCAAATTACAATACATAAGCAAAACAAAAACAAACTAAAACAGAGCAGTACAAATACCAGAAGGTATTAGTGTGACAGAGAAAGGGAAGCACTCCATGCGAAAGAGATGGAGGTTGTAATCGAGAAAAGATGACATGAAGACCCATGAGAAATGAACAGGACGCTGAGTAAGGTTGCAGAGTAAGGCTAAAAAAAACCAACTTCCAAATGGATGAGATTACGCAACCAGGAGGGGCCGCCTCGAGCTATGTAAGATCCATATCGTTGATCACGAGTGAGGCTAAGTGCGATTAAATATGCCACTCCATTGCTATCTTCTAGGACATGATTTAAACTCCATATCTCCACGGCAGATAGCATATCCATAATTTCCGTAGAGGTCCGGCTGAGTGCAGGGAAATTAAGAGGGTGGAGGAGCACTTCTCTGGCTTGGGTAAAAGTGGATTCAAAGATTACATGCTTCAGGTTCATGTTTTTAAGCGATTCCACAACCCAATGAATCGCAGTGAGCTCCGCTTTTGCCTTAGATTCAATCCGCGAGAAGGAACGGCGACTATGAAACAAAGCTTCACCGTTGGCATTACGAACCAACCACGAAACTCCACAATTTTGAGATGAAGAAATCCAAGATAATCCAATGTTGCATTTGAGATTGCCCAAAGGTGGTTTACTCCAGCTACATGATCGGACAAGAACAGGTTGGCATCTCCTTGTCTCTTCTTGGTCAGGCCAGTTAGTCTTTAGCCAAAAATCCACTTCCTCCCTCGCTTTTATGCAAGTCGATGCAAGGTCATAGCGGATTTTTTTGAAAATCAGAGAGTTACGGGCCTTCCAAATCTGCCATAGAATCCAGGGAAATGATAGTCTCACATTAATATCAATAGATCGGTTTTGACTGTAAGTGAGGAGATGATGCATATTCAATAGCACTGAATTTGTCGAGAAACCGGCTGATGGAATCAGAAACTGTGATTGAGACCAGACTTCTTGAGCAAACGGACATAAAAACAACACATGGCATATACTCTATGAACCTCCACCACACGCTGGACATGAAGAATCAACCTGGATTCCTCTTGATTGTAGCCTCTCCGTTACCGCGAGTGCTCCTGCCAAAGCTCTCCACATAAAGTGGCGAATTTTGGGAGCAGTTTTAGTCTTCCAAAGTTTTTTCCATAACCTTTTTCTAATGGTGGTAACACTCTCACAGATGGAGCTTGCAAGTCCAAAAGACGATTTACAAGCTTATAACCACTTTGAGACGTATACGATCCATTCCTTGAAAAACCCCACACTAACGCATCTGCTCTGTCCGTTGAAAGTTTGATTCTAAAGATTCGTTCTGCGTCAGCCTCTGCAAAGGCCTGTCTAACTCTGTGTGCATCCCACCAGCCTGTTCTAACATCAATGAGATCACATACCTTAAGAGATAAGTCGATCTCGTTGTCGGGATGGTACATTGGAGGCCGAGGAAGATCCTCCAAAATCCAGTTATCGCCCCAAACATGAGTGTCTTTACCATCCCTAATGGATTTGATGAGGCCTTGTTTCAATAAATCTTTACCGTGACAAATGCTCCTCCAAGCATAAGATGGACGACTTCCTACACCACAATCCAGAAGAAAAGAACCTCTTCTAAAATATCGATGTTTCAAAATATGAGCCATGAGAAAATCTGGTTTCGACCAAATACGCCAAACCTGTTTCCCGAGCAGCGCTTGATTAAACATTCCGATGTTGTGAAATCCCAGACCTCCATCTTCTTTGTTTTTGCATAATTTTTTCCAAGCGACCCAAGGTATTTTGCCCCGATCATTGCCATTACTCCACCAGAAATCAATCATCACACTAGTAAGCTTCGCACAAAGGTCTTTGGGTAACTTGAAACACTGCATCACAAAAACTGGTAGAGCTAAACCAATTGATTTCAGTAAAATCTTCTTCCCTCCTTGAGACAGACTTTTAGTGAACCACCCATTCACTCTTTTTTGAAGTTTTTCTTGAATGAAATTAAGCAATTTACGTTTAGATCCACTGAAACATTATGGTAATCCGAGATAAATTCTTTTTTCGCCTTCCATATCTATTGCGAGTTCACTTTTCACTACAAATTTTATCTCCTCCAAGACCTTAGACCCAAAAATGATCGATGATTTTTGCTTGTTAATGACCTGACTCGAAACTTCACCGTATTGAGATAAGCATCTCGTGATCTCAGCCGCTTCTTCTCATGTCTCTTTGCACATCAAGAGGCTATCATCCGCGAAAAGGAGATGATGCACTGATGGAACTCGTGCAGATAACGAAATACCGTGAAGCTTTCCCATAGTCTCTAAGCGAGTCAGACGATTTACTAGGGCCTTTGCGCATAAAAATGGAGATAGTGGATCATCTTGACGTATACCACGCTCCAGTTTGATGAAACCATGGGGACGTCCATTGAGAAGGACTGTATATATAACCGTATTGACGCAAGATAAAATCCATCGAATCCAGACACGATGAAACCCCATTTTTTCCATTAAAGTTTCCAAAAAGCACCACTTCACTCTATCGTATGCCTTTGACATATCCGTCTTGATGGCCATACAGTTTTCCATGACCGATGGGTTAGTGCGAAGTGCATGGACCATTTCATGGGCGATGAGAATATTGTCGGTAATTAACCGACCCGAAACAAATGCTCGTTGAGTATTTGATACGATCTCCAGCAAAATATGTTTTATTCTCCCGTATAACACCTTAGAGATGATTTTATACTGAACCGAGCAGAGGCTAATTGGTCTCATATCTTTCATCTCTGTTGGATTTGGGATTTTTGGCAGCAAACTGAGCTGGGTATGATTCCATCCATCTGGGATAATCGATGTTCTAAAAAAATTGTGAACTTCTTGAGAGACACTGTGCCCCACCATGTGCCAAAAACTCTGGTAAAAAAATACCAGTCAATCCATCCTCCCCTGGCGCACTACTCCCTTTAATGCTAAAAGCCGCACATTTTATTTCATCATTTGTCACCGGTGCCGTTAGCAGATCATTCATAGCCGTTGAAACTTTCCCTGAAACCCCTTCGAAGAGAGATTCCATAGCGAAAGGATTTGAGTTCTCTGAAATATTCTGCAGCCACCGTCCCTTTAGATCCTTCATTATATAGTTCAACGCCATTTTCATCTTTGAGCATAATGACTTTGTTTTGCATTTTCTTCCCTTTAACGATGTTATGAAAGAATGGCGTATTTCTGTCTCCCAATGACAGCCATTGGTCGATCTTTGCTACGCTGTTCCAAAAGATTTATTCATCTTTGTAAGCTCCAGCTAACTCACATTTAATCCGTTGCATAAGCTCATAAACTGGAAATTGCTTCGCAATCTCTTCTTCTAATCTATGTTTTAACCTCTGAATACGATTATCAGAGTTTAAAGAAGAAGACTTCTTCCACTTAGATAGTTCACGCCGGCATCTACCGATTCGATCTAACAGGCCCATAGGTGCGCCATTCGACACTCCACACCAAGCTTCCCGAACAGCCTCTTATATCCTTCTTTCCCAATCATTCTTCTATCAAAATAGAAGCGACCTCTACTTGGATCATCACTCTCTAAAGCAAAACAAACTCTAATCGGCCTATGATCTGAAGCCCTCATGTCAAAGTATTCCATATGCGATCGTGGAAATAAACAAAACCATTCGTCGTTCCCGAAACTTCTATCGAGACGACATTGTATCCATACATTATCTCTCCAGCCTCCCCCAAGAGAAACTATTTCCCGAGCTTCTTATTTCTGAGATTTTGCAATTGTCAGCCATGTTCCTGAAATCCTAGAATGAAGAGTCACTACGAGGAGACCCTCCTAGCTTCTCGTCATTGTTCATCAGTTCATTAAAATCCACCAGCACCCACACCTTGTCCCTACACAAACCAATACTTGCTAGTTGCTCCCAAACAATCCGTCGACGTCCACGAACTGGGTCACCATACACGCATGAAAGAAATAAGGATAGAGAACCCAACTTGACCTCCATATCAATTATCCTCTTATCTAACGACAACACCGTAACCGAAAAAAATTTCTTCCACATCACTGCCAAGCCGCCACTTAAACCAATGGGCTCAACAGTAATAATTTCATCATAACCCAAACTACTCTTCAAACTTGCCATGTAATCGAACTTTTGCTTAGTCTCCATGAGAAACAAAAAATCTGGAAAATACTTTTTACGTATCTCCCGAAGTCTACCAACTGTCTCAGTGTTTCCCGACCCTTGACAGTTCCAGCTCAAGATGCTCATTTGGATAGCAGCGGCTTCAAATCGGAAGCCACCGTGTTTTCGTTTATTTTCGGAGATTTCATTGATGAAGATTCGTGAACTGTTTCAGGCTTGCGTTTCGTATTACCATCTGTAGCAGGCGTAATTGGAAATAAGTCTTCCGACTTTTCTACAACTTTGTTGGAACGAGCTCATCTTAACCAAACTTGTGGACGCTTACGACCTTTCCTCCCTGATAACAGATTCCCGGAGGACAAGGATTTACTAGAAATTCCCATCTTGAAACCCGTCGAAACCTGATCAGTGGGAGGCGTAAAAAAACTGTTGGGTGAAGAAGATTCACATTCTAGCGTGTTGAGATGTGAAATAACATGAGCTGAAACAACTGGTTTATCACTGATCCGTAACCTTCGTTTCGACCTGTCACCTCCTGCTTCATAGTTGAAAACATGACCCTTCCCTTTATCTAGATTGTGAGTGATCTTGGTTAGCTTAGCCGAGGAATCAGTCGATTCTTCTATGGATTGTCTAACCCTGCAGATTCTTGCTCTCCGTTCAGTGTCATCGGAGTGAGAGATGTACTAAAGAGTCATCTGTTGATCCTGCTTTGAGAGCTCAGGAAAAAAAGGCGGAAAACCCGGAGGCCCTTCAAGTAATCGTTGATGGTCTGATAATGTTGCAGGATTAACTTGAGGAGGTTTATCCTCTGCTTTTTTGGCGGCTCCAGCTTTTGTTCCATGATGATTCTTCCTTAACAGGGGACACATTATCTTCTCATGAGTGAGACAGAGGCAATGAAAGCATCTCTTATGAAGTTTTTCGTATTCATATTCTATAATCACGGTTTCACCAGTGGGAAGGTTCAGATTTTTAGCATCTCTTGCCGGATTAGCCGTGTTGAAAACGATCCTCGCTCGTACAAAGTTCGTAGTCTGTGAAGCCTTGGGGTCATAAGCAATCTCCTCTGGTTTTCCGATAGCTTTAGCAAGCTCGAACATCGTATCTATCGTGAAATAATTTACCGGAATGTGCTTGATTCTGATCCAGACCTCGAAAGATGACAGGATATCTGGCGGAGGTGTTGGAATCCATCTCTCAAGGACCATTGTCCAATGGTTGTGAGACCACGGTCTGTCTATCAAAACCGTGAGAAGATCCTCTTCTCTCTTGAAAATGAATTGAAATCTAGCTCTAGATAGAGCAATCCCACGAACTCTGTCGTAAATTCTCCAAGCTCTCGGCATGTACTCAATCATTCTGGCCATCGATTGACAATCTGGGTTCAGAAGTCTACCCAGCAAACTGTTCGCATTGTCGTCAAAGACCATATATATATTTAGGTTCTACGGGTAGGCAGATTGGCTCATCGTCTTCCAAGGATATTGATTTGATTGCAGAGTATAGATCATCAGCCATAGTAGCTCTTGCTTCGAGAATCCCGAGACACCAACAGAGGGTTTTTGGGAAGAAGGTCGATAAAGAGGAAGGTGGATTTACCATTAATTAGGCAATATTCAGAATGTATTTTTTGTGAAATCATCTTCGAAATTTCGCTTGATTATCACTATCAAGAAGAAATTACTGTGTGAACGATGAAAAGCAAAGTAGAAAATATAGAAAGCAAAGTCAAGATTTGACACAGAGGGGAACCAAAGTCAAGATTTCACAAGTGCTGTGTGAGAACGAAAATAGTAAAGGCGACAACGATGACTTTAAAGTCAAGATTTTGTTAAAGAGAAAGGAAAAAAAGGCAAAGACAAGATTTTGTTCATGATCTACCGAAGCAATTAAGCCGGCAATTGAGCTCCACTCACGCTTTGACACCGTGAAAAGCAAACCCTCTAAACCAAATAGAGATGCATGAGCTGAAAAAAGAAAAAAAGTTGAAACCCTCTAGGCCACCAAAATTAATGGAACAGCACTGCAACAATCGAAACCGTTTTGGATGATATATCTGACCTAACACGAGCAAAAAGAAACTCATATCGTTCCAATATTCTTTTTTCTTTTTTTTTGCTAAACGTTCCAATATTCTTGTTATGAAACAAGAAGAATCATTTTCTCTACATATTTTAGCTGTAACACGATATTTAAAAATATATTTTCAAAATTTTTTAGTTATATAATTTCGTCTAGTTTACTTTACCAAGAATTTCAGGGTCACAATTTTCTATTTAATTAAAAAATCTGAATTTTTGGTCGGTAGTTTTTATAAATACATAATTAATTATTGATAATATTCATGGTACATCTAAAATGTGAAATCATATGTCCCCAAACGTAGTATTTTAGAATAGAACTCGTATTCGACATAACTAAAACAACACCATTCTAACCCGTTTAGTTAACCACGTCTAGATATTTCAAAAATATTATATTCTATATCAATCAAGGTATAAATGTATTTCTCATTATTCTATGACTCAACTTTCTCCACAACCATTCGTACACCTAAAGCAACTATAATGCTTCTTCTCTTTTGTTTTTTGGCTTGTAAAAGGGGAAAAAGGAAAATTAATTTTGAAAAAACAAAATAAAAGATGTAAACTTTCAGAGAACCTTTAAAAAAGACTGAAAGATGCTTATTTGACCAGGAAACTCAATAAGCTTTTTCGTTTTTAGTTTTACCATGTAGTTTATGTCGTTAATTAATTCATTATGAGTTCATTCATGTTTCAGAAAAGTGTCAGAGTTTTGGTTTGCAACCAGCAAATCAATGAGTCAAATCTATTACATATTGCTATTAATTGTTTTCGTTTCAAGTATTAATCTTTTTTGAGTTTTGGTCGTATATTAAACTTTAAATATATAATTGAGTTGAGGCGAAGATGATCAAACTGGTGAACACCATCATCCGTAATATAATGCAAGTTCTAATTTAATGGAGATGTATATTGTGGAATTCCACCATTAAATCATAACTGGTGTATTATCAAAGCAAGAGATCCACAGATTCAGCCAATAATTCTCCCAATACAGCTGAAACAATTTATCATTTAGAGATGGTTCCGACCCGAAACTTTCAAATTAGCTGGTTAACAACAAAAAATAATACTATATCTAAAAGAAATGGCGGTTGAAGAAAAAAATATATAAAATGTCTAAACACGTAGGAATTGATTAAACCAAATAATTAATAAGTGAATAAGATCTGATAGTACTCCAGTAGATAAGATCTGATGGGGATTCGAGCGGCGAGAGAATTTAAAGGAAAAAGCACCGCCCAACAGTCGACAATGATTAGAATTTTGTCTCAGTCTATATATTTATTAATTGCTTATATGAAACATTTTCCTGAAAAAATGAAGTATATATATGGTTATAGAGTGTCTCTATGCAATACAAAAAAAAATACAAATCAGATGGAAATAAAAAGGTTAGGTCTTACGATCATGAACAAACGTGTGGGTTGTCTCTGTCTCCTGTAAGAATTTTAAGACATGCTTATGACCGACCGACCAAAATAACCTAATGTGATTGCAAAGTCATTTGGCTATTCTGTTGGTTTGTTAGTCACCCCCCCCCCCCCCCCCCCCCCCCAAAAACCGATTTATGCAAAAAAACGCCTTAGAAAAGCGATAGCAAAAGTAACCTAGTGTTAATGGCATTGGGATATATATACGACTCCATTATACAATACCACTATATAGATTTAATGTAATTTTTTCAGATTTTGGTCATACCAGCCGGTCCGATTATAGTTCTAAAATCTGGGATCCATATAACAATCCAATCCGATTATAGATTTAAAATCCGATACTATAAAATCCAATAAACTCCGTAAAAACTCAGCAAATTACCGTGAATCCGGACGGATCATGGTTCCGTAATAATTTAATTAGAGGGTTTTCTTTATTGTATTTATTGAGTCATTCAAATTTTACAGTCTAGTACTTTATGATATTCTTTCGTTTGTGAATAATACTTTATCAACTAAAATAATAATTACTTTGTCAGTTAGACGTATCTTTTTTAAACATATTTTAGAGATTTTTTAGTTTTTATACTTGTATATATATATATATATGTGTCGTGTATATATATATAATTTCATTAATTGTTGATTGCGGTCGGACCGCATCGAACCGGGTTAACCTATGGACCCGGTGGCTCTAAGGACTCTCCGGTTTGCTTCCCGGGTCGGATTTCAAAATATTTATTTAATGTATTAAAATCATTTTTATAACATAATTTTTTATGATTTAAGTTAAAATTAGAAAATCTAGCGGAATTTAAACAATTTCGTTTGATATTTTCAACTTAAAATCTCTAAAATTTAGTATGATTTTCACCCGAGTTAAATTTTTAATCCACATTGAGGGCGAGCGACAATTTTTAGTTGTTTTTATCTTTTATGTTTTTTATATTGTATGGAAAAATATATTTATGGTATGACATGTATGATTTAAAATTAGTAATTTTATCTATCCAAATTTTCTGACATATTTTGTAAACTTTGTTATTATGTGAATTTATATTATTACACAACCAATCTATATATTTATGAGTGTTAAAAAGGGCTAACCCGTTTTTAATCTACTTCGAATCAGCCTACTACCTTGAATCTTTTGACAAACCAACCCGCAAAAGACGGCGATTATAAAAATATAATCCTTACCCGCCCATCATATTACCGTACGCGTATAATATAAATATTTACTAATTTTGAATATTTGAAATTTTAGACTGATTGATTATGATAAAAAGATACAATAACATATTCGTTTATCATTTGTGTTATTATGAGAATATTATTTAAATTTGAATATTTAAATTAAAATCAATTAATATCCGATTTATCATTTTTAAAGATAATAACTGATTTTCTGATTTTTGGTAAATAATCTAACATATATTCAAGAAAATCTAAAATAATATAAATTAATATTTTAATTTTTGGAATTAAATTGTAATATAAATAAAATACATTTTTAATTAATATTGCACCAAATTGATATATTTGGCAACATAAATAATAGTTATCCAAGTAAAGAATAGCCTAATATAAATTGTTTGGACACAAAATGTATCTTTTTTCTAATAATATAGATTTAAATGCAAAATTAACTCCAGTTATGTCAAAAAAAAAAATCCAGTTGCGTCAATAAATATGAATGTTGACAAACGGATCAATACAAAATGGATAGGTTGACTACGTATTTGATTTGACTAACTTGTTGAGAATAATAGAAAGCTTTTTAACCAAAAAAACTTATTGAGAGATTTAATTTTTTTTTTTTTAATAACAAAGGATAATCTGGGTTTTAACCATCCAACTAATTTCTGGGACGAAGAGAAAGATTTAATCTTAAACACATATAATATATAACTATGGCTGAATTTAAATTACAAAGTCATTTCGCTATTCTGTTAGTTGGTTAGTCATCCTCTAATCGTTGGTGGTTTTGGCAGCGTTGGTTCTATTGTTTTAAAAAATGTTGAACCTTGTATTTTTAATTTGATCTATTTACGAGAGATGATATATGTCCCAAATAAAATACTTACCAATAAAAAATAGCTTTAGAAAAGCGATTTTAATAACTTCGTTGCATTAATATACATCCACACCACAGCTACGCATAACGTGGTGTTAAAATATTATCTTTTACGTTGACAAAAGAAAAAAAGAAGTATTTGTTTCTTATTTTTAAATTTTTCAATAGAAATATTTATTGTCTATACAACCTCAACGTATTCTTTTTTTTTTGTTTTTTTAATAATTATTTTAACCCCTTCAACGGTGTTAACGTTTTTCTAATATAATTACTATTATTACATAAAATTATATTTCGGGTAGGCCCTACACTGATAATTTTAAGGGCCCATGGAGCCGTAATGGGCTTGAAGGTGGACCACTTTTAATTCATAAAACCAGGCTGTCTAATTGGTACGCAGCTGTAGTCCACGTGTCACAAAGATAAATTCTTACTAAATTATCAATACACAAGTGACTGAATCTAGTAGTGGTCCAATTTCTTTTTCCTAAAGCCTAAATCTCTTATTATATAAATAATCCGATCGTGACACGTGTCAAGTTAATCGATAAAATTTTGACACATGTTTAATAAATTTTCAATTAGATATTGACACATAATATTAACAATAAAAGAAAAAAATATAATCTAAACTTAATTTGAAAAGTAAAGTTAGCAAACAAAAATACAAAAAAGGAAAAACATAATTAATCCAAAAAGCCAAAGTTCAAAAAAGAAAAAGAAAAGTTATGTATAAATTAAGGAAATTTTAAAGGTAAATAACAAAATATTGTTATATTAAAGAAAAATCTAAATACCGTTTTCCTTTTTCAAACAAAATAACTTTAAGGATTGAGGAAATTTTTTTAAAGACTAAAGCTTTTTTAAAAAAATTTAAAAATTAGTATTTCTAATAAGAATAAGGAAATAAAAAATTAGTATAAAGCTGAATGTTTTAAAGTTGTTAATTCACCTAATCGCGACACATGTCAAGTCAAATTGGAAAATTTTAAAATCGATTAATAAAAAATTATAAAATTCAGAAAATTTAATAACCGGTTCATAATCTTAAAAAGTAAATTTACTTTTTTAAAAATTAAATATATTTGAAAAGACAAAATTAATATAAAAAGAAAAAAAATCTTTAGTTTTTCCATTTAGATTAAAAAAATTAATCCTAATAAGAAAATTCTAATTTCTCACCTCTATATAAACTACTATTTGATAGTATGTCAAGTACACACCAAACAATTAAAAGTCAATAATCGTATCCAAAGTTATTTGTTGTATATGTTTCACCAAATTTTTCCTTCAAAATATATATTTATTTAATCGGAAACTTCGTTTCTAAAGTTATGTATTATATATTTTTACGGATAATCTAATTTTATTTTCTATTTTTTTGTTTTTCATTTTTTTAACGGGTTATAAAATATTAAATTACAAATAAGAGGTACTTATCTAGTAATAAAATAAAAGTTCATCCATATTATATCAAAAGGCTCATTTTTAACTACATAAAAAGATAATGGGATGATTAAAGATAATGAATGATTAAGTAGACACGTGGCGGAATCTCAACGGTGCGATTATACAGCTGGGAATCTGAAGGGTTTGACGTAGACTTGTGATCTTTCCACAGCATTTAATTAGCTGGCTGTTAATGGACAAACTCAAAACATTATTATTATTTTTTTTTTACTATTTGAGCTCATGAAATTCCCCAAAAAATTGCATTTTCAAGGAAACGATATTTCTTTAAATTTTTGTTTCTTAAAAAGCAACCTTGAAATGGACGAGATATTATTATAGCAATAATTTAAATTATTAAAAAAATGAGAAAAAATATTGAGAGGGATAGAGAGTGCGAGTAGGGGAGAAGTCATCATCTTTATTGCTTCAATAGTCGATCTTCTTCAACCTAATGATCTTCAATTCTTTTAGGGTTGTTTATTTTTTATTTTGTAACCGGTTTGGGTTGTTTATTTTGTTTGTAAGTCTTTTTGAAATGATATCATTAAATCACATGAAAAAACGAGTCAATTATCACCCTTCCCTATCTCTAATACTATCTATTTCAATAATTGAATTTAAAAGGTCGATGAGAGCTAATTAACTATCCCTTGTAGACCCCCCCCCCAAAAAAAAAAACCATGCCTATTTTTGTTTTTGTTTTTTTTTAACATATAGCCTATAGGAACAGTGAAGGGGTTGTGCATAAATGTTGTTGCTTCATCTCTCTCCTTATCTTACATCGCAGAGAGTATATAGTCTATTGTGTATATTTTAGCTATGAGACAATGAGAGGGAAGATATAAAACACCTAAAAGTGAAAAGTACAAGACAACGAATCCTCCATTTTGATTTTTTATCTCTACACCCAACTAAGCCACGAAGCACACAATTCGGCTTCTTCTGGATCTCTTCAAGAGTTACAGACACAAGAAAGGTATGATTTTTATCTCTAATTTCTTCGAAGTTTTCGTTTTTCTTTTGAATTTCTTCCAATTCGATACTGAGTTTGTGCTCTGTTTTCATCAGCTAATGTTGTCTTCTCCGTTTGTAACTGAATCTATGTCAGCTTGAAAATTTTGGTGAGTTCGTTAGGGTTCTTCTCCAATTAGGGATTTATGGTTCTCAATTTCGTCTTTATTCGTAACAGAAAACTGTCTGGTCTTGATTTTATCTTCTTGTTTTAACCGATTTGAATCCAAACTCTCGAGAAACCGGTTTTGATTTATCCTGTGATTTCAGATTTATAGCTGATTTGTGATTTTTCGACACAAAGCTTGGTTTGGGCATGGACATAGGAGAGAGCAACGAGAGGGTAAAAGACGATTCTGCCCTTCAAACCTCGCCGAGGAGTCCTTTAAGCTCCATAGATCTCGCCATCGATGGTTCCATGAACGCTTCCATCGAGCAGCTTTATCACAATGTTTGCGAAATGGAGAGCTCCGATGATCAATCTCCGTCGAGGGCGAGTTTCATTTCGTACGGTGCTGAATCAAGAATTGATTTGGAGTTGAGGCATTTAGTGGGAGATGTGGGAGAAGTTGGAGAGAGAAAGAAAGAGATTATCTTGGAGACGAAGGAAGAAAGTAACGACGGTAGTAGTAAAAATGGAGGAGGTAGCTTGAGTCAGAAGAAACAAGGTGAATCTCATTCAAACGGTAAAAAGCTTGCGAAACCGAGTCCTAATCCAAAAATCCCGGGTTCGAGGATCTCTTCGAGGAAATCCCCGGATCCCGGGAAGGTTTCTGTGGAGGATGAGAATCCTGAGCTCGGGCCGTTGTTGCTGAAGCAAGCTAGAGAGATGGTTTCTTCTGGTGATAATCTGAACAAGGCACTTGATTTGGCGCTGCGAGCGGTGACAGCGTTTGAGAAATGCGCGGAAGGAGATAAACAACACGGGTTGAATTTGGTGATGTCTTTGCATATCTTGGCAGGGATCTATGCCGGTTTAGGGAGATACAATGAAGCGGTGCCTGTTCTTGAGCGCTCTATCGAGATACCGATGATTGAAGATGGCGAGGATCACGCTCTGGCTAAATTCGCAGGGTGTATGCAGCTCGGTGACATGTACGGTTTGATGGGCCAGGTCGAAAATTCGATTTTGCTCTACACAGCAGGTTTGGAGATCCAGAGACAAGTTCTTGGAGAATCAGATGCACGAGTTGGCGAAACTTGTAGGTACCTAGCAGAAGCTCATGTTCAAGCAATGCAGTTCGAAGAAGCCTCGAGGCTTTGTCAAATGGCATTAAATATTCACAAAGAAAACGGATCTACTACTACGGCTTCAATCGAAGAAGCTGCGGATAGAAAACTGATGGGGCTTATCTGCGATGCGAAAGGAGATTACGAGGTGGCGCTTGAGCATTATGTTTTGGCGAGCATGGCGATGTCGTCTCAGAATCACAGAGAAGATGTTGCATCTATAGATTGCAGTATCGGTGATGCTTACATGTCTCTAGCTCGGTTTGATGAATCGATATTCGCGTACCAGAAGGCTTTGGCTGTTTTTAAGCAAGCAAAAGGTGAGAATCATTCCTCTGTTGCTTCGGTTTACGTCAGGCTTGCTGATTTGTACAACAAAATTGGGAAACTACGCGATTCGAAGTCCTACTGCGAAAATGCTCTTAGGATTTACCTAAAACCGTCCCCGGGGACTCCCGTGGAAGAGGTTGCCACGGGTTTTATAGAGATTTCTGCGATATATCAGTCGATGAATGAACTTGAACAATCTCTCAAGTTGCTGAGACGGGCGTTGAAGATATATGCAAACGCTCCAGGTCAACAGAACACGATTGCGGGTATTGAAGCTCAAATGGGTGTGCTTTCTTACATGATGGGGAATTACCCGGAATCTTACAACATTTTCAAGAGCGCAATATCAAAGTTCCGCAACAGCGGAGAGAAAAAAACCGCTCTTTTCGGGATTGCTTTGAATCAGATGGGACTTGCCTGCGTTCAGCGTTACGCCATCAACGAAGCTGCGGATTTGTTTGAAGAAGCGAAAGCCATTCTGGAGAAAGAGTACGGACCGTACCATCCGGACACATTAGCAGTTTACAGTAACCTCGCCGGAACATACGACGCAATGGGCAGGTAAACTAACACCTTGACACATCTTCTCTCTTTAGGTTATGTATTTTTGGGATTTCTTGGGGTGCAAGCAGTGTGTTGCTTACTTTACAGGTTAGATGATGCTATAGAGATATTGGAGTATGTTGTTGGGACAAGAGAAGAGAAGCTAGGGACGGCGAATCCGGAGGTGGAGGACGAGAAACAGAGGCTAGCTGCGTTGTTGAAAGAAGCTGGAAGAGGAAGGAGCAAGAGAAACAGAGCACTTTTTACCCTTTTGGACAAAAACCCTGAAATTGCACCGAATTGTGGACAGAGACCGGTTTATTGATGAACCGGGTAATGGTCTGGTCTAAAATGTATATATATACGAGATGATACGAGTTCAAAAACGGTACTTACACGGTCGAGAGGAAAAAAAGAAGGAAAAAAAGAATCTCTGATTCAGAATACTAAAAACATTCATGTTGCAATTGTTTTTGTATCTATTGGAATTTTATTTTTTGTTATTAATAAATAGTAAGAGTCAAAGCAATTCTCGTTATGATTCGTAATTAGAATACCTGGAAATTTTTTATGATCAGCTTTGAATTTCGGTTGATTATTCGAAAGCTCCAAAAATACAGAGAGAAAGACAAAAATGTAAACAATTTTATTAAAGTATGTAATTATGTAAACAATTTATCTTGTGTGTGAACAAGTGTTTTGATCAATTCTTGTCTGCAACCTAACAGAGAAAGATCATAGAAAGTCTGTCATTTCATATAAAACAGCAACGGAATACACATATATGTCCACATGTAACATGAGAACATAAAAACGACCCACTGTATCAAAAAGTTGTCACTAAGCAAAGCAACAAAAAGAAGCTGTCACTAAGCAAAGCAAAGCCAATCTTCTTTCATTTTCCTAAATCAACCTTTGGAGAAGTTGTCTTGTTAGTATGTTCTTGGAATTGACTCGTTCGAGTAATGATTGTTGACTTGTTGTGACTGTTTTTGTTTGAAGTAATCATGCTGAATTAAAAAATTTGGTTTGAAGGAAATTAAACTTGATACCATATTTTGGCTTGATCAGTCTCATTAGAATCTCTTGGAGAAAAGTAATCCTAGAACTGCTTCTTTTTGTTTTCTTAATATATATATATATATATTTTTTTTTAGAGTGTAATCCCAACCTTTCGGATCAGACTAATCACTCGAGCCGGGACTCAGCATGTTACTTACCCCCATTTCTGAAAGCGGCCCCTCCCAACAGGAATCGAACCCAGCACCGCTCAGCCACCCAAGCGATTTCATACTCGGCGACCTCATGGCTTACCACTGGGCCAGCGTTGGTTTTTGAGCGAGAACAGAGAAATAATTGACACGCGACAATCTGAGCTACCGAAACTGGTAAATTGATTTAAAACTACCATACATTAATAATTTGATTTGGCCGTTACATGATAAGCTCTGAATCAAATTTTTGTTAATTATTCGAAAGCACCAAAAATACAGAGAAAGGCAAAAAATATTGTATGCTAGTTACATTCATTAAATTCATATTTTGGCAACTTAATTTTTCGTCAGCTTGCAAGCTTTCTGGATTGGGAGAGGCGGATCGGATATCGACCCATCGAGGATCCGGTTTGCGACTAGCATATTCAAAGTTTCGGAATAATGTATACCATCCCAACTTATGAAATTTGTGGGGTTTTTGCAGGAAGAACTATAAAGTTCTGTGCCGTTTGGAAATATTGTCTTTCCGCATCCCATTCCACGTCCGACCGCCCCAACGCAACAATAATCAAAAGGATCCACAAAACCTGCAATTAGATTTGATTAAACCGAAATTAGTAGATGGTATGAAATTTTGTTCTAATTGGTTTTCGGTTTAGTACTTACCGAGATTCTTTGCCCTGGTGATCAAATTGTATTTAGCTGAATAGACATCAACATAAGTAAAGAGAGAAGAAGGGAACTCCTTGTTTAGTTCAGAGATTTTGTTCTTGAGTTGCTTGTTGAACTCCATTGCCACATTGTTCAGAGGCTCCAAACAACCGTACCGATCTCGTGGTGTAGCCGGAAAAGATTTCAGAATATACGGTAAACAGCCTGTCGGTCCGGTGTTATGAATTGAGAAGAATCTTGCTCCTTCTTTGTAAAGCAACTAATAATATATACCAAGTAATAAGGTATGATGTAATTCATAATTTTAGATGAGTAATATTGAACTTTCTGATAACCGATATGTTAAGTTTCACATGATCCCAAATAAAAACAATACCGATAATTTAGATACTTACTTTTATAGCAATATTGAAGTTTTCGATGATTCCGGGTATAGTTGCTTTGAGTTGTTCCTCTGTCATGTTTTGGAACCCGATCGCTAGATCGTTCTGACCGATATCGAATGTATAAAGAGCTCTTGAGAAATCTTTGGGTCGTGCAAGGACTCCTTTGCAGAATGGAGTTTTACCTGAGGCCGAAAACGTAGTGTTCACAAAAGAAAATAGGACCGGTATTAATTTTAATTCCGGTTTGGTAATTGGAATGGCTTAACCGGTTTGACTTACCGTTGCTTTGGTTGTAGAGAGACAAGGTACGAGTCTTGAAGTGAATGAATTGGGACACTTGAGTCCCAAGATGGAATTGGCTAAAACAAGCAACGGTCGGGCGGATGCAAGAGCCGCCAGTCGCAAAATTAGCGCCATGCCGATAATTAGCTCCAACCGAATCCAAGTACGGTGTTAGATACGGCAACGTGAGATTTTCAGCTGCCAAAAATCATAAGAAATGCTGTTTATATATTGTACTAAACTAAATTTTACAAACTTTGGTCTATTTGGATGTCTAATTCCCCGGATCCAAACACTAGAGTAGAGTTATATCTTTTCCTTTCCAAAAATATGAAGTCAATGTAGCTTAATTTGTTGAATAGACATACTTTCTTGAATTTAGAAGAAAAACAAAAAAAAAAACAAAGAATGCAAGTTTGACAAGCAAATATTCTTACTAATGAAATCAATAATGAGACGGCCATCAGAATGTCTTCCGGCAGATCTTCCAAAGAAGGCAACTCCGTTTGGTGGAGGAACTTCTCCGATAGCCGCAGAGATAGCTCCGGTATCTGAATTAGAATCTCCAAAGTTATAAACAGCCGGAAAATTGCAAATCTTGTGAGAGTTTATACGTGATGCGACCGAGAATTTCTCATTAAGCCCGAAAAGAAGAAGGATGATGAAAAGGGTAAATTTGGAAGTCTCCATGGAGTTAGTAGATGCAAAGAGCTTGAGTACGAAGCTTTTCTCCTATATAATGATCATGAAGTCGTCGCTTCATGTTCGTTGGCATGTATAGCACTGTACTTTTAAGGATTAAAATAAGGAAAAGGGTATCCATCCTATAAAAAATTATAAGTCCAACAAGTAGAAAATAAATATATAATTTAATTTGGTGATATTTGGACGGGCAGGCTGATGATGGATTCATGTGGAATTTAAATTGATTGTTTGAAAGATTTTTTAATTTGATAAGTCATTTTTTAATCATCCGGTTGATCACGTGGGTAACCAGTATAGATCAATGTCAACTATATATATACCATATGGTAAGAATCCAATCAATTCGTGAGAATTCATCGGGATCGGTTCTAATCATTCACTAAAAAACCCACTAACTGACGTCTAATAAGGTTAAGACGATATAGAAACATAAGTATGAATCTATGATTTCTTGTGAATATTTTGAACCTCCGTTTTTCTACCCACAAACATCCATATCACGGTATTGTGGGACGCATTCCTAGTATTCTACGATGTTTACTCATATTAGTTGAACTTAAGCCGGATTAAATTGTATAGTTAACAAAAGATGAATGGATAGACAACAACACATTTTTATTTATTTACTATGGATTACATATTTATTACACATACATTTCCATACTGGTTTTTTTGGATCCCGACGTACTACTCAGAGCCGGCTGAGTAGAGAGGGCGAGCGGTGCAACGGCCCGAGGCCCCAACAAGAGCAGTAAGTCACTTAAGTCGTGTAAGTCCTTTTAAGTGTGGTAGCGCAAGTTAATAAGTCTCAGGGATAATCTGAAAATAATTAAGAATTTAAGGGAACGGATTGTAAAAACGAAATAGAAAGACCCATTGTTCTAAATTGCGGTCTCTGTGACCGCTGAGGAGATTGTGAGGACGACACGGTCGCGGAACCAGTGCCACGTCAGTGTAAGGTTAATTAAATATTTTTATTTATTTTTTGTCCCAACGAAGATTAATTAAAAGATCCCGTTAATTGTTTTTTTTCTTAATCGCTTTCAATATTATGAATTAAGAACAAATACATGAACCATTTTACACAATTATATCTACCGGCTATGCTTGAAAATTTGCCTCTTTAATTTGCATTTGGATCCTCTGCGAATCGAACTCCCTGTAGAATCGAATTTCCACCAATTGGTTTTTGGTGTTGTTCTGTTTTGGGTTTGATAATCTTATTTTTAGTAGGTTGAAAGATTCAAACGGGAAGGGAAAGGAAGCGAGACGAGCGCCGCTCTTCGTCTCCCACACTCACTAACTCTCTCCTTCAACAATCGATTCTTCGAAGCTGAAGTAGCGAGAAGAGAAGAGCTCTCGTTTTCGCTGAAAATTAAAAAAGCTATCTGATTCTCTTCTTCTCCGTCTAAAATGGGGAATCTTCTGCCCAAGGAACCGCCGCCTCCGGTGGTGCTTGTCCCTCCGCTCTTTGATTTCCCTCCTCTCTCCGCCCGTAA
Organism: Eutrema heterophyllum; assembly: GCA_002933915.1. Lineage (NCBI taxonomy): Eukaryota > Viridiplantae > Streptophyta > Magnoliopsida > Brassicales > Brassicaceae > Eutrema > Eutrema heterophyllum. The sequence continues at coordinate 21,413 of PKMM01040214.1, forward strand.
CAGGTATTCTCTTCTTCTTCTTCTTTTTTTTCCGTTTTGATCCGTTGGTCCGGTTTGATTTCGGTCTGTTTCTGTAGCACTCGGAATTCAAATTTCTAAATCGTCAAGTTCCCATCAATTTTTGTGTTACCTGATCGATTAGGCGCTGTAGCTTATGCATCTTCTATTGATTTCCGTTGGCATCATGATATATGATTTGATAATAGATATTATGAAATGCATTGGGAATTTGTATTTGTTCAGTTTTGTAAATGTTGAGGTGATGCAGGATGTTGGAATCGTCATATAACTTGCTGTTTGGGAAGCTTGCATTGAAATGTCTCTTTGAGGATTACATTGAAGAAGCACGTCACTTCTCTGCAAAGTTCATGTTGAAGCCTATTGATGACCCTCATGTGGACTTGGTTGCATCTGTATCCATTAAACAACTATTCGTTTTTCTTTTAGCTGTACATCATGATGCATACTTGGGGATGCTGCAAATTAGAAATTTTCCTTAATAGTAAAAGGTTTCAGGCGCTTTAGATCGTAAAGCGGAAGGAGATCTTGTGGGAAATGCATTGTTTCGCTGGCAAAGGTATTATGGCATATGGATTTTAACTGTTATTTGAAACTGCTACAAGTTTCTGTCGACAAATATAATAATGCTCGATATGTTTTCCTAAATTGTGCAGTGATGTTGATGATCCTCATACTTTTGTGGACCTCTCTGTGTCGACCTCCAATCCGTAAATTCCGTGCTACTTTTCGTATCTTCTGGGAGCTCATCTTCATTGCTGCAGTATAACGTTATGAAATAATTCTTTTGTTTGTCATTACTAAGGGTTCTACTAATGAGGTCTTCGGCTTACTACCCTAAATATGGGATCGGAGCATTTGCAGTCTACCCTTTGCTTTCTAAAAAAACGTAAGTTCCATTTAGAGGAAGAGGCCTGCCAGTGTACTTCGATTTGCTGTTCTCCTACAATGTAATATTGTGAAGATGTAAATATGCTGTTTCTGTAGTGAACAATTATCTGAAGAATATGGAATCATGGGGTTGAGATATGGTTCAACGAATTTATCTCTCGGAGCTACTGTCTCTCCTTTTACTAGTAAGCACCTTCAGTTCCTCTGCAATTTCCAGTTGTTTGCTTTTGTACCCAATGCTGACCCTTTAACTCCCACATTCCAGCAAAGGACGAATTGCCAAAGAGTGCATGGCTTGTAAGCAAGATGGGAAGGCTTACAGTAGGAGTGCAGTATGAGCCACTATGTGAGTCAGTACATTGTCTTAGTTATGTCTGCCAGATCTTACTTGTTACCCATATAATCTATACATTGTGTGATTGAAAGAAAGTGGGCATTAATTATTGTTGTGTTAGATGAAAGCAAAGACATGGCAAAGTACAGAGACCTAAGGAACTGGAGTTGTGCTGCTGGGTATGGAGTAGGGTCAAGAAGCCCCTTAAGCCCTTCTTTTAACTTTGGCCTTGAACTAGCGAGGAGCTCTCAGGTCATACTTTTAAAGTCCGTGTAGATGAAATACGACTGTTATGCTGTCTATATGCGCAGATCTTAAGCCCAAACAATTTTTCAACTTCTCCACATTGCTATCCAATGAAATATCAGTATTCCATTTTGTAGAATTTTTCTTAATTGCATTCTTATTCGTGCTGATTTTAATATCCTTCTTGTAATGCAGTTTATTGCTTCGTTCTATCAACATGTAGTGGTCCAAAGACGAGTACGACTCTTTAAAACTAGTCTTTTTTTTTATGCTGCATCTATTAGTAGGTCTACTGATATATAAAGTTTAGCACAACTTCTGGCTCAATATGAAATGGACTTGATGGACTTGGAACAGGTGAAAAATCCTTTTGAAGAAAACGAAGTAGTTGGAATCACAAACTACATTGACTTAGGTTTTGAGCTACAAACGAGGTAGTGAACATCTCTGACCAAAGACATTGCAAGCTAATGTTTGTCTATCTGCATGAAAACATAGCTTTGTTTTGTCTCTTATTTGGAAGGGTTGATGATTCCAAGACGCCAGATTCTTCATTGCAGATGGCTGCGTCTTGGCAGGCGAATAAGAACTTCCTGCTGAAGGTATATAACTTTTTATGATCCAGAAAGCTTGATGAAAAAATCGAGTATCTCAGTATGGAGTGATATTCTTCAGGGTAAAGTCGGAGCTCTAAGCTCAACATTCACATTAGCATTCAAGTCGTGGTGGAAACCGTCTTTCGCATTCAATATCTCAGGTATGTATGGAGATTATTCATGAACAGTTTGAGAAATCTATCTCTAGATGTGGTGAATGGATTTTAACTGGAAAATTCAGCAAAATCAAGATGAACATTAGCTCTCAAGTCTATAAGATTTGAACATCATGTTTGAAACATATTTATGCAGCTACTACCAATCATTCGACTGGAGATATAGCATGCGGGTTTGGTCTCCGTGTTGATAACTTAAGGGAAGCCAGGTCAGTGCAATTAGCCCTCTTGAAGTTTTCAAACCAAACACAATCAATCGTCACATGTTAAATATAAATCCTGTGACATTGCAGTTACCAAAGAGCTGATCCAAACTTTGTGATGCTGACACCAAACAAAGAACATCTCGCTGAAGGGATTGTGTGGAAAATGGGGAAGAGACCAATGCTTCAATCCGATTTAGACGCAGAGAATTTCAATCAACTGCCAAAAGAACTTAGACCACCCCAGAAGATTCTCTAAACCCTTTAGTTTTTCTTTAATTTGATGTCACTCTTTTTTCCTTGTTTTTGTTGATCTACTAGATATCTCTACAAAGTCAAGATTTTAAGAAGTTATATACAGTTTATTTTTAATTAAAAATATATTAAAAGCAATAAAACAGAGGCCACAATCCCATTGTTCATGTACAGAATGGCGACGAGTTGTTCGCTTCTCCTTTCTACTCTCTTCCTTCACTCTCCTCCTTCCTCTCGATTCTCCAATGGAACCTTCTTGAATCTCTCCCCACGCTCGTCTCCGAGCTCGATTTCTCTCTACTCTATCCGATCCAAACGGTGTTTTCGAGTTTTCTCGAAGCTCCCACTAGACGACAATGGAGACGATGGTTTTCTTACGTCTCTTGGACCTGCCTTCAAGCCTCTCTTCCTCTTCTGCACCTCCGTCGCCTTGTCGTTTTCCCTCTTCGCCGCGTCTCCCGCCGTCGAATCCGCAGCTGCGTTCGTCATCTCTACTCCGCGGAAGCTCCAGACAGATGAGCTCGCGACGGTTCGATTGTTCCAGGAGAACACTCCTTCCGTTGTCTACATCACCAATCTCGCCGTGAGGTATCAATTTTCTCGTCTCTTCGATTGATTTTTCGATTCCTCCCGCTAAATCGGTGAGAACATACTGTATTATGGTCTTCTTCTGTAATCCAATACCCTTTAGGGTAATAAGCTAATGGATTACGTTTTTTTTGTTGTTGTTTGGGATGAATCATGTTGATCAATTTCACTACACTCATCAAATGGATTTGCGTGTAATCTTCTTCTCTCTGAGTTGTCTAATGTTAGTTTCGTTTCTCTGGGTTTTGAGTTAGGCAGGACGCGTTCACACTGGACGTGCTTGAGGTGCCGCAAGGATCTGGTTCAGGATTCGTGTGGGATAAGCAGGGTCACATTGTTACCAATTATCATGTCATCCGTGGTGCTTCTGATCTCAGGTTTCCATTTCTGTTTTGTTGAGTTTTTGTAATCTCATCTTGATTTGTGATACTTGAATTCATTACTTCTTTGGATTGCTCAGAGTCATTGTTCTTGTGTTCATGTATTACACGATTTCTGTTGTTTTTTAGTGGCTACACTAAACTGGAACAATAGTCATTGGTTGGTTCATCTAAGATATGGAGATTTCGTAGTTGTGGCATCATGACTATCGAAAATGACTACACTGCTTCATATTCACTTGGATGTTTGTGTGTGATGGAGAAATTTACATGATCCATAACAGGGTCACTCTTGCTGATCAAACAACATTTGATGCAAAAGTTGTTGGATTCGACCAAGACAAGGATGTTGCAGTTCTACGTATCGATGCACCAAAAGACAAATTAAGACCTATACCTGTTGGAGTCTCCGCAGATCTGCTTGTCGGCCAGAAAGTCTTTGCCATTGGCAATCCCGTGAGTATACATCCTTAAAATGATCAATATCAGTGGTCTGCTTTCTATTGCGGGCTGGGTCACAACCTCTTTATCCTGTACACACACACACAATATTAAAGCAGAACCCTTTGTGCGTTTTTTTTTCAGTTTGGACTTGATCACACCCTTACAACTGGTGTTATAAGGTATGTAAAATTATCTCTTCTTTTCGTTTTTAGTTTCATTGTTCTCAACTTTCGATGTGTTCTTCCCATTGTTGGGCTGGACTTTCATACAAAAGGGTTACAGTAGAAGGAACACGAAAATAAACTACTCGTATTTCCGGTCTTCTTTTTCGTAAAACTGTAATATGTTTGTGTATTATGATGTGTACAGTGGTCTGCGAAGAGAAATTAGTTCTGCTGCGACCGGTCGTCCAATTCAAGATGTGATACAGACGGATGCAGCCATTAACCCTGGTAACAGCGGAGGACCGCTTCTAGATAGTTCAGGAACCCTAATTGGTATAAACACCGCCATTTATTCTCCTTCTGGTGCATCTTCTGGAGTGGGCTTTTCGATCCCAGTTGACACCGTGAGTTCTCATTTTTTTTCCCCCATTCCAAGCGCAGTCAGAGAGATTCTCTTCTATCCTTGAATCCACTAACGAGAGAGTGAATTGTTTCTGAGTCTCTGTTTATACGTTCAGGTTGGTGGTATCGTTGATCAGTTGGTGAGATTTGGAAAAGTCACAAGGCCTATCTTAGGTATCAAATTCGCACCGGACCAATCTGTTGAGCAATTGGGAGTGAGCGGTGTGCTTGTATTGGATGCTCCGCCAAGTGGCCCAGCTGGGAAAGCCGTAGGCCTTTCTTGTTACCAAGTTTCTGTTGTTTTAGGCGGAGATAGAGAAACGAAATAGAACCAACATTTCTCTATATTCCGCTCTGCGGTCTAACATTGAAAACGTGTGCAATGATGCTTTTGTTCCACAGGGACTTCAGTCAACAAAACGTGACGGGTACGGGAGACTAATACTAGGAGACATAATCACGTCGGTGAATGGTACAAAAGTTTCTAACGGGAGTGATCTGTACCGGATTCTCGACCAATGCAAAGTCGGTGATAAGGTAAAATCTCGCGAATCCAAATTTTTGATTACTTGTTTCTACTTCCTACATGAGAGATGTTTTGACATTTCTGTTTGAGCTGATTTTCTCAGGTGACCGTAGAGGTTCTAAGAGGCGATCACAAGGAGAAAATATCTGTAATTCTCGAACCAAAAGCGGACGAGTCTTAGAAGGTTGTGGAAAGAAAGTAAATATAACGGTAGACAAGTCCGGTGGGTTTATTCTTGTATGCCAATTGTTCGGAAAATAGATCGTCCAGTTGTGTACATATAAAGACAGACAAATCTGTTTATATTGCATAGCCAGTCTTATGGTTTGGATTGGTATTGATTTTCGGACTTTTGACCTTAACCATCTTTCCTTCAAGTTTTTGAACTAATCGGGCAAAGAACATTGGAGTCTGAGACATAAACAAAATAAAGAGAAAACTTTGATATTGTCGGCTGCGTGGTTTATCTACCAATTGCAAATTTTGGTTTAGTCTGGATTTTGCTCTTATAGATCCGATCCAAAAATTAATTTTGGTCATAAGTCACGGGTTTCTTCATTCGGATATCTGTTAATGATTATTTTCCAACAGACTTGGTAATGATTTATGAGAACGTCCTTTCTTTTTCTGGAGTGAATTTCTAATTATATATGTGTACGTGTAAGTATATGTATATGGTACGAATTGTCGATTCCCAACTGCCTCGTTAGAGAATAGCTTGTTGAGAGCTTGACTATATATGCCAATCACATATATGTTTGTTTGGCTTTCTTTACCTTAAAGTTTATATCGACCCCAACTTAGACTAACTATATTAAGAAACAACAGGTAAAAACTCTGTAATTAAGTGGAAACTATAGTTAAAATTGGTAGTTTGGAGATGTCGCCGACTGGCTCGTACATAGAAAACCTGCCGCCAGCGACACGTCAACACATGCTCTTTAGAATTGTTTAAAGAGCACAGGAGCTTCTTCTGTAATCTTCTTTGCCTAAATCCTAACCATTTTATTTAACTATTTTATTTTAATCAATTCAACTTAACTTGTTAGTTGGGACTCGGTAATAAAGGACACAAAACACACATATATATATATATATATATACAATGTGTGCTTGTGTATATTCAGTATACGTATATATAGTCCATGTATTTTATTTTTATTTTTCTTCTCAAGTTCTTTTGGATTACGTCAGAAAAAATTGGAATGGTACAGACCAAACCAAATCAACATGATCCATATGTACATGTAAAGAAACGACGCATAAATCAGTACATGGACTCTAATGTTTTTACTCAAGCAGAAAAGAAATCTCCTCTCAGATTGAAAAAAAAAGAAGTTATGGTAAATGTTGTATATAATTTGAGAAACAAGACTACGAATATGATTTTCATACGAGACTATATATTATATTATACGGTTACAAAAAAAAAAAACATTATATATTAAAAATTGTAAATAAGCAAGTTGTTTCGATTACACGCTACGTTACATGATATTGAGTTATTTGATTAAAAACATGCAAAAAAAAACATTCAGTGATTTGTGCATCTAACCATATCGGATCCATTGACTTAAAAATATAGCCATATTGCAGTTGATTTGGGTAACTAATCAAAGTGGGAAACAGCCAATTCCTACACGGACTATTCTAAATGGTGCAGATTCGTACCTAACAAATTTAAGTGTCAAATTTCATACCAAAACTTTTCAAAATTTGAAAATTCATACATAAACTATTCTTTTTTTGGCAAAAACAAACATTGACCAACACCCCGTTAGTCAACATACTTATTCCGTTAACGGCGAGAAGTCATATGCCACGTATGCTGCCCAGTTGTCACTGAACAACAAAACGACGTCGTATGACAAAAAAATCGAATTTTTTTGGACTCAAAACGACATCGTTTTGAGATGTGTTTAAAGCAAAAAAAAAAATTAAACGACAGCATTTAAGGAAACCAAGTTCCTTCACCAGCGGCTCTAAGTAAAACTAAACGACAGCGTTTATATGCTCGTTAAATATGGTTTTTATTTTATATTTCTATGCGTTTATATTTTTTTTAATCGCGCTATTTATTCCAGTGCTTTCTATGTTTTAAATTGCTATGTATTTCTTGAAATAGCAATATCTTATTTAAATTTATGATTAATAAAATATTAATTTATAATTACAGTTATCATGTCAAACTTGGCAAAGTTCGAGATTACCGCCCTTGATATTTCTGGGAATAATCATATGACATGGGCAGTAGCAGTAAAAATTCATCTGAGAGGAAAACAACTCTTTGATACCATCGATGCGTTAAAAACGACATCAGATGAGAAAAAGGCACAATCTATGATATTTTTGTGCCATCACATCCATGATGGTCTAAAAGACCAATACATCACAAAAGAAGATCTTGCGGATCTCTGGAAATCGCTCAAAAATAGGTTTGATAACCAAAAATATGTGATCTTACCAAAGCCAAACATGAGTGGTTTAATCTCCGATTTCAGGATTACAAAAGTGTGGGAGAATATAATTCTGCTTTGTTCGGAATTACTTCCATGATGGTGTTATGTGGAGAAAAAGTAAATGATTATGATATGATCGAAAAAACACTCCAAACATTTCATCCTGGAAATGTAATCTTGCAGCAACAATACCGAGCAAAAGAGTACACTCTTTACTCAGAGTTAATGCAAACTCTTCTTGTTGCTGAACAAAATAATGAGCTTGTGATGTTGAACCATCAGACTCGTCCAACTGGATCAGCTCCATTCCCATAAGCGAATGTTGTAGCATCCAGTTACAATAATTGGCAACGACATGGACCCGGTAGAGGCCGTGGTCGTGGTCATGGTCGAGGACGTGGTCGTGGTCGTGGACGTGGTCGAAGCCAAGGAAGAGGATTTTATTTTAATAATTTCAACACCGGGAGAATTGATAAAAATTCTCAAGAAAATAAAGTTGGTAAAACTGTGGACAAGCATTATGAAACAGCTTGCTACATATGTGGCATGAAAGGACATTGGTCCAATACATGTCATACACCAAGGCATTTGGCCGATCTGTATCAAAAATCCCAAAAGGGAAAAGAAAAGGAAGGTGAAACCAACTTCATTCCTGATGAATCCGGACCCTCTTTCGATGGCATTGATAATGATGCACATCTCGATCTTTCTGATTTCCTCGTTGATTCTGAGGATATCAACGCCCAACAAGTTGACTAAAATAACTTATATGTTATTTTTATAAATTTATGTCATATGTATTTTTGTAATAAAAGTATGTTGTAAAATAAGTTATTAATGCATTTTTTATGCATAATTTAAATCCAGAATATGTCAAGATCCGAGATTCGGGATAGAGATTTATGTCTGGCAGACAGTGCTACAACGCACACAATACTTAAAGATAAAAAGTATTTCTCCTCTCTAAATTTAAAAAATTCCGCTGGAAGCGTGAATACTATATATGGGAATGCAAAGATTATTATGGGCTCCAGAAGAGCTTGTTTTTCAATGCCAAGGGGAACAAAGTTTGAAGTGCAAAATGCATTATATTCCCCTGAATCTCTTAGAAACTTAACAAGTTTCAGAGATATCCGCAGAAATGGATATCATATTGAGACTATGAATAAGAATGACATTGAATATCTTTGCATCACATCACTAATTCCGGAAAGGAAAGTTATATTAGAGGAACTGCCAGCATTACCCTCCAGATTATATTCCACAAAGATTCATATAGTTGAATCATATGTTACTGTAAACCCGAAGTTTACTAGTACATTTAAAGTGTGGCATGAAAGACTTGGCCACCCTGGTTCAGTCATGATGAGAAAGATTGTGCAAAATTCGAATGGCCACCCGTTGAAAAACCAGAAGATTTTTCAATCGGGAGAGTTTTCATGTAATGCATGTTCTCAAGGAAAACTCATAATTCGGCCATCACCAGCCAAAATTGGAAATGAATCTCCAGTATTCTTGGAAAGAATACATGGTGATATATGTGGGCCTATCCACCCACCATGCGGGCCATTTCGATATTTTATGATATTGATTGACGCATCCAGTAGATGGTCAAATGTGTGTCTATTGACAACACGAAATACGGCTTTCGCAAAATTCATTGCCCAAATAATCAGGTTGAAAGCGCAATTCCCTGAATACGCCATAAAGAAAGTTAGGCTTGATAACGCTGGTGAATTCACTTCACAAGCTTTTAATAACTATTGTACGTCAATGAGAATCGATGTTGAGTCATGTACATACACAAAATGGCATGGCTGAATCTTTGATTAAGCGTCTGCAACTCATTGCTAGACCATTTATGTTGAGAACAAAGCTCCCAATTTCTATATGGGGTCATGCTATCTTGCATGCTGCGTCTTTGGTCCAGATAAGACCAAGTGCGTATAATAAACATTCCCCTTTACAATTAACATTTGGCCAGGAGCCAAATGTATCTCATCTCCGTGTTTTTGGTTGTGCGGTTTATGTTCCTATAGCCACACCGCAAAGAACAAAAATGGGGCCACAAAGGAGATTGGGTATATACGTTGGTTATACATCACCAAGTATAATTCGGTATCTTGAACCGCAAACTGGTGATATGTTTACGGCTCGTTTTGCCGATTGTCATTTTAATGAAGATGAATTTCCAGCGTTAGGGGGAGGAATTAAAGAAATTCCAAAAGATGTTACATGGTGCACACCGTTTTTGTTGCACCTAGATCCCCCTACAAATCAACGCGAACTGGAAGTTCAGAAAATCGTACACTTACAAAATATGGCAAATCAGTTACAAGATGCGTTCACTGATACAAAAAGGGTGACAAAATCATATATCCCCGCTGTAAATGCTCCATCAAGAATTAATGTTCTTGAAGAACAAATTGATGGGAATATAGCAAATAAACCCAGAGTTCAGTTGAAAAGGGGGAGACCAATTGGTTCCAAAAACAAAAATCCCCGAAAGAAAATAAATTGGGAGAACCAAATGAGAAGGTTCCCGAAGAACCATATAAAGAAAAATGTCAAGAAGACATATATGAAAATGTTCACAGAGAACAACATAAAGAGATTCATCCAGAAGATGAACATGATACAGAAAAATATGAGATTTCCATTAACTATGCCAAAGGCGGAAAATTATGGGATAGATATGAAATAGAAGATAATGATGGAATTTTCTCACTCTCTGTATCCAAAGACATTGATTATGAAAGTGATGATCCAGACCCAAGGTCCGTATCAGAGTGCCAGAAAAGGCCTGATTGAGAGAAATGGCAAATGGCCATGAGAAATGAATTATTCTCCCTCAATAAAAGAAATATTTTTGGACCTATTGTCACTACACCCAAATATGTCAAACCGGTTGGGTACAAATGAGTTTTTGTGCGAAAACGAAATGAGAAAAATGAGATCACAAGATATAAAGCTCGACTTGTGGCATAAGGATTTTCTCAAAGACCGGGAATTGATTATGAAAAAACATATTCCCCGATCATGGATGCAATCACATTCAGGTACTTAATGAGCTTAACGGCATCTAAATGTTTAGAGATGTACCTAATGGATGTAGTGACTCCATACCTATATGGTTCACTTGATAGTGACATATACATGAAAATCCCTGAAGGATTAAAAATCCCATAAGGATCAAAGATGCATGAAGCATCTAAGGAAATATGTTCGGTCAAATTACAACGATCACTTTACTGATTAAAGCAATCCGGGCGCATGTGGTATAATCGCTTAAGTGAATACTTGTTGAGTAAAAGATACATCAACAACGCGATATGCCCTTGTGTATTTATTAAGAAATCCGCATCATGATTTGTGATCATTGCTCTATATGTTGATGACTTGAACATAATTGGAACTCGAAAGGAGATTGATGATGCAAAAACTCATATGAAAGAAGAGTTTGAAATGAAAGATCTTGGAAAGACAAAATTTTGTCTGGGGCTCCAAATAGAGCATTTCCAAGACGGAATATTTTTGCATCAATCAAATTACACCAAAATGATGTTAAAGCGTTTTAAAATGGATAAAGCAAATCTTTTGAGTACTCCAATGGTCAATAGATCACTCGATGTTAACAAGGATCCATTTTGACCTTGTGAAGATAACGAAGAGATCTTAGGTCCTTAAGTACCGTATATGAGCGCTATAGGTGGATTAACGTATCTAGCAAATTGTACTCGACCGGATATAGCTTTTGCTACTAACCTACTTACAAGATACAGTTCATCCCCTAGCGCAGACATTGGAATGGAATAAAACACGTATTCCGTTATCTACAAGGTACGATGGACTTAGGCTTATTTTATTCTAGAAATCCCAAGGTTGGTCTAGTTGGTTTTGCAGATGCAGGATATTTGTCAGATCCGCATAAAGCTCGATCACAAACTGGATACGTTTTCACATTTGGTGGAACAGCGATCTCATGGCGTTCCCAAAAACAGACTCTAGTCGCCATTTCCTCAAATTATGCAGAAACTATTGCGCTTCATGAGTCATGTAGAGAATGTGTATGGCTCAGATCTATAACTCATCACATTCAAGAAGCAAGTGGAATAGTCATCAACAAGGAGCCAACAACATTGTTCGAAGATAATGCTGCATGTGTCGCCCAACTCAAAGAAGGCTACATCAAGAGTGATAGAACGAAACATATTCCTCCAAGATTTTTCTTTTACACTCAAGAACTCGAGAAGAATCAAGAAGTCGATATCCAATACATTCGTTCAAGTGACAATGCAGCAGATCTCTTTACAAAGGCGCTTCCCACTACAACATTCAGAAAACATATTCAAAGTATCGGAATGCGCCATCTACGAGATTTATGAAGAGCATATTATATCCATCATTTCCAGGGTGAGATTACGTTACTGTACTCTTTTTCCCTTATCATGGTTTTTATCCCATTGGATTTTTTTATGACAAGATTTTTAACGAGACAGAAAATAACGATGAGCATGATTATCCACACCAATATTATATTGGTTTAGTTTCACTTGTCGTGTAAGTTTTTTCCACCGCCTTCAACTTAACCGACTTATGTTAGATTAAATAATTACTATCTGATGGTGTATAAATAGGATTTTACCCCCTTTGTAAAATGGCAACTTAAGAAAGTGAATACAAAAGCAAAACTCTCTCTCACTTCTTTCCTCACCTTATAATATCATAGTTTATATCAAAAATGAGGTTATCTGCCTAGCAGAGCCGTGCTCAATTTATTGAAAAAGAGGCAAATGCATAGACGCCCACTTCACAACTTTAATTTTTGGGCCCAGCTTTCATAATTCTACTAGTAGACTAGTGGTTAAAAAGATATATGCTTTCTTATTTTGGTTTGGATTTTTGGTAATAGTACAAATTTATTTGGGTTAATCTGTTTTATGTCATGTTTTTTTTTTATAGGATTTCAGATTTGAACTAATCACTCATTTTGTTTTTTTTTTTGTTCTTACGATTCTTCTATTACATAATTTTCTTCACTCATTTGAATTATATATTCTGTATTAATATATATATATATATATCTAACTTTACAATTATAGTAAGAATATTTTATTTAACATAAACAATGAATATATGTAAAAAATCAATAATTTTTTTTAATATCGTATATTTATTATTTTACTTTTGATCTACTAAACTGTTTTTCTCCACATCAATCATATATATTACATAAAAATAGTAAAAGTATTTTTCCAATATACCAAATTGTTTTTATAAAAAAAAAATTCACATTTTAAATAATAAATCTAAATAAAGGCCAAATTTTTTAATATCGCCTTAAGTCCTAGAAATCTAGGCACGAGACACACTCCTGCCTAGTTAACCCTTGTATTTATATAGTATAGTGGAACAAACAAACTGGTTAATGCGAATTCAAATAAAATACAAATCGGTTAAACATATAACATAAATTTTGGCGACCCATTCTATCATAAAAAAAAAGAAGATCAAACATTTGGCAAATAATAAGGTTCTTCATATGTAGCCTTTTGTGTACCTTTTCCTTTTATTAATACTAAAAGAAAACACTTACAGAAAAGAAAAGAAAAACATATACAAACATGGCTTTATTAAAGGAATGGTACGTAGTAGCCAAGTAGGGCAACAGAGAGAATAAAGCTATGTATATATATAGCTAGCCATGATATATACCCAAAGATACGTATCTAAGTATGTGTATATATAAACATGCATCACGAAATCCCATACACTCACTAGTCGCACTCTCTCTTTCTCTCTATTAGAGTCTCTCTCACACAAAGACAGAAATAATCAGAATCTATCAAAGGATGAGAACAAGGAAAAGATCAAAGGAAAGAGAGAATCACCAAGAATACAAGAAAGGGTTATGGACAATTGAGGAAGACAACATCCTTATGGACTATGTCCTTACTCACGGCAAAGGTCAATGGAACCGCATCGTCAGGAATACTGGTCTCTCTCTCTCTCTCTCTCTCTCTCTCTCTCTCTCTCTCTCTCTCTCTCTCTCTCTCTCTCTGTGACCATATATATTTTACTTAACTCTAGCTACATCTAACTTGATTTGGCATAAATTTTAAATAATCATTAGGGCTAAAGAGGTGTGGGAAAAGCTGTAGACTGAGATGGATGAATTATTTGAGCCCTAATGTGAATAAAGGTAATTTCACTGAACAAGAAGAAGACCTCATTATCCGTCTCCACAAGCTCCTCGGCAACAGGTACGTCTCTCTCTTTCTCTCTCTCTCTCCGCAAGCTCCTCGGCAACAGGTACGTCTCTCTCTCTACATTATTATCCGTATATATATATATACTGGACTGATGTTTTGGCTGCATTGCATGGAATCGGAAGCGGGTACGCGGAAGCGGAGACGTTTGGAAGCGCATAAACGGGTTTTTAAAAAAAATTAGGAAACAAATACGGGTTGGAAGCGTTTATATATATATATATATATATCATGAAACATCATACATAAAATCATATTAAAGTTATTTACATATTGACATACTTTGTTCTTTAACTTATCACTAATGTGTGCTTTATTATATTCCTTAAATAATGACATTAGTCTAAAAAAATAAAATAAAAGAAGCAATTAAATAGAGCCTTAAAATAATTGATATAAATTTGCCATCTTACCACATTTATTTTCCATCTTACCACATTTACCAAATAAAGTGAAACTTCACATACAGTCTTTGCTTTCGTTTGCTCCATATGGACCGATTCATTACTTTTTTTTTTTAATCGGATCTGGATTTTCTCGAACAACTCGAATAAGTTGAAAAAAAAACGATTAGATAATGTAAAAAAAAATAAAAAATGAATGACCCAACATTATTGGGCTTGAAATATTTGAAAGCCCAACTTAAAAACTGAAACCTCACTTCATCTTCTTCGATCTACTTTCCAAAATCTCAGACCACGCTTCCAAAATCGCAGGCGACGCTTCCAATTCGGAATCGTGCGATTCCTTAGCGTTTCCAAACTCCACTTTTCCGGAATCGCGATTCCAGAGCGATTCCGGCCGATTCCGAAACGGGAATCAGAGCTTCGCCGACGATTCCGTGCAACGTAGAGTGTCTTGGTAGATATTTCAATTTTTATTTTGGACGAATAGATATTTCAATTTTAAATGCTGTTTTTCAAACATAAAAATAAATTAAATGTTAAACTCATGATATATTCAAATTTCTTTAATATTTCCATTTATTCCCTCTCTCGCTATGTGTGTATATAAATATGAACATGTTTTTTTGATGAAAAACAANTATATGCATTCATTTATGAATGATATACAAATATGTCAACAAAAAGAATGATATACTTTAGTTTTAGTACTAAATCATCAAGAACTTTTTGAATCATATTGTAGTAGGTCCATAGCTATATAGCTGCATGTTACTTGTTCTACATATAGGTAACATGATCTATTAATGTTATATAATATGATTTTATTTTTATAATAACTTATGATATTTTAATCCCAAATTCAGATGGTCATTGATATATAGCTAAGAGAGAACCGAACCTGGAAGAACAGATAACCAAGTCAAGAATCACTGGAACACTCACCTCAGGAAAAAATTCATCGGAGATTACTCCTCTGCCGTCAAAACCACCGGAGACGGCGACTCTCCACCGTCATTGTTCAACACCACCGCCACAACTTCTCCTCATCATCAACAAGACAATGCAGCCAAGAACTTGGACGGCGTCGTATCAGCCTCGTACGAGGCTAAACCCAAAGAGGATTTGGCAAAAGCGACGTCGTATTGGCAACTGCTACTAATGATCAAACTAATGAGAAAATAATATATTTGCACAAAAAAAGAATAATATATTAGTTTGATAAGACAATATGCAACGATATTGCTAAAACAATTTGAATAAGACTTTGTTAAAGAAGGAAATCTTAATTAAAAACAGAAGATAAAATAATAATTATTTGGTATAGTTATCGACTTATC
Organism: Eutrema heterophyllum; assembly: GCA_002933915.1. Lineage (NCBI taxonomy): Eukaryota > Viridiplantae > Streptophyta > Magnoliopsida > Brassicales > Brassicaceae > Eutrema > Eutrema heterophyllum. The sequence continues at coordinate 37,108 of PKMM01040214.1, forward strand.
GTAACGAATTTTTAATCTGAATTAAACATTGTCAAAGAAAAAAAAGTTTCATTCTTTTTTTTTTTTTTTTGACAACAGAAAAGTTTCACTCAAAATCAAAGATAAACAAATATTTTTTGGTATGGCCATAGTTTTTTAGATGTAACATACGTTTATTATTGTGTACCGCTAGTTATGATGTAAATACTCAAAAACTTTATGAAATCTTCGAATATTTTTTTTTCTAGTTTTTACATTTGCAGTTACAAGTTGTATAATACGTATGCACTGAATTTGAACCTGAACCTCAACCTATGTTAACCATAAAATTATATTGTATTGTTTACTTGTGCAAGGAGTTAACATGCAATATATATATAAGCCAATAATTAGAGTCCCAAATTAATATCAATATATCATATATGTAAGGTTTATATAATGAAATAGTGGGAGTAGGAGTTAAAATACTTAAACGTAGTAGTTAAATTGGAGGTGTATTCAAATTAATATTTAGGATGATTTGGAAAGATTTGAGTTTTAGTAAGTTTTTTGATGATTTGAGTGAATTATATAAGTTGTTATGATTTGTTTTTAAAATTTTATGAAATCTCACCTGATCATGAGATTTTTATTTTTAATTTTTTAACTAAGAAATTCTATCAAAACATTTTCAAATCACTAAAAGTACCCTGAAATCCACTATTTAAAACATTTCTAATAACAGTGGATTTGAATGTTCATTTACAAATCACTAGTTCAATAATAAAAGATTTTAAAAGATTTTTTTAAAATTCATGATTGAATAACACGAGGATTTGTGATTTTGATACATCCTTTTATATTTTCGTACCTAGTTTTTCGGATAGTTCACTTTTTACTTTTCACCCAGAGAGATATGCGTACGGGTCGACATTTATCACACTGGGTATGACAGTAAATAATGCCAGAAAGGACACACAATTACTTTGGGTAACAGCAATAATTGATTTAACCGACATGTTTTCTTTTAAAAAATTTAATTTTCTAAAAAGTAATAATCTTGGTAACAATTTTTGTCACAATATTCTCATATCATTTACTTTTCGTTTATTTCTATTCAATTATTTTCTTAACAAGTTTAGTCAATTTACTATATATTCAATTTTTGTCACAATAATCTTGGTAACAATGACTAAGATGTTTTCACTAAAATATTTTTGAGAAGGGGATCAATCTTGTTATTGCTGTACTTTTTCATTTTAAAGTAATTTATGTTTTATGACTTTGTTCTTGCTCCAAAAATAATTTCAAATGCAAAATTATGTTTTCCACAATATTGTAGTTTATTATTTACTTAGTAAAAAATTTAACAATTTCAATTCTACATTTAAAATGAAAATATTTGTATTCAAAATCTATCAAACATCGAAATTGACTATTTATTAACTTATTATATACACAAACAAATTCGTAGAACAAATTTAAATCAAACAAGGAGTTAAATATGGCTAAATTAGATAATATAGATATTTAATATTTTAACTATGTCCAAGTGAACTTGTATGCTAAAGCATAGGTCCTCCTTTGCTTACGCATGAATGATGTTTCTCATTGTCCCATTTGTTTCGAAGCTGATGAAGCTCCACCACATGAAGATGATGATGATGCAGGAGACGATGTGAATGAAGAAAATCAGGGGCAAAGTTTACCGATTGCACATATTTTTTTGGAGTGAGTGAGGCACAAGACAAGATGCACAACAATTGTAACACCATATTTGTCTCTGGGCAGATGAAATTCGACCAATCACATCAGATAGACAGATACAGTTTGTTGTTAAATATACTATTTTCATTTTTGTGTGGACTATATGCAGAAATGGTCTTGTGCCCTCCTCCGAACCCAAAAAGGCTATTCTGAGGAGTCGGGCATCATCCTCAAACAAAATTTCTGTTAAACATAATGTTATCTTTTATTATAAACTACAATATTGTGGAAACATAATGTTATCTTTTATTATCCACATCACAAAAGTTAGTTTCGGAGTTATGTTTGTAAAGAGGCAATTCTTAAACTAGCTTTTGTGATGGAAGCGGCCATAATGTTGATAGCTCAACTTGATAGGGTGCCCATAGAGCCGGCTATGGAGGGAAGCGGCCAAACCCCTGCTTCCGGCCTTCTTTGTAATATATATTTAACGGCCGATTAACACAAAAAACTCAACAGCTATGTTGGTTAATATCCTAAATTCTATTTCTATTGATGGCTGTTTTCGAAGCTTCCCAACTCATTTTGTCATGTTTTAGTTTATATTTTTGTCAAAATTTGTTAATTAATACACTACACGAAAACATGCCGTTTACAACGGACATAATCGATGTAAACAGGCTTTGGGACGGATTAGCGACGATTGTCAATTCGTCGTAAAATGATCGTCGTTACTCGAGAATTTTCGTAAGTTCGTCGTAAAAACTATGACGAATACAAATCGTCGTAAATAATCTGTCGTAAATACATCGACATTACAACGAAAATTACTTCGTTGGTATTTCGTTGTAAAGACGTCGCAACATTACATCGATTTTACATTGATTACTCGATTTTTTGAATCGGGAATCCGTCGTAAAATCGTCATAATATAAGGATGTAAATTCGTTGGTAAACCGATGTAAATTAAATCGATGTAAATTCGTCGTAAACTATAGATCGATGTAAATTCTAATTCGATGTAAAATCGATGTATAAATAAATAATTAAAATATATATANTTCAAAATACAAATTAAAATTATAAATACTAATTATCATTTAGGTCAATACCTAAGTTACTAAAAAGCTTCTCGTCCGATCTCCGCTCAAATGCCGCTCGGTGTTGCGCGAACAGATCAATCGGGGCCGACGCCAATGCTTGCTGTTGTTGCTGCTGCTGCTTCCTCAGTGAGGCCGCCAAAGTGGGGTTACTCGCGGCAAGAATATCGAAGAGAGAGTTGTACGAGTTGATCGCCTTATCGTAGATTTGGATCTTCTCATCGTATACCACCTGCTTCGCCTGCAAAGTGTTGATCTCGGAATGGGCGGTGTTCAACTCGTTCCGCAACTCAACCAGATCGTCGAACGGAAGACGAGGCGACGACACTTTCTCTGATCGATCTCATCCCTAAAATTATGCCTTTTTTCTTCGGGACAACCTTAAAAAATAAATTAACGTTAAATTTAATAAATTAAATACAAAATAATTCAGTAAAAATATAATTTGATTATTATTACCTCTTTGTATATCTCGTCCATCTGGGCTGTGGTCAAAGCCGCAGTGGATTGGACCGAGCTACCGCCAGGTGATAGCTACTGAGAGAACTGAGTTTGACGCTCGGCAATCCTTGCATGCACGTCATTGTAGACCTTCTCCGCTCAAGGATCCACAAAAGAGCCGTCTTTCTTTTTGTGAGTTTCCTCAAAAACTCTGGTCATTGGAGGAAGTTCGCCTACGTTTGCCTAACCAAACGACATTCCAAAGAAAAATAAACGGTTACTGGTTAATTTTAATTAATAGCAATTAAAATAAAAAAATAGAAATTAACGGAAAACAATTACCATTTGAAGGCGCCTTCCTGCAAAAGACGTTTGACCCGAAGTATGCGGCATAACCGCCGGAAGACCGTTTGGACCGACAGTGTTCCGAGTAGCCGAACACTTAGCGGCCACTTCCTGCGAATGCGGATTCATCCAGTAGGTCTTCAGGCCGTTCCAAACTTTGGAAGACATGTATGGGGGCTTCGCCTCATCGCCATTAACCTCCCACTTCCTCTTCCAATCGGAGACGGTATTATTGAGCCGCAATTTTCTATTCTTCTTAAACTGCGTTTTCACCATCTCGTTGATCCCAATGTCCCAATGCCATTTTGCTATAAAAAAACCGACAAAAAAAATTAGAAACGATATCATTAAATAAAAATAATTAATTCTCAAAAAAAAAAAAATAGAAGCGAATAAATTACCGCGAAACATTTGAACCACGTCTCGATAACGTCATCCGGAACCGCATACCAATTGTGGTGAGGCTCCTCGAAATAGGCTTTAATGGTATCAGACACACTCCGTCCGACTTTGTTATCTTTCTTAAACCTGATAACTAAAACTATAATTATCAGTAAAAAAAATAATTACCAAAAAAAGAAGATGCTGGACGGCCGTCCCGGATCTAACCGGGGTAAACCATCATGACCCGGCGACTGCAAAATATCCCTGATCGTCAATTCTGCATATAACAACGGAGGTCAAGGTGCTGGTGCTGGTGCAGGTGGAGGTGGCGGCGGCGCCGCTGGTGCGGACCCAGAATCTGGAACCACGAACGGTGTGGCAGAAGATGGCGGGACCTCCGACGGTCCCGAATCACCGCCCATAAACTAGCGATAGTGAGTTCTACGTGGCGCCATATATATCTAAAAAATTATATAAAATTAATTAACGAATATCAAAAATATAATCTATTATTTCCAACCCTATATAATAATTACAATTATATATCTAATTAAAATATATAATAAAAAAAAACATACCTTAGAGAGAGAGAGCCTGTTGAGAGAGAGGAGATTGTGAGATTATGAACGAGAAATAGAAATCTGAGACCGTATATATAGAGTTTGTTGCCGTCGTAAATTTGATGGTAATTTACGACGATTTTACGACGGATCCGTCGTAAAATCGTCGTAATATTGAATACACGCAGGAAATTTTTCCCTACGCGGTAAAATTAATTTTTCATTACCACGGATCCGTCGTAAAATCGTCGTAAATTACCATCGAATTTACGACAGATCCGTCGTAAACTCATCGTAATATAAGAATTATATACCCTAAACCCTAAATTACAATATACAAATCCGTCGTGTATTAACGAATTATATTTGTGCATCCAAGACTTCTCAAACTAAACAAAATATTTAATAAAGACGATTGAATCTAATTTATAGAAAATTTCCTTATCTTACATAATAATGTATAGCGCTCGTTCTTATAAGTTTATTCGATACATGGATGAAGTATATAATGTAATTGATACTCAAATATAAAACTCAAATATTTTTATACAAGTAGAGAACTTATGTAAAACAAGCTAAACGATGAAAAACCAAACTTATACAACATATTTCAACCCTAAACTCTAAAATTTAGGGTTTAGGGTTTACGACGGAATTACGACGAATTTAGACATAATTGTCGTAATGCCGTCGTAAACCCTAAACCATAAAATTTTAATTTCCGGTTAAGGGTTTACGACGGTATTACGATGAATATGTCTAAATTCACTGTAATGCCGCCGTAAACCCTAAACCATAAAATTTTAATTCTCGATTAAGGGTTTATGACGCTCTTACGACGAATATGTCTAAATTTGTCGTAATGACGTCGTAAACCCTTAACCGGGAATTAAAATTTTATGGTTTAGGGTTTACGAATGCATTACGACGATTATGTCTAAATTCGTCGTAATGTCGTCGTAATACTGATAATGCAGAGATAATCGGAGATGAGATCGAAAGGACTCCCGGAGGTCTAATATTACCCAAACCATAAAATTCCAGGGTTTGGGTAATATTCGACCTCTGGGAATCCTTACGATCCCATCTCCGATTATCTCTTGTCATTTTCCGATTATCTCATATTCGGTATTTTTATTATACAAATTAAGCAATTACAAAAAAGTAAATCAATCAGATTAATTATCATCTTCGTCGGGTTCATCATCTTCATTGGGTTCATCATCTGCAGGTTCATCATCATCGTCACTCTCTTTAAACTCATCGGAATCACCTTCTTCTTCTGTGTCATCACGTATATATTCAAGTTGCCTGTTTCGGGGATCAATTAGAAGAACGTTGTCTGTAATCTATGGTTCTGTAATGTGACGAAAAGAATCTTGTTGCATTGGAAGATCGTCAACACCAACAATTTTACCCCTTGGAGCTATTTTAATAATTGATAACCATGTGGGCCCAGTGGTTCGAACTCACGGATATGGAACGAACGTTACTTTATCTGCTTATGATGCTAGGATAAATGGTTCAAACTGGTTGTATCGTCGTGATGTGTTGACGTCGACCACACCAAATTTGTTAATTTGCACCCCTCGACCGACTGTTGGATCGAACCAATCACATTTGAAGAGAACGCATTTCATACTAACCAAGCCGGGGTACTCCACTTCGATTATTTCCTGCAACACCCCATAAAAATCTATTTCACCTCTAACACATACTCCGTAGTTGGTAGTTGCCCGACGAATGCCGTACTTGTATGTATGAAACACATAACCACGGGTGCTGTCGTTATCTTCCCGAGGTGACCTTGGAGTAACTCATGAAACCATATTGGATATGAGGGGTCGCCATGATCCACCTATAAAAGGCATATCGATAAGTGTGCATGTTAGATTGAGTATCGATCTAATTAAATGAAATATTTATAACTATATATATTACTTACTTGCGTCTTCAACCACTTAGCAAATTGACGATCTTTACGATCGTTTATTTCATCATCAGAAACGCCTTCAATGCATTCTCGCACTTGAGTAACAAATAAGCTGCAAAATACATATATATATACATGGAAATTAACACCATTATTTATATTATAATTAATATATAATGAACTATATATAATTGATTATTAATTAGTGGATAATTAAATAGTTACGTTACCTCTCGTAAGCACTCACTTCATCGCAGTTTAGGTGGATGTACGTATGTGCGTTGTGCCTATCATTCTCGTTAGACCACCAAACTTCCTTCAATTTTCCACTAAGACGACCGGTTGGTGAGAAGATGTCTGGGACACCCTCTACTGCATAAGTTCTTCCCACACCACCATTATCATATCGTCAGGGAGCCCGTTTGCGTGTGCGGACTTTTGTAGCGAAATAGTATGAAGTAAAGTGTAACATCCCGATTTCTGGTGTATGCAGAGAGACTTATAAGAATTGATTTGGCTACCTATGTCACCAAAGTGCACTTATCTTTTCGGGCACTTGTCCAGAGAGAACTCCAGAGTTAAGCGTGCTTGAGCTGGAGCAATTTAAGGATGGGTGACCTACCGGGAAGTGATTCGCGGTATCGTGTGAGTGAGGACAAAACATGGGGAAAGATCACGTGGTGATTGCAGGGTCAGTAAACAAGTCTTACAAGCCTCCCGGACTAGCGCACCGGCCGTCGGACAAGGGTGGGGCCCACGGGCCGAGAGAGGAAGTGGGGCCCACAGGTAGGGGCAGTCGGGGCGTTATAAGTGGTATCAGAGCCGAACCCAAATAGGTGTGTGGAGTCATGTGGGATCACACCGTCTAGGGTGACGATCCTGGTGCGCAACGAGGACGTTGCGCTCTGTGAGTGGGGGTGATTGTAACATCCCGATTTTTGGTGTATGCGGAGAGACTTATAAGAATTGATTTGGCTACCTATGTCACCAAAGTGCACTTATCTTTTCGGGCACTTGTCCAGAGAGAACTCCAGAGTTAAGCGTGCTTGAGCTGGAGCAATTTAAGGATGGGTGACCTACCGGGAAGTGATTCGCGGTATCCTGTGAGTGAGGACAAAACATGGAGAAAGATCACGTGGTGATTGCAGGGTCAGTAAACAAGTCTTACAAGCCTCCCGGACTAGCGCACCGGCCGTCGGACAAGGGTGGGGCCCACAGATAGGGGCGGTCATGCCTACACAATTAAAATTATATATTGTAATATTTGAACATATATATAATTATAATATCAACAATTTTATATGTGATGATACGATGTATTTTACCTCCAATTGCTTCATGAACATTTCTTGGAAGGAGTTCGGCAAATGCGAAAGGAAGTAATCGTTGCATAAACACGTGGCAGTCATGACTCTTCATCCCTGAAAACTTTTGTCATTTCTCAACATATTTAGCAAGATTAGATACGTACCCTCATGAAACTTCACGTCAGATGAAACCCAATTGAACAACGATGTCTTTTCTTCTGCACCCAACCAAAATATAGGAACTGGTAATTTCCCATTGCTCATTATGTGCAACTCATTTCTGTTGCAAATATCGGGCAAGTCCAACCTTGATTTTCCGCTGTCTTTGGTTCTTCATTTCACGTTTAACATTGTATGCATGATGTTATCAAAAAAGTTTTTCTCAATGTGCATGACATCAAGATTATATCTCAACAGATGATATTTCCAGTACGGAAGTTCCCAAAAAATGCTTACTTGTGCCAATTGTGATTGACCCCGTATCCATCAGGCATATTAGCCGGCATGTGCCAATTTCCCCCACGATTCACCGTTTCTATTCCCTCAAAATGATCTATTCGCGCTTCTAGATCTTCTCCAGAAAGATACACTGGTGGGGGGACACACACAATTTTGTTCTTTCTAAACAGCCGCTTGTTTCTCCGATATGGATGGTTGATTGGTAGAAACCGGCGGTGACAGTCAAACCAGCATATTTTTCGACCATGTTTCAGCTGAAACGCATATGTCCGATCGAGGCAATAAGGACAAGATAACCTCTCATGCGTTGTCCAACCTGATAACATTCCGTATGCAGGGAAGTCACTTATTGTCCACATAAGCACCGCACGCATCGTAAAAAAAAAATTCCTCGAACAGTCATATGTACGAACTCATGTATACCACAACTGTTTCAACTCATTTATGAGAGGCTGCAAAAACACATCAAGGGATCTCTTTGGATGATTGGGACCAGAGACTAAAATATTCATGAATATAAATTCTCTTTGCATGCACATATCTGGGGGAAGGTTATAAGGTCTTACGATAACTGGCCATAAAGAATATTGCCTACCAGACATACCAAATAGACTAAATCCATCAGTGCAAAGACCGAGATACACATTTCGCTTAGATTTAGCAAAGTCTGGGTGTACCGTGTTAAAGTGTTTCCAAGCTTTTGCATCTGACGGGTGAGTCACTTCTCCTTCTCTTTGTGAATGTTATGCATGCCACCTCATCGATGCATCTGTCCTTTCAAATTAATACAATCATTCCAACCTATCAGTTATAGGAAGATACCACATCCGTTGGTACGGTATCTTACTACGCCCAGAAGTTTGCGGCCTAAATCTCGGTTTTTGGAAAAATCGACATTCCTGCAGCTTATCGTCATCTTTCCAAAAAAGCATTCAATTGTCAACACATACATATATCATCTCAAAAGGCAACCCAAGACTAAACACCAACTTATGTATCTCATAGTATGTTTCAGCAGCTAAATTATCCTCTGGCAAATACTCTTTAATAAGATCAGCACAATCATTCATGCAAACCTCAGCTAAGTTATTATCAGTTTTAATTGTCATCATCCTAGCTGCTAACGACAATTTAGACTGGCCTTCTCTACATCCATCGTAGAGTGGCTGATTTGCAGCGTCTAGCATATCATAAAATCGTTTTGTATCTACGTTGGGTTCCTCAACACTATTATCAGTATTTGTTTCATGAAATGCATCAGTAACCATGTCATACATCCTATCATGATCTTGACCCTGATCATGTTGACCATGATGATGATAACTACTAGTACCATGATCATTTGATTCATCAAAATCTACATGACCTTAATAATTACTACTACGATCAGCTTGATTCCTTTCAAAACCCTCTTCATGTTGATACCAAACATAATATTGCGGTATAAACCCTCTATTTAGTAAATGCTTCCACACCGTCTCAATAAAAATATATCTCGTATTCTTGCATTTACGACAAGGACAGAACATCTTACCGCTTTCCAGGGTTGTTTGCATATTTTCGGCCTGATACATGAATATTTCAAGCCTCTCTTTGAATTCTTTCGTCAACGCTCCCTCCGAATCCTTTTGCATATACATCCATCTCCGTAGATCGTATATAGACATTTTATAAAAAAAGATTTTCTAGTGTTTTTTTTTTATTAGTGTTTGTTTTTTTTTTTTGAAATTTTCGTTTGACGTAAGAATGTATTTATAGAAATTTTTCAGAATTACAACGAATTTGCATCGGATTTACGACGTATATTTTTGATGTAAATTGATTAGGTGAACCTATTAAAAACGTGTTCTACCTAACTGGAAACAATCGACGTCAAATCGTCGTTAATTTACATCGAATTCTGATCGTTGTAATATCGATGTAAAATTACCTCGACTTTACAACGTAATATGCGAAAGTCAGATTCGTCGTAAATCCGTCATAATTTTACATCGATATTACGACGACAACTATTTACGACGAATTTACAACGAATACATAATTCGTCGTAATTCCGTCGTAATTTCGATGTAAGTTTACATCGATTTAAAATCATCGTAAAATTTTGTTGGAAATTGGCTATTTTCTTGTAGTGATAAGTTCATAATTTTGTTTTTGCTTCTAGCCCAATAATTTTTAGGGCCTCTGTAACTGCCCATAAGATCAAGACTTGCTGGGGCTTACAAGTTCTTTCTTCTTGCTATTTGTGCTCTTTATTTGATGAATCTAGACATTATTTGTTGTTGCATCCACTCCTCTAAATTTTTCCCATAACTGTGTGGATGTTCACATTAGTTTTATTAACAAATATGGATGTCCACACATGTAATATTGATGCGTACGTAAAATTATTTTTATCTAAGAAGATTAAACAACTAATCTTAACCAAGTTTTACTATTTGTAAAACCTCAAATATTTCCTAAGTGTAAGGAATGCACCCAATAATACTTAAGGGTCGATCTCACGAAGAAAGTTTATAACACTAAGTTATGATGCATCTTGGCTAATTTAGGAAAATCAAAAAGGTTTTTGGGTTTTATGTCTAATCCATATCGGTCTCGTACATCGGTTTTCTGGCCAACAAGATTGACACGTCTTTACTAAACTGATCATAACTTTTGAACCAGAGTTCGGAATGACTTGAATCAAACTCTCACGTGAAGCTGGCTCAATTTCCCATCTTGTCACCAACTTTGAGAATAAACTGTGCACGAAAAGACTTCCATCCATCTGACATGGTCTTTCAGCTGCATCGGATTATCTCTGCATGTTTCAGCAATGACATGTCTGCAGTAATGTTGATGTATCTCTTAAACCGCAGATAAGAATGACATGATTCCAGCGCAAAAATGAAGCTACTTCGACTGTCTTTGCTGTATCCAAATTTGAACTTCATCCAGAAATGATAAGGCTTTCATATTACTCGATCTTTCAAGCACTTGGGCTTGATCCTTCAACACCATTTTCCTTGATGTGTCCAAAATGTATCCTCCACCATGTGAACCCTAACTGACTCAAAGCACATACTAAATACACCAAAAGAGACCCAAAAAAACTCTAGGACTCCTAGAAAACACAAAAACAAAACTAGGACTTCTAAGATTAGCTAAATATGCATTTTAACTCTAAAACCATCTCCAATATTTTTTTCTATTTTTCATTCTAAAATAGAGTAACTTTAATATAGAGATAGATTTCTCCCCAATGTCTTCCGCTTGTTTGCTCTCTCTCCTTTGCGCTCTCTTAAATGTTATATGTTTTCTAGCTTTCTTTTTATTGACTGCCTTCCCAAAGACGTGTCTTCCTCTTTTCATATTTGTTTGTGAAATGTTATTAGTGTATTCATTAATATATCTACTAAAATCAAATACGCAGCAAATAAAACTTAATTACCCTTTTTCTGTTTTATCAAGTCGAGATTTTCTAACTTACTAATCATTCCATCTGGCGCTTTTCTCATCTGACTCTGATAAAAAGCTTGTCACTTAGCTCTCACATCAGGGGCTATTCGGTCCATTATTTTCGTCAACAAGTATCAAAAAATTAACAGAAATTAAATTAACTAAGTCACACAAAACCCTCTTAATTATTATAGACTTTTGACCAGCCCAAATATGAACAATGAATTCATGCTTAACTGTCCATTTAAGGCATTAAACGAGTAGTTAATATAAGCTATGTGCAACCAAACGGTTTTTTCATTTTGACCTTTTTTCAAAGTTATTTGAGTATTACTCCATTTATTTTACAAATAGTATCATTTTGACATATTTCACACTAAGAAAACTATTAAAAGTTTTACATTACCATTTATTAATACACTAAACAAATTTTCTCTTTCTAATTAATACTCTAAATCAATTGCATTGAAACCAAAATGACACTCTTTGTTAAACAAAAATATAATGTTAAAATGACACTTTTTGTGAAACGGAAGAGTATATAAACTCCAGTCGCAACCATCATATAGCTCATACGGCTATATCGATTATGTCTTTCCCAGCTTGTTCAAACGCCATAAATCCACCACCAAAATTCAAGAAACCGATTATGTCTTCGTCTCTTCCGCTACCAGATGAAGTCTCACTGATCTGTTTCGCATACGTTCCGAGATGTGACTACCCTTCACTATCTCTCGTCTCCAAGACTTTCGGTCGTCTCATCGCTTCGTCCGAGCTTAACCTCGTACGTTCACTCCATCAACGCACCGAAAACGTTCTTTACTTTGCCTTGAGATTCAATCATGAACAAAACCCTATTTGGTACACTCTCAATCAAAAACCATACAGAAGCGAGTCTAACCCCTTTAACCATAAATTGGTTCCGTTTCCTTCTTTCGCTTCTCTGCCTTGTTGGGGATCTTCCTTTATTGTGATCGGTCAAGAGATTTACGTCATCGGTGGATGCGTCAACGGTGAGGTAACCACTAATGTTTTTGTTATTGATTGTCGATTTTGCATGCACGTGCCGGTTTCTTCCTAGTATGCGTGTGGCTCGTGGCTACGCTGCGTTTGGTGTTGTAGATGGGAAGATTTATGTACTCGGGGGATGTGACAAGACGAAATCCTTGAGTGATTGGGTCGAGGTTTTCGACCTCAAGAAGCAAACTTGGGAACGTTTTTCGGGTTTGTGCAACGACGAGTTGCACGTGAGAACGATCAATAGTTTTGTGATGGACGAGAAGATCTACGTAATGGATCGTTTGAAAAGCTTTGTTTATGATCCTAAGGAAAATAGATGGGAGAGGGAAAATTCGTTAAACAGAGGATGGCAAGTTGGTTCGTGCGTTATTGACAACATGTTGTACACTTTTGGTAGTGAGAATCGAATAAGCGTTTATGATCCGAGAGCTAGGTTTTGGATAGTCTTGAAAGGTGTTGAAGATCTACCTGACATGCGTGTTGCTCAAGGGTCTAGAATGGCGAACCATGGCGGGAAGCTTGCGATTTTGTTTAAGCTTAGGGAAACAAAGATTTGGTGTACGGAGATTGCATTGGAAAGGCCAAGACGAAGAGAGATTTGGGGGAAGATTGTGTGGTCTAATCTTGTAATTACTTTGAAAGACGACCCCACCATTGTTCAATGTCTGGATGTCCTAATTTGATTAAGCATGAGATGGGTTTATTATAGTTAAATATGCTCGACTTTGTGATGTTTCATTAGTTAATTAAGAATGTCATACCCTTTCTTTATTTTCAACTTCCAATCCAATTAGTTTTTAACTAACAAAGACTAAAATGGATCCAACCGTTGGTCCGATTCCGATCACACAATTTCCTTAAGTATGTGTTCCTCTTCAACTTTGCATGAGAAGAAGGATGCTTAAAAGTCACATTTTCTTAGGCTTCTTCTTAGGCGTGATTAATCCACTCCCTTCCTAAACGCCGTGGGACACTCTGCTTTTAATTTATTTATTGGAAGTAAAATTTCTAAGAGCATACTTTATAGAGATAAAAGCTAGAATAGCATACATTTGTTATGATATGACTAAATTAGCATACATTTTTTCAATATTACTAGAATGTTGAAAAATCCATTAAAATGCCATCTTAACCCTGATAGTAACTATATAATTAACAAAAATGCCATTTTGATTAATTTTAATCCTGATATTTAACTTTTTTAATTTTCCCTCGTTTTTAATTTATAATCAGTTTTTAAAATCATCAGTTTTTTTTTTTAACCTACAAAACTAAGAAAAACAAAAAAACTGTTCATTTCCGCCCTAAAAAAAAACTGTTCACATTCTCCACTCTCTTCTTCGCCGATTAACCTCTTCGCCGAAGAACTTCTTCGCCGTTTCACTTCTTCGCCGCCTCGCCATCAGTTTCCCGCGATCTCGCCGGCCTCTCCGATCTCGCCAGCTTCAAATTAGGGTTTAGTCACCGGCGAACTAAATTGCAACAATCTAGTTAGAAAACGAAACATTTAAGCAAAAAAGCCCCATTCCGACGACGATTTGCCTTCTTCTACCGCCTCGCCTTCATTCTTCCGTCGTCCGTCTACGTCGTCTTGACCTTCCGCTTCCGCTTCCGCTTCTGCTTCCGCTTCCGAATTCGACTGTTCATCTTCCGCTTCGTCGTCTTCATCTTTTTTACGGTAATTTTTATATTTGATGTTGCCTTACTGTTGATTTCTGGTCATATTTCGGTATTGGAGTTTTGGATTTGTGGTCGTATTCGAATGGTTTTATGAATTTGCATGGCTGATTTATGAATTATATGATGGCTGATTTATGAATTACATGGTGGCTGAATTATGGATTATATGATGGCTGACTTATGGATTATATGATGGCTGACTTATGAATGACATGGCTTATTTATGTATCACACGGCTGATTTATGAATTACATGATGGCTGATTTATGAATTACATGATGGCTGATTTATGAATTACATGATGGGCTGATTTATGAATTACATGATGGCTGATTTATGAAATACATGATGGCTACTTATTTATGCTTCACACGGCTGATTTATGAAACAGCTGACTTATGAATTACATGATGGCTGATTTATGAATTACATGATGGCTGAATTATGGATTATATGATGGCTGATTTACGAAATTAACGGCTGAATTATTGATTCATGATGGCTGATTTATGAACTTTGTTTTCGTTGTTTCAATATGATAGATGGGAAGAAAGAAATACCCGCCTCCAATGTACGAAGATGGGAAATCGCCACTGCAGAAGAAATCCTTGAATCACAACTGTCCGCTTGGCTGTTTTGGGGTTGTGAAGGAAGCAATTGGGCTTGATGCGTGGGAAGCGATAAAGAAAACACGTGTTGGTATCATTCCCAAGCTGGTCGATAGCACCTATGTGTGGTCTGCCAAGACTGTCCACTACCTTCTGACGCGACAGTTGGCCATCAATAGTTCTAACGAGTTTTGGTCACTGGTTGGAGGGCAACCAATAAGATTCAGTCTGCACGAGTTTACGGATATTACGGGTTTAGAATCAGGTCCATACCCTACCCAGATCTGTGAACCTAACTTTCGTCCGCTGTGGGATATGTTGGGTGTTCCCGAAGGTGCTATTGGTGGTCCGAAATACGATGAACTCGCTAAGGTGTTCAACGTATGTCGTAGTTGGACACTTGAAATACGGATCCAGATTGGGTTGTTGTGTGTTTTACAAATGGGTATACACGGATTGCACCATAATTCACGGTTGCCTATGGAGAGTGCGAAAAGAGTTTTCAGAGTTGAAGACTTGAATAACTATCCGTGGGGAAGAGTCGCTTTCCAGGCTCTTATTGAGGGTGTAAGCAAGGCCGGTTCCGAAGCTCGTTCATACACGGTGAGCGGATTCGTCCACGCTTTACAAATCTGGGCGTATGAATCAGTTTCGTGTATTGCAGAGAATGTTGGGAAACTAATAAATCCAGCAGAAATCCCAATCATTCGATGGTCTGGAAACCGCACCCGTAGCACTATAGAACATTTTGTGTCTGACGAGATCATCAAACATGAAAAGGTACAGCTGCGTTATCAATTATTTACAGCTTAGTTATCAATTATTTACAGCTGAGTTATGATTTATTTCGGCTGAGTTATCAATTATGTACAGCTGAGTTATCAATTATTTACGGCTGAGTTATCAATTATTTACGGCTGAGTTATCAATTATTTACAGCTGAGTTATCAATTAGGTGCGAGTGAGGAACATGATCATGAAGCCGAGGGCCGAAATTTACCCTGACTGGGGTACTGAAAATACTGATCCTCAACTCGATGAGTTGTTAAACGATCTTCTGGATGGAAAGTTTGATAAAGACTATTATGGTGTCAAGGAAACAACGGTATCCGTCCAGCCTGATCAGAAACAAAAAGCCAAGAAAGTCGAGGATGCCGAACCCCCAAAGAAGAAACAGAGGGGGAATAAAGGAAACAACGATGTTGCCTTTGAAAAGGAAGTTCGGTTAGAAAACAGTGATGATACTGTAAGCGAAACAGCTGTAAGTGTTGCTTACAAGATTTTACTCTTCATATCTATTGTGTAAGTAGTTTTAAACATTATTTTTTGTTGTAGGTTGTGAAAAAGATTAATAAGTCTGCCATTTATGAACAAGTCGATACATTACACAGTAGTTTTGCTACAATGGAGAGCAACATTGAGGGAATGGTGCGTAGCTTAGAGGCCAATATTTATGCCAAAATAGAGGAGAATTTTGCATCCTTTGGCAAAAGAGTTGGCATGCTGGAAACAGAGGTTAAGCTTATGAAATCACGTAAGCCAGTCGTGAATGAAGGCAGTCGTTCATCAAGTCATGATGACGACAACTCCAAGACTAATATCGACCAAGAGTTTATTAGTAAGGTACTATCGACGAAGACTTTACTGGCTTATTTATGAAGTATTGTGGCTGATTTATGAATAACATGGCTGATTTATTAATTTGGTGGCTGATTTATAAAGTATTATGGCTGAGTTATGGGTGAGTTATGGCTGAGTTATGGCTGAGCCATATGGCTGAGTTATGGCTGAGTTATGGCTGATTTATGGCTGAGTTATGGCTGATTTATGGATGAGTTATGGCTGATTTATAATGTGTTATGGCTGATTTATGAAGTTTGGTGTACAGCTTAACCCGCGGATAACACTAGATGCAGACGATATAGACGACGATGACTTTGTTCTTCAGGACGTTGTTGACGCCGCAGTGAAAAATCAGGAGAAGAAGAAGAAGTCCAAACCTGTGAAGACAGAAGCCGCAGTGAAGGCTACTAAAACGAACGTTGGTGAGGGTAATAAAACAAAGAAGTTGGCTGTGAAGACGGTAAAGGAGCAAAAACAGAAAACCTACAAGAATAAGATTCTTCTGAAGGCGAAAGATGGCAGCAAGACCGGGTTTAAGATTCCGCACTTGGTTGATACAAGTGATGTTGACGACCCGAAGCAACCAGCAGGACCTACGGCTGACAGTGACGTGGTTGATGTAACAGAACAAGTCCGGGATGAAGATAATAAGGTGTTGTCTGAACCGGAGGAGACTGATGAGGAGAAAATAAGGACTTCACGACTAGTTATGACTTCTACTTTGCAACACGTAGGCAACTTAGCCGCAGTTGGTAACCCGTCGAAGAAATCATATCCTCCTCCACCACCGTATCCGGCTATTGGCAACAGTGGAATGACTTTGATGAAGCAGGGTTTAGTCCCTGGTCAAGGAATCTATGATCCACTCAAACCTGTGGACCCACTTAAATGGGAAGCACTTACAGCTTACCTGCGTCCGTTTGAGTATGTTACAAATTTCTTACGTTTGTTGATTCGTATCTTCCAGTAATTTGTGTTAACATTTTACGTATATTGTTTGTTTTATAGGAATATTCCACTTACTGCGCAAGAACCAGCTGTGCCAAGGGAGATTGAATTTTACCGGGTTCTAATCACTCCTAGATCGGAGTGGCCTGATAGTATGTATGGCTGGTTAGGAGATGATGTAAGTACAAAATAAGGATTCACGGCTGACTTACTAATAGTTGGATTTTTATTAACGGCTGACTTACTAATATTTGGATTTTTATTAACGGCTGACTTACTTAATTCACGGCTGACTTACTAATAATTGGTTTTTTTTTTTCAGCACATGTCTGCTTTCATTAGACTCCTTCGGATACGAGCGCAACTTCCCCCATGTCCATTCCACACTGACAGAATTTGCTTTGTTGACCAATGGTTTGTTGGTCATTGGGTGGGAGCTTATGAGCAGTTCAAAATCAATCCGAAGAACTATAAATTCACTGATGGGTGGCATAAACTCGTTAATGGATTGACTCCTGAGGATTCAGCGCCGCATAAGAAATGGTTATACGATGTTGACTTCTTATATATGGTGCACAACGTCGGTGGCAATCATTGGGTAGCCCTAGAAGTCGATTTGAAGAAGGAGTCAATTACCTGTTACGACAGTATTATGGGGGAGGCAACGGCGGAAGCCGACAAGAAACTTTTGGATCTTTGCAGACCGTTTACGCGCATGCTTCCCTATCTGCTGAACGAGTTCTTTCCACCCGAGGTGCGCAAGATTAGCAACGCTCAGTTTAAGTGGAGAAGAATGAAGAGAAACGTCCCCCAAAACGATAATCCAGGTGATTGTGGCGTGTACACGCTGAAATACATTGAAATGCTAGCACTGGGCGTTAGTTTTGAAGGATTAAGTGACCGGACCATACAAGGAATACGAGAGAAGATGGCGGCAGAGATCCTTGACGAAGCACCAGACTATTTATCTCAATTTTATTGACGAAGATGGAAGTATGGTTTTATCTCGAACGGCTGATTTATAACATTTCTTACCAAGTTTACTGGCTGACTTATCACTATCTACTTTATGTCTCGAGATACGACAAAGTAATGAATTAGAATTGAAGTCTTCGAGATCTACTTTATCAGTAACATCGAGATCTACGCACAACACACAAACTACGAACCAATTAAAGGTCCTCGAGATTATCGAATATTTCAAATTTCAAATTTAAATTATTTTCAAAATACAAATTTATTTAATTTACCGCTAAAATATACGTCATGGCTGATTTATCAATATTGCGGCTGACTTATAATATAGGTCATTTTCAATCAAATTAATGCATACGAGTCAAGTTCCCTTAATTTTCTCTATGGTATAAGACATCAATATAATCTAGTAAGCAATTGATCTTGCAATTGTATTTCATGTAACTTGCAATTTCATATAGATGATATATCGTAAATGGAATCATAATCTTTCGAATTAAAGAACGGCGCTCTATTTAGATATGTTTTATAATTTACATGCATTTAGATGACGTATACTAATGTACTAAATGGTATTATGTTACAAATATGTTCAACATGAAATTATAGATGACCTATAGTAATGTATTTATAGCAGCACAGTGTTATTAATGAATAAAACCTGGTTATGAGCAGCCTTTTTTATATAATTTGGGGTACGGCTGACTTATGACCAGTAGCATTCGGGATACGGCTGACTTATGACAAGTAGCAGTCGGAGTTTGGCTGACTTATGACAAGTAGCATTCGGAGTTTGGCTGACTTATGACCAGTAGCATTTTTGCATTGTGGCTGACTTATGACGAGTAGCATTCGAAGTTCGGCTGACTTATTTTCTCAAATTCGGGGTGTGACTGAGTTATGAAAAATAATACAAGGAATACGGCTGACTTATTATCAATAACATTTAAGTTTCGGCTAACAGAAAATAGCTAACTGAATGGACCTCTTTACATCTTGCAAGTTTTTGCATTGTGTCCAACTCCATTACAAATAGAACATGTGTGTCGCTTTCTAGGACGTTTCTTCGCCAACGCCACTTCTAAAGAAGATTTAATCCGCGAAATCTTAGGTCTTCCTGGTTGTTGTCGAGGGATCGGTGGCATGCACACAATATCAGCAACTCGGTTAGGTACAGGGAGTGCAGTATCTATAGGCATTACTGTACCAGCATAAGCATTAGATAAATAGTCCCTTTGACAATATGTGTCACACAGGGACATACGAGAAACCTCCATACGCTCGGCTGCTGCAATTGCATGGACGCATGGTACTTTCTCAATATCGAACCGACGGCACGTGCATCTTTTTGCATTCAAATTAACTACATGCTTCGATGTCCCGCAGACGACTTCTGTGAGCACAGAATTAATATTTTGTACTGTCGCAAGTCTAGCACCATTGACACGAGCCTGTAAGAGAAAAAAGAAAAGGGGAATTGACTTATGAAAAATAGACGGCTGAGTTATGAGATAGTTATGGCTGATTTATGGAATAGTTATGGCTGAGTTATGGGATAGTTATGGCTTACTTACCGCCAATAGTTTCTCAACACCGCGTGTAAGCATTGTTTTCATCAACCATGCATCTTCTCTTCGTTCGGCAAACCACCTCGTCATCATTGACCTAATCGTTTCCAATAGTGGAACGATAGGCAAACTTCTTGCTTTTGAAAGCACCTTGTTCATGGACTCCGCTATATTTGATGTTGTGATGTTGTATCTATCACCCGGAAAATGAACACGTGTCCACATTCGTACATCGGCTCTTTGGAGGTAGCCATGAAGATCAGGATTAAGATTTCTAATCTCTTCGAAAACAAGATTGAAATCATCTAGCCTATAACAATTTGCAGCTTTCTTCACCAAACGAAACAGGTGTCCACCTCTAAAACGGACCAAAATGTTCTTATACAAGTGGTATGTGCAGATTCCACGAGCCGCTAATGGGTACACAGTCCCAATTGCTTTACCAATTGACTTATGCCTATCAGAGATGATCGCGAGCCCTCTCTCATCAGGAACAATAAGTTTAAGTTGTTGAAAAAACCACTTCCACGAATCATCATTTTCGGTGTCCACCACACCAAAAGCTATTGGAAAAATCTGAAAATTACCATCTTGAGCTAGGGCTGTAAGAAGAGTTCCCTTGTATTTTCCATGGAGAAATGTACCATCAACCACGACTACTTTACGCACATACCGAAATCCATTAACGCTCGCGCCGAATGCAATGAATAAATACTTGAATCTGCATTCTACATCTAGTTGGAGACGCGTAACTGTACCAGGATTTGCCCTTCTAACCATATATAAGTATGAAGGCAAGTCTTCATACCCCTTCTCCAGACTTGCTGTATCAATCTGTCTTGCAAAGCGCAACGTCCTATGGGCCTTCCAATAATCCATCTGTTGATAATAAATCAGCCGTGTCATTTGTAAATCAGCCGTGTCATTGGTAAATCAGCCGTAAAATAAAACAGTCGTGTCATTTATAAATCAGCCGTGTCATTTGTAAATCAGCCGTGTCATTTGTAAATCAGCCGTAAAATAAAACAGTCGTGTCATTTATAAATCAGCCGTGTCATTTGTAAATAAGCCGTGTCATTTGTAAATCAGCCGTAAAACAAAACAGTCTTGTCATTTATAAATCAGCCGTACCACATGTACCTTGATTCCAAATTGCTTTGTGAAAATCACCCCGACATGATTCGGTTTGACTGATTGATCAATATCGCCGAGAAAATCTCTGTAAAAAGCTCCTAAAATATCTGGTGTTGCTTGTCGGGATCGATTGGAACGCTCAGTTACAGAACATGTGTGTTCTTCATCATAGACACGAATATAGAACTTGGGGGATTTTCCTTGAGTGGAAGCACGAACTCTCCAGCTACATCTGTTAACCCAACACTTAACAATAAACAATTCCGTATTGGATACTTTCACATCAAAATCGAAACGATCCCTAACCGTAAGAAGCTTCAGACGGGTTTCTAGATCTACTTTCCGAGCATATCGCTGTCCAACAGCAATATTTAGCGAAGACATCTCCAACTTGAGAAACTCATCAGATCCTTTCAAACTGTGCTTTGGAATATTATGGGGTCTCTTCTTAGGAGGCAAAGTAGGTGAATTTTCATCTTCTTCGGTAGGCTTTCCTAGTATGCTAGAATTATCATCATCAGATGATGCACCGTCGGGGTCGTCAACAATATCAAATATGGTGTCAAATTCGTCATCATCTTCAGATTCGTCATCTTCTTCGTAGCTTTCAGATTTGTTCGCCTTATCTTTGTAATCGCAAGAATCTCCAGATTTGAAATCTGCTATAACATCATCTTCTTCATCGCTACTGTTGAAGACTTCATTATCATCCGCCCTAGATTCATCTATTGAGACCTCAGAGAATGTTCGCTTGACCTTCTCATTCGACTTTCCCTTCTGAGTAATGTCACCACCTTTGTTATCTGTGACCTCCAGACAAAGACGTAACTCGTCGATTTTCCTTAAGCTTAAAAAGCTCTGCAATTGCCGAGTGTTGCAGACATAAACCGGGGGTGTGTCTTGAGACAATTTTTTCAGTGTTTTAGAGGAGAACATATAGCTCAGCTGAATTTTATAACTTCTCGACTCCAGCCCATAGTCCTGGAGCTTGTAAAACTCTGCAACCTCGATTGTCGGGATTGAATGTATATCGACCCTTCTTAACCCATTTGCCCGAAACTATAATTACGGAATCCATTGACGAGCTGAGATCTTCAAACTGAGACGAAAGAGAGAGAGAAATATTCTTGATGAACAATTA
>PKMM01040214.1:60086-117335 GCA_002933915.1 Eutrema heterophyllum
ATATATATATATATATATATTTATGAGATATATAATTATAGGGACTAAAATACAAAAAAAAAATATTTAAAACTTCAAAATTTGAAGTTGATTTTGAAATGTATAAAAATTCAAATTTGAAGTTATGATATACTCCCTCCATTTCAAATTACTGAATGTTTTAGGAAAAAAAATTGTTTCAAAAAGATAAATTTTAAAAGTTTTTTATGCATTTTTTATTAGTTAATAATGATAAATTGTAAACTTTAAAAAAATTAATTGGAGTTATTGAAATGTTATTGGTTTAGAGTTATTGAAATTTGTTAATCACAAAAAATGATGCATTTAATAATCAAAATTAATTTGTTTTCATGTGTATTTTTCTAAAACATCTATTATATTGAAACAGATTGATGTTTTAGATGTTCTAACTTGCGTTTTTTAAACCCGGTATTACCTGAATCATTAGTCCACTAACCATTATAATAAGACTTTATAGAATATAATGAGCAATAGATTAGTGGAATCGTCTTTTCTGTCCGTTCCTTCACCTAACCTAATCTAATCTCATCCTTCAACATTTTTGTCAAGCTGCTCTCTCCGGAGAAAATGGAGGCAGCGGCGATGAAGCCATTGATCAGAGTCGCTGCTCTCTCCGGTTCCCTCCGTAAAGGCTCTTTCAACAGTGGTCTCCTCCGCGCCGGTTTATTCCTTTTCCCTTGCTGTTTTTTTGCTTACTCTCAGTCAATTTTTGGGGTTTTCGTTTGCTAATTTTTTGGGGGATTTTTATAGCGATCGACTTGACGAAGGAGTCGGTGTCGGGTATGCAGATTGAGTATATCGACATTTCTCCGTTGCCGTTGATCAACACCGATCTGGAAACCAACGGGACTTATCCTCCGGTCGTCGAAGCTTTCCGGCAGAAGATCCTTGAAGCCGATAGCATTCTATTCGCTTCCCCTGAGTACAATTACTCTGTCTCAGGTACTTGGAAAGGCTTTTCTTATGCAATCGTCTTCCTATGGATTTCACTGCTAAGCTGGATTCTCCATTTTTTTGCTGAACGTAAGATCGCTTCAATTTAAGTTTGGGTCTAAAAGGTTTCCTTCTTTTAGCTTTGTATCTGATACATAGGTGTGAATTAGATTATAGAATCCATGGTATTGGTTTGCTTTAGAATGATATGTTCTTTCTTCTTTGCCTTGTTCGTTGTAGAAAGGGGTAAGACATGTCTACAGAGAATTTTAGGTTTGTGGAGGGCTTAGGGTTTTGGTTTATCAAATATCAAGAAGAAACTGATTGGAACCATTGATTTGGCTTAATAGTGTAACTCATGGGACCAACTTAGGCTCAAATTGAAAAGCTTCCACCAATTCTGTTGTTGGGATTTTACTCTCTTTGACTGTTGTTGGCTTGTGAAATTTTCAATTTTTGTGGGAAGCTGACATATTTTTATCTTAATTTCCGAATTATTATCGATTTGATGCAAGCTCTGTTTCTGTGAACCTTGTATACTTTTTGCTTAGTGTTTGAGGAAGGAATGCGACATGCCGTGTAACTAGTTCAAGCTTCTACCAATACTTTTTTCTGCAATAAATGAAACATAGGATTCAAAACTTGTTTTTGATCTGCTGACTCGAATCGGTTTTTCTTTGTTGTTAACCTTACTCGTTACTATACCAGCTCCTCTTAAGAACGCGATCGACTGGGCTTCACGAGCACCTAATGTTTGGGCTGACAAACCCGCTGCCGTTATAAGCACCGGCGGAGGAGCTGGTGGAGGAAGATCTCAATATCATCTTCGTCAAATAGGAGTTTTCCTTGATCTTCATTTCATCAACAAACCAGAGTTTACTCTCAATGCTTTTCAGCCGCCTCAGAAATTCGACGCAGAAGGAAACTTGGTCGATGAAGCGGCGAAGGAGAGGTTAAAACAAGTCCTTGTCTCGTTACAAGCATTTACTCTGCGACTTCAAGGTAAGTAAGCGAGGCAATTCTTGATCATTTGTGTGAGATTGATCGTGTGATGAAAATAATATCAATTGTTGTGATAAGAAACAGTGTGTTACTTATCGTATAACCCTTTATATAAACCCTATTGTATATGTATTTACATTGATAAAGCCATACAGGTATGTTTATTAAACGAGTGATGATTTTAGTTTTTTTCTCCTACATAGTTAGAGGGATAAATTCAGCATTGGGAATTCGGAAGTGGTCTACGAAAAGACTAAAAATGGTTTTGGAAAAAATTTCCACCTAATTTTTCAATCCACTAAGATAATAATTTGTGTGGTCGCCTAAATATAACAAAGAAGTTGACTTTTGAGTCAGAAAGTGGGATTCAATTATTTCAGTTAAAAACGCATTCATGAGTTTCGGTCTCCAAGGACTTTGGGAAGCTACTCAGTGAAATGGCAGACGGAAATTTGGAAGAGGGAGGAATGTTATAACTTAAATACTGTAGCAACTTTGTAGATAGATAGATACACCTTACATAGTTATATCCAAAACCAAAAAGCATATCAAACGAAATCAACAAATATTTATAACTTTAAAAAAAAATGAAACTAACTTGTCTACATTTGTATTCCATACGATTAGATATGATATACCGTTGCTCGACACCAGAGTCGGTCCTGAACCCAAGCAGAGCAAATTAATACTTGCGGTCCTCGTTTTCATAAAAAAAAATCGATTCTTAAATTTTAAAAGGTCTCTTTAGTTTAGTGATAAAATTATAAAAAAAAATTTCAGAAAGTCATAAGTTCAAAACTTAATATGGTAAAGCGGCCCAAATATTTTTTAACTTGCGGACTTCTAAAACTAATAATTATTACGTAGTCTAATTAGGAATGTGTAACTTTTATGGCTATGGAATGGGGGGAAACGACCAATTCCTACCCAAATTATTTCAAATGATGCGGATTCGTACCTAACAAATTCAAGTATCCAATTTCATATCCAGATTCTTCAAAATTTGAAAATTCATACATGGACTATTCTTTTTTGGCGAAAACAAACATTGATCAACACCCCGTTAGTCAACCCCGTAACACCGTTAACGGTGAGAACTCCTGTGCCACGTATGCTGCTCCGTTGTCACGGAATGATAAAACGACGTCGTTTTGAAACAAAAAAAAATGGGCTCAAAACGTCGACGTTTTGAGTAGTTATGTTTACAAAAAAAAAAACCCTAAGCGACGACGTTTTGGTTTAAAAAGAAGACGTCGTCGTTCCTTCTCGGAGGATGATTAACATCGGAAACCCAATTCAGCAATTCTTCCTTCTCTACCGCCGATTCGCTACCGAGTTCATTATGTCAAACAATCAGAGACTTCGATGAGGGTTTGAAGATATCACAGTCCATTCTGTCGAAACTATCACAGACCTCGATAACGGAATGATAAGATGCCGGCGGCAGAGGATAAAGGTTCGATGAAGGTTATAAGATATTAACGAGATCGAACAGAGGAGGCTGAAGTTTCTGGTTGCGAGTTTGAGCTTGTTGAAGCTGAAGCTCTTGACAGGCGTAAAAAAGAACGAGAATTTTGTCTCCTCGTCTGTTTCTGATTCCAATTTCATCTTCTTTGACACGGATTCGATTGTGATATGAAATTATAGGGTTTGTGAAATTTTTGTTGTTTTCTGGGTTTCTAATTGGTTTATTACCACTTTCTGGGAATTACAAAATTTGTTTAAAATTATGAATTTCTTTATGTGGGAGATTGGTTTTTGTGGTATCGTAAATGTTTCATACATTATGTCTGATTAGATTGAGGTAGCCATGTCCACTACATAGCCGAAGTATTTTGTTGTTACCAGTTCCACGAAATATAGTGTCTATATAAACTATATTTGATATTGATACTCACAAAGTTTGTTTAGCAACGAAAGTCTTTACTCTTTGAGATGGTTGGTTCGAGTCCAATTGTGTGTGTTTTGGATTTTTTTCAAAACGACGTCGTTTTATCATTCCGTGCCAACTGGAAAGCATACGTGGCAGGTGACTCATCGCCGTTAACGGTGTTACGGGTTGACTAATGGGGTGTTGGTCAATATTTGTTTTCGTCCAAAAAAAATAGTCTATCTATGAATTTTCAAATTTTGAAAAATTTAAGTATGAAATTGGACACTTGAATATGTCATGTACGAATCCGCACCATTTGAAATAGTCCCGATAGAAATTTGTCGTTTTCCCACGGAATTGGTGTATATACAATCTATAGTCTATAGATGACCCTAATGGGCCTAGTCTAATTAAGAGACAATTCATCATCAAGAAAGTATCATTCGCAGTTAGTAGATAGCATTTACGAAAACAAGGTCCTTTTTTCTAAAAAAATAAAGTTCACTTGTCATTGTTTGATTTATGATGTCCATCTACAAAAGTTTTATTTATTTCTCTTCATTTACATACGTGTTTGTTGTATCCATTATCTTCCCTCAACAAACATACATCAAGTGCACACACGCAACTTGCAACGTTTTTCTATATTTACATCAAATCCTGCACCCAAAATCATATGAACATGATGAAACTTGAAAATGTTTACAAACCCAGAAAAAAAGATGTAATTATTAAAAAAAATTACCCATCTACATCTGTTACAAGTTATGAGATATTGAACTTTATTAGATACGAATGTAAAATCGCATCTTTTTTTTTTTTGTTTCTTAAAAAGAGAAGAAACAAAAAAAACTTCAATTTCGCCGAATAGATCCAAAGAGAAAGAGATGACTTTATCCATTGTTGTGGATCAGAATTTCAGAACGGAGGGAAAGCTTTTCCGTATCGGTTAATGTTGGAGAAAAGTCCAACAAGATCTTGCTTGTACGGTAGATATGATTTTCTCTTGTCTTCTTCCTTGATTGCTTTGTTCCTCAAGTAAAATTTCTCATGTGCAGAAACTTTCTCTTTCTCCTTCTTCTTCACCGTCTCCTTGTTCTTCGAAGATTCGTCTCTGTTGTTGTTGTTAATCGAGCTTGGATTCAGGAATTTGAGTGACTGTTTCCCGTCGCTGTTACTTCTCTTTAGCAGATCTCTGATTCGCCATCGTCTCCTCGACCATGACGACGTGGAAGACGATCCAGTCGATTTGCTCTTCCTGCAACCTCCGCTCGGTGACATCTCCGCCGCAGATCTCTCCGGCGTCCATGGACAATAGATCTCACTCGGGATCGCCTCGAGCTCATCTTCCTCCTCATCGTCCGACGACGATGAATACGCCTGTTGCGGCTGCTGCTGATCGTTGCGCTCGCGGAGGAACAGATCTTTTAACGGAGTCACAACCGCTTCCGACGAAACGTCGCCAGGTTCCACGGCGGAGATTTCGGAGACGAGATTCTGGTCGAAAACCGGGAATACTAATCCACCGTCGCCGGAAGAAGAAGCCGCCTCACGATCCGTTTGGAGAATCGCAAACTCGAATTCTTCGTCTCCTTTCTCCTTATAATAATCGTGACCAACTCGTTCGGCGATCTCGGCGAGTCGATCGCCGGAGTAAGTACTGAAGCTGGGTGAGAAAGACGCCGTGGAGGCACTATAGTCATCGTCTTTCTCCATATCTGAAAAGCTTTCTCTCTTGTGAATCGGCTCTTCCTTCTCTCTCTCTCTCCGGGTTTTACAGTTGACAAACGAAAAGAGCATGTGTGAGAGAGGTTTTCTTTAATGGCATTTTTTTTGTCTTCTTCTGTAATCGGCCGTATATATAGGAGAAGCGGTTGGGCACATGGAAATTGCAAACTCAGTAATTATTAAGTAAAAGCTTAATGTGTGTGTCTGACACCTAGGGATGCAAATATGCGCTCAAACTCACCCGATTAGCCGGCCCTGTATAAAAAAATTAAACTCTAAATCTTCTATTTATAATAGGGCATGGCTGAATTTACAGGACTAAATTTTATACAGGGCTACGTTTTTTAAAGGGCTAAGTATTTAATAAAAACCTAAACAACACCAAAATCAAATGTGTAAACCAAAATTATTTTCTCGCCAAAAACGTGAAATCCCGCTTTCCCGCCAAAAATGTAAAATCTTGTTTTCCCGCCAAAAACGTAAATTCAGTTTTCCGCCAGAAACGTAAAATCATGATTTTCCTTTGAAAACGCAAAATCACGTTTTTCCGTCGAAAACGCAAAATTTTAGTTTTTCGTAAAAAAAAAACTAATATAATATGCTTGTTTTTAAGAAAATTAAAAAAATGGCAAGGCATGGCTAACCCTGGTTTATCCCATTTTGTATAAATTACAGAGCTAAAAACGGGTTAAGACTTAAACGGGACTGAATTATAAAATATAGTGCCGGACTTGGCCAAAAACCCCTATTTAACATCCCTAGTCATACCATCAAACTAATAATATCAAGCATAACATGGACTTTCTAGAAGCGTATCCTGCTACTTGATCCAGAAGTTTTGGTGTAGATTTTTTTTTAATACATTTAAATCAATTGACAATGATATATTTCAGCTAATATTTATGAATGATAACAAATTATGGTTTAAATAAACACTACTTATTTTTTAACTTAAAAATGTCTCAACCAATATAAAAAAAAAACTAAGTCTCAAAAATTATCTCAAACAAAAAAAATCTGAAAAAATCAAATAGACAATACATGTGGAAGAATATCTTGAACACAATTTCAGACACACAATCACAGATTTAATACATCAGAGCTGCAATACCCAAACTAATATTCCAAAGTGCGTGTGACACCTCGGTAGTCACCAACTCATCTTGAACTTCAGCAGTAGTGGCCGCTAAACTTCCACCTGGCACATCACGTCGAACTCTACGTCTCACAACATCTAAATGCTCGATCATGTCAATGAGCTTGCCAATTAGATGGCTAGCCTAGCCCTAATCTGAAACTTCGTGATTAGCCAAGCCTCCTCATTCGTAACTCCAGGTACTGCAATGATATGAAGCAGAGATCGCATATCCGTGCGCAATAGGGACATTTCGGGTTTGAGATGGATATGCATTGTTGGGTTGTAGCAGTAGTGCAACTGAACCCTTTTGCAAAAGAAAACAATCTCGCGAAGCATATTACAAAGAAACTTCCTTGTAAATTAAATACTATTTTGAAGACAAAACAAAAATTATTAGTTTCTAGACCCATTGTAAAAGATCCTCTCAAAATATCGACTGGAAGTTTATTATATTGGAACAATAGATTTTAGTGCTATGCTCGGAAAAAAATTAAGTTGATTATAATCGGAATGTTTTGTACTTTGGATTTAAATGATAATTTTAATCATATAAAAATTTGGCGGGCTCCGTGGATCGTTCGGAGTCGGACGAAGTTTGTAGTTTTGGCATAATTAGTAAAATTGGTAAATTTTGAATTTTATATGATAAATATAACGTTTATCAATTATTTTGATTGAGAAACTAAATACCGGTAGAACGTTTTTGCCCCCTCCCCAAAAAAAAGTTTCAGAATTTTTTCAACCATTTATAATTGTACATTATATTTTTCAATAGATGGATATTATATTCTCATGATAAACATGGCGAATATATAAGCATAAATCATCGCTTACGCCGCTCATTACATAAACAGCCATGCTTAAGTAATGTTTTTATTTTATATCTTATCAATTATTGATTTTCTTATGTGATGTATGTGTGTGTTTGAAAAGTTAAATTGTAGTCCAAGCAGCCCATTATAAGGAAATGCATACGTAATTGGTGACAAAGCAAGAAGAATCATGAATCATGGCTGATGCGTTGCATCAATATATATATATATATAATATTGTAATCTTAGCATCTCGAAAACGAAGGTTCGAAATTGTTTCTTTTTGTTTCAACTTACTCACGCAAAATATATAATTGTGAGCAATCAATTCGATCCTGCTATAAGAAATACGATTCACATGGGCACGTTTACGTACATGTGTATAATATACGTATAATACTTCTAGATGTCGTTATCACTTGACGAATTCTTACGAGCAAAGCTAAATTGACTTGAATCGCTATCAAAATCAAATCAAAGATTTTTTACATTTTTTTTTCTTCCACCACTAGACCAAATCGTCACACAATACGCGGAATTAAATGTTATAGTTTATAATATTGATTAATTATTGTTTTGCGTAATTGTCAATATCAAATGCTATTTAGCATATCACGCATTAGGAAAATGTTGACAGAGGAAATAGTATTAATCTCTAAAATTGTGTGACACAGTCACTCGTAACATAAGAATAAAACAACGAAAGTGCTTACTATTTTTATTTGGCCACTAATGTTACCATAATAATGTTTCCAAGCTCATTAAAAAAATTCCCAAATATGTCAACTATTTTGTAATTGCAGAAGTATAACTACAAGTCTGCAACATATAAAACTATATGTATTTCATTTAAATCCATATCAGCCATAAAACTTCCTACAAACAATTTCTCAATACAGTCCACCAAGAAACTTAGTCACACTACAATCTACACATTCACTCTTTGATCTCCTGCGTATATTTTTACAAAATCAGAAGAAGAAAAAAACGAATCTAAGTTGCGTAAAATACGAATCAATTCCAAGAATCTCTTCTCGACAAATTTGCCCTAAGATGATGCAAAGTAAACTCAACTTGCACCGGAAGCTCACCGGAAACCGCACTCGTCCTCGTCGCAGTCTCCGGCCGTTCCGTTCTCCTCTGTTCAACAATAATATCGTGGTACATCGGTCTGAACTTGATCTGAAACGCCCTGTAAGAGAAATACGGCAAGAGAGCAGAGAACATGACGAGGACAAGAGTGAGCCAACAGATCGGACTCGGTGCTGAGGTCTCGACCAGGACCTGAAACGCGGTTGTGGAGAATGTTGGAGGAAGGGAACCGTAGACGACAAGAAACAGATACCAAAACCCTATGCTTCCCCAAATGAAGCAATGTTGGATCCAAGTGAAGTAGTTTATCGAAATCGCCATTTGGCAATTCACGGTCCAGACCACGGAAGAGTACATTGTTACGCCGAGAACCGAGTAATCGACTACTTGGCCATCCTTCCGGAAAGCTTGAGCCGCCATCGTGTTGATTGTGAGGAAGAAAATGATCATCGAGCTTATGATTCCGTTCAGCATCCAACCGAGGATCCGTTCCCAGCTGAATAATATGTTCTGTACTCCTTCTTGGTACAGTAACGGATACTGCGGAAAACAAAAATCAAGAACCGCAAAGCGATTTGTTTTTAATCGACTGAGAGAAGGAGAGAGAAAAAATGTTTACCTTGAGACAAAGGCGAGCAGAGACGTCTTGATCGAAGACTCCGAGGGCGATGACGGGAAGTGAAGTGAAGAAGACGTTGTAGCACGACATGTACCAATCGTTATAAGCCGGTTTTCCGGAGAAAGAAGCATAAGCTTCGTACCAAAACAGCGTGAATCCGAATGTGAGGTTCTTGTAGAAGAAGTAGCATATCTGAATTTCACAAAAAATAGATACAGAAATAAAGAACAAAAAAAATTCGAAAAGACTGCAACCGAGCCATTATCAAACCGAACCGAATACTTTCCATTTGGTTTCTATTTCATAAACCTTCTATATTTCATAAACCAAATAATCTGAAAACCAGAAAAATTCACACTGGAAAGTCCACCCTTACAATCGAGTAGATAAGTTCAGAGCTTGTTACCATTATTGCTATTCGTCTATAACACCAATGGCCGTGGACAAGCAACAAACGTTCCAGAAACCGAAACTGGGCAATCGCAAAATCGCTAGCCATCACCGCCTGTCACAGAAACTTCAGAGCTCTAATGATCATTTCATAGTAAATAGGAGAAGAGCTAAGCAGATATGTTACCTGCATTCCTTCGGCACCACTTATACCGACTCCAATATCGGCTTCCTGAAGCATTCCAACATCATTTGCGCCATCTCCAATGGCCAGTGTTGTTCTACCTGTCCCGCTTTTTACCAATCTTGTAACCTGGCATATATATATTCAATGCTTCTCAATCAGATTTCGTACATGTGAAAAGACAAGTGAAAACATAATGAAAAGTGGTGACTCGATTCGAATCTTACGAGAGCCTTTTGTTTTGGTGAAGACCGGCAACATATAACAGAATTACATCGAATCGCAAGTTCCAAGAACTCTTTCTCCAGCTTCTTGTCTAATGCAAAAGTTAAGGACTTTCCATCAATCACTAAACCAAATATTTCCGGATTTTTATTAGCTGAATTGCCCGTTGCTGCAGCAGTTTGTGACATTCCTTCTCGTAACTGTTTTTTAATACTCCGAAAAGAAGCCTATTAACAAACAAACAAACAAAATATTCTCATCATTTCCCATAAACATAGAGAGTCATAAGGTTTAGAAGTTATGTGCACAGAAAAAACAAGAAAAACAAACTACCTTTGCAACAGCATCTTTGTCTCCTTGTTTTTCTAATGCTTCAACGTCAGGTGAATCTAGAGTTATCAAAATCTTTTTCATGCCTTCTCTTAAGAGACTACAAGCATATCTGTCAACAACATCACAGCTTACTACATTTTAACTTTTACAGAAAAAAAATGATAATTAAGAGAAGATATAAGAAGTCTAAAAATACCCGATATTTATTGCGGTTTCTGTCTTATCGCCAGTTAAAACCCATATCTTGACCCCAGCCTGAGATAACTTTTCAATACAATCAGGAACCTTTTAACAAGAAAAAAGAAAACAACAAAAGTAAGTCCAAGAAGAATCAAATCCTTCTCCATCTTATCAGAAGAAACTGAAAAAAGCAACCAATTTTCTTTTTCATTATACTTACACCCTTCTGGAGTTTATCTTCCACTGCAGTAGAGCCAAGAAGAATCAAATCCTTCTCAATTTTATCAGCAGCTGCATCAATAAAAGCATCTCTATCTTCAGTGACCAAAGTTTTGGCTTTCATAAATTCCTCTTCCCAGATTCTGTACTCGTCTTCATCGACTTCTCTGTACGTAATCACCAAAGTTCTTAAACCTGCCTCCGCATACCTCTTGATGTGTTCCTTTGTCTCTCTCTCATTTTGGCGTCCGTGTTTAGCAAGTCTTTCAAACATTACACTGAAACACATGACAGAAGAAGATATTTCCATTTAATCATATAGGGTTACTTTAAGATTTGAGCTTCTCCAGAAAGAAAAAAGTATTAACCTGTCTGCGCCTTTTGAAAGCAACAATAACCGGTTTTCTGGATTTCGCACAATTACCGACATTCTTTTGCGCGAACTGCTGAACTCTAGGACATGAAGAAGCTCATATACTCTGAACATTTCAAAAAAAAATGTGATAACTTTAGAAATGTTGTGTTCTCATGTTAGCCAAAAAGAACGATTCCGCGCTTTGTTTACCTGTCAACTTTTTCACCGGTCATGTGGTCAATTTCGTGCAAGGAAATATTAGTTTGAGACCTTGCAAAGAATTCAAATCCAAGCTCTCGAGAAGCTATGACGAAAGCCGCTTCATCAGGAGACTCAGCTTCATATGTGATTTCTCCAGTATCACTGTTTACATCAGGAATAGCAGTGTGGCAAATAGCCAATACCCGAAAAAACTTCTGGATAAGTTCTGCATGGGGTTGATTAATCCATTGCCCATCGACTATTCTCTCATCCCAGAAGTTAAAGCCTTTAACCGACTTTGTCGAATTCGCTTTTATCTCCTTGATAGATAAAGAATCATCATCAACTTCTTCTTGAGGTATCATACCCTTTTGCTTTCTCAAGGCCATTTCAACTTCTGTCATACCACGCCCATAAGCAGTTCCAGCAATCGAACATTTCACAAACTCCATTGAGTTGCAAGTCAGAGTACCTGTTTTATCCGAGAGAATTGTATCGACTTGCCCAAGTTCTTCATTGAGATTAGACGTCCTTGCACGAGCAGGCCTGTCTGTTTCCTCGTGGTACATCTCTTGGTCTTGGTTGATGAATATACTCTGTAAGACCTTCACAACCTCAATTGACACATATAACGATATCGGAATTAAGTAACCGTATAGCATTAGAGCGGTCAAGAAATGAAAGAAAGCAGCAGGAACCGCTTTCCGTGGGTCATAAAAAATAGTAGTTGAATCCGGTCTAAGATACCATCTGTTTAGCTTCCCATTATCACTGAGATCTCTTCTCGTTATAATCCCAAAGAACACAGATCCAGTAAATGCTATCACGATCAAGATACTGAAGAGGATGTAAATGATCTTGTCCATTTTTTTCTCAATCTTACTCCTCTTGGAAGGAGGATCAGTAGCATTCTGCATCACTTTGGTGTCATGACCCGTGAAAACAACCACGCCGTGGACATAATCGGTGTTTTTCAGCTTCGAATCTCTCAAGAGTATCTGCTGAGGAGAGAGAGGATATTGCTTCCCTTCGAAGTGAAGTGTTCCTACAAAGGAATAGAGATGCTCATTAGGATCCTCACATTTGATCACCGCCCTGAAGTTCTTGATGGACTCTTTATCGTCGGATGTGATCTCCAACGCGTGCTTTAGCTTCAAATTAGTCTCCCCGTCGAGATTCATGGTTTCAACATAACAAATCCCATCTTCATAGCTAGACGAAAGAAGAAGAAGATCAGCTGGAAAGTAATCATCCTTGTGAACCTTCACAATATCACCAACTCGGAGGTTTTTCCATTTCGTTTCGCCAAATGCGCCGTTTTTACCACAAACTTCAACTTTCCTATTGTTAGCTTCAATGTCCTAAAAAAAAAAAGAGAAGGATACAAAGGAACATTAAAATCATCATAAAAAGTCACGATCCTAATCTAAAACACCATATCCAAAATACAAAACAAAGCCATACCTGTTTCCTTCTCCTCCAATCTTCAACTCCTTCTTTGACCATTGTAGCGCCAATCACAATTAAGAGCGGTGCAAGAACACTCGGGGCGGTGTAAGGAGCCAAAGGGCTAAACGAAACGAAAGCAACAACGAGGAAATATATATTTGCAACTCTTCTAAACTGCTCAAACAAGGACTTTGGGATGAAACTAGCAGCTGTGTACTTGGTGGTTGATACATAATTCCCTCTGTAATTAAGCTGAAGAGCCTCGGGATTATCGGGATCATTACAGAACACAACTCTTGAGTAACCTCTTGACCCAATCTGAGAATGATCTTCTCCAGAGAAAGGCTTAAAACACTTGAAAGAATACAATTTACTCAAACGCATCCCTTTTCTCCTCTCTGCAGCCATCTTAAAAATAGATATTCTTCCCTTAAAAAGACAAAGCTTCTCTAGAAATCAAGCATGAGTTCTCTGTTTTAATACTCAAATCTCCAAAACGAATTAGAGGAGATTTCGTTCTCAACACGAAAGAAAACTCGAGAACAACCATTTATCTCGGAGAAATTCCAGAGCTACTTAAACACAGATTTCAAACAAGAATCATGAATCACCAACCAGATCACGAATCCATCTCGCCAAATGTAGTAGCTGAGGAGAATCAGGTGGAATCTAATCAAGAAAAATAAAAATTCAAAATCACGGATAAGGAAATCTAGAAGCTGCACTAAACAGTAACTATCAATTCAATTAATTAAAAAAAAAAAAAAAAAAAGCATTTGTCTGAAAGATTCCTTACTTGGTCCCAAGTGTTCCCAAAGATCTAATTCCTTACAGGGAGAGAGATTCGAAAAGAAAGCAAAGATCCTAAAGAGAAAGAGTGTGTGCAGTACCCAACTTTGCCTCTTTCGTAAGTAAACGACTCAGAGAGAACGACGAGACGAGACCATTGCTCAAATTTCTTTTTTCTTTTTTTTTCAATTTTCACTTTTCTTCTAACATTTTCCTATTTCTTTATCTATATTTTTATGTTTTAATTTCATTTTTCTGTTTAATTTTTTCCTACTGTTGTTTTTGTTCTTTCCCCGTACGATTCCGTGAAGACCAGCTGACATTTGCCGGTCGTCGGCGAGTCCAACGTGACAGTATGACACGTGGCGACATCTTACGGTATTACTGGTTAATTATTGAAAAAAATGTAACCCCTTTGTATAAGATTAATTTATACAAAAGAAATTTGCTAATTAATTTATACAACCAGTAGTTGTCACAAATTCGGTTTGGTTCATCTTTTACGATGAGATCATTATTATAAAAATAACAAAAAAAATCAAAATAGATTATAATAGATTTATTTGTTAGTTAATTTCTCTAAGGACAACATTATCATTTTACATATTTTATAACAAATATTAATGGGCTTTGGACTCGGTCAGAAGGTTTTTTCAAGCCCATTAGACCCACTTGCTCTTTCTCACGTGGATTCTCGTAGTTCGCAAATCTTCTCCTACATGATAAACCTCCGTGACCATTTTCCTAAACAATCCAATGCAAATTTAACACGTGGAACATTCTGAAGATGCCTGTGTCACAGGCAATGTCAACTAATTATTTATCGGCACCTACCTCCGCATGTAGTGGTCATTCAAAAGGTGAGGCGCTAATTAGGCTCGGCTCGGCTCGGCTCGGATCAGCTTGGCAGCTGAAGTTGGTTGATCTAAGCACGATGACTTAATTTGAATTTTTTTTTTATTGTAATGTTTTTGACCAGCTTATATACTTTTGAATCATTTCTGTGTTCAAAAAACTTGGATCGTACAAAGTTTTTGACCAATCGCAAAATCATAATGATTTAACTGACTACTTTGAAGCGATGATTAATTATCACATAAAGTTTTACATGGGAGTTGGTTTTGATAATCCAATGTTACACTATTCATCGAACAACTTTTTTTATTAATCGCCCTAAGCAGAATCTCAAATTAATTTCATTAGACATATAAAAATCCATATTTTTCCATTAAAAACGTCAACGGGTGGTCATCCATGATTTAAATCGCAATAACAAAACTGAAACTATGACTTATATTCGCATGATGAGTCATAACAATCACTAAACCACAAAGAGATTATTATTTTGCATCACTTTGAACGTACATATTGAAATTAGATGCATGAGAGATTTACACATGAGCATGTACGAACTTTTAAAGCGTGAAAAACTCAATTTGTCGAAACTTCTAAAAATGAGAATAATTTTACATGGTTCGTATCCTGCCTAAAACTGGCCGAATGGAATCACGTCTTCTAAGCTTCCAACTATTTATTTGTAACTATTTGTACGGGATAGTATAGCCACACTACATTGTGTCAAGATCTAAATAGAAGATGACACATATTCAACAAAAAAATTGGACATTTGTAGAAATCTAGTCCACATATCCTGACGGTCGGTTCAAAATACTAAGTGTTAAGATAAGAATTAACGCTAAGTGATTCATATAAGCAGAGCTGTGCCTATACTAATAGAGGTCCCAAACAATTTGTTGAAAGAAATTTTTTATAAAAATAAAAAATAAAAATTTACAAGCAACCTTAGGTATATATTTTTTTAACATCTTATCCTAATTTTTTTTGGTATTTCATTTTCGTCTTTAATATTTTTTATATATGAAAAAATCTTAGAAATTTGTTGGAATTTGAGAAAAGCTCTCTTCTAAACAATATAAATGTGATTTTCAAGTTATACTATAATATTTTTTTTGATAAAAATTAAGCTTTTTAAAATGTTTTTAAAAATGGGCTATAGGCCAATGTTTCCAAATTAATAACATGGGCACGGCCCTGCACATAAGCTAAATAACACATGACATTATAAAATTAGCTTAAGTTAAATAATATATATATATATATAATTCATCTAAGCCTAAAGAATGATATGTAATTCAAACATTTTTTTTTTCTATAAACTTTAGAGATGTAGAAAAAATATACGTTATAAATTTATGATATAATATGCATATATAGCATACGGATCAAATCAAATACCCAAAAGGTATAAGATTGATATTTGTGATTTGGTAAACGGATATTAAAATCTAGATTAAACCGAATTCAATACCAAATCGGAACAAATTATTTGTCCAAGCGTCCAGGCCTACTTGTAAGTTGTAACATGCTCCACACGGGCAGAAGAGATTTGACCGTAAAGCTCGCAGATGAAAGCCGAGCCGAACATCCACTTGTCATTGAACCGACTTAAACCCTCTCACATTTCTCGGCCGAGTCATTACAGAAGAGCTCTTGCTTCATGGCTACACCGTCCGCGTCATCGTCAATGGTCCAGGTAATAGAAATAAACCCGGTAGATTAATTTATTCATAATTCCATTATTAAAAAGAAAATGAATGATATATGAGGTTATTTAACCAATTATGTGTAACGTGTTCGTAAGATACCTACTATGTTTATATTATCACTTATGTTGTGTTTGTATAATATGATTTATGAATGTTTTTTTTTCTTTGTGTCGGCTTGAACCATATATATGTAGATGACCTCGAGAGATTGAGGGTGATGAGGGATGAAACGGCTACGTTTCACGGGAGAATCGAAGCAGTGACGGCGAAGTTAACGGAAACAGAGAGCCTAGTCGATGCGTTTGACGGGTGTAACGGCGTTTTCCACACTTCCGGCTTCATAGATCCCTCCGGCGTCTCTACTCCGTGAGCTCTCTTTCTTTACCTTCCACATATCCTATTATTTATTTTTAGAGTTTCTCTATAAATATATTACATAATACTCCTAACATATTTAATTAGTCGTATCGATTCTAGTTTGGTAGACACCAACAAAATGAATATTGTTCAAAATCCATCTGTGATTACTGTTATAGAAATATGACGTTCCAAATATATATTACTTGACCCCTGATTGATACGATATAGTGTACAAATTGCATATTAATCCTTCTATCTATACTAATTCAAAGCTAATACGACGATTAAGTTGCCGGGGACAAAAAGGGTTGTTGCATTTATTTGTATATGTTGCGATACATACAACTATCGTAGGACGTTGTTGCATTAGATGAAAGCCGTCGACAAATTGTATAGGGTAATTATGAAAACGTACTTTGTTTTCAGAAATATATGGCTGAGATAAAAGCAAAGGTTAGTGAGAACGTGATGAACCGTGTACGATTACGCAATCGGTGAGGAGATGCCTCATGACTTCTTCCTTATTAGCTTGCCTGTGGCGAAACGGCACGCAGTTCGGCTCCACTTCTGTGATGATTGATCACTCTAGCTGTAGCGACGAGTCTCTCTGCAAAGACAAAAAGGTAATTTCCGTCCCTCTTAATCAATCTTTTTAATGGTTGTTTATAGGTACTGATTTATCGTAATATTTTGTGAAGCTGTGGTTTGCATTAGGACAGCTCAAAGCAGAGAAAATTGCATGGAAAATAGCAGAAAATAAAGGATTCAAACTCTCAACAATATGTGCTGCGCTCATCACTGCCCCTAACTTACTTCACCACAATTGCTTATCTCAAAGGTATATTTACTAATTTATCTATTACTACATATGTATAATCCACAAATGTTATAACTCTTCTCTAATGTATAAATCTTCGATCACCTGTCTTGATTAAGACTTAAAGAAACACAGTTTTAATTCTTTGTTTATTTTAACAAAGTCGGGAGTTTAAAAGTCTCCGATTCTTGATCAATTTAAAAAGATGAATCTGCAAGGTTTCTGAATGAACGGATTTCAAAGCTGTAAAAAAAGGCAACGAATAAGCAAATAGTCTTAAACTTTATAAAATCCTTTTTTAAGTGTAAAATAGTGTGTTTAAGTTATGTTTTGGTTGTTCTTGGGAGAAATAGCTCCATGGAGAAAACAATCCATAAACCATCTCATTGAATGATTCAGCAGATGAAATTTTAAAGAAAAAACAAAATGAAAGAAATATATATATGAAGAAAAAGGAAGATGCTCATATTCGATGGGTACAATGAGTCTATCAAGCCAATGACTTTCAGTACGAGGAATTACTTTTACAATCATCAGATTCAACCGCATTCAGTTGCAAATAACGTGGTAAAATCTTTAAAAGAAAACGAATTCAAGCAAAATTCAACAAATTATAGTTAAAGAAAACATGGAGGCTCAGAGTTTTGCATAATGTGCTCAAGGAAGAGTTTATCAGACTCTTCTCATACAAGAGGTGTCAGAAATAATTAAGCATTAATCATCCTCGCCAAAAGCTAATATTTTCAAATATCAAGAATAACAAGTTATTTTCTCGGTTAATTTTGTTCTGTAATCAATCCATTTGATTAATAATACAGCAATAAGTTCATCTCTCACTCTCTTTCAAGCATTCGATTACAATTACAAATAAGGATTCTTGAGCCTCAATGTAATGTAATAGGTTATAGCAAATGGGCATTTATCTAATGATTTTTCAAGTGCTTCTCCTCCATCAGAGACATTCAAGAGGGCAACAGTTCAACACAAATTATAACTTAGGGAAGCAACCACAGTTAAAAACAATGATCTTGAATAAGAAAAATCGTTCTATTACAAATCCTATCGATCGAAAAACCCACAAAATTATAAAATTACGAAAGAAAAACATCACGAGACATACCGAAAAAACTCATCAACTGATAGATTCGAAAAAATCACAGTAAAATAAATCGATTGTGGAAGAAAAGGTTTAGTGCTCATATTCTATGGGTGTAATGTGAGTCTATCAAGCCAATGGCTTTCAGTACGAGGAATTACTTTACAATCATCGCACCAAACACAAATTCGAGATCCAATTTTGTTTTCTAAAATCAATGTAAATTCCAAAAAAATAAACGAAAATACTAAGAAAAATAATGGAGGCTCAGAGTTTTGCATAATGTG
This sequence comes from Eutrema heterophyllum, assembly GCA_002933915.1. Taxonomy (NCBI): domain Eukaryota; kingdom Viridiplantae; phylum Streptophyta; class Magnoliopsida; order Brassicales; family Brassicaceae; genus Eutrema; species Eutrema heterophyllum. Next base: position 78,757 of record PKMM01040214.1, read on the forward strand.
CTCAAAGAAGAGTTTATCAGGCTCTTCTCATACAAGAGGTGTCAGAAATATTAAGCATTATTCATCCTCGCCAAAACCGATTCTTTTAAAATCAACAACACAAACCACTCACAAAATAAAAAAAACTTCACAGAGATCTTAAAACGGAAAATCGAGATAGACGGGAGATAGAAGCGGCGGAGAAAGAGGCATAAGGATTAGGGTTTTTGTTTCAGATTATGATGGAAAAGTCGAAGGACAATGAACTGTATTTATAGATACTTAAGGGGCTTATTCAATAGAAGGCCCATTAAAATGTTTCTCGAGTAACCGTCGGTCTACGCTCTTAGGTTATTTGCCGAACTTTATTTTCATTAAGATCACAGGCCCATTAGGCCTAAAAACTAAAAAGGAACTAGATCGATGGAAAAATACTCATTTAATTTTTCACTTATTTGCAATCAGTGCTTTTAATCCCTAACTATCGCTTGCACAAAACAATATCTCAATGTGTCGTTGCGTTCGCAAAATCGTGATAAAAATAGTCAACCGTTAACCTTGAAACGGCAAAACGCTAAATCTATTTCTCTGTCGTCACGCAAATTCTCATTTAATTCTCCAACAATTTGCAATAGGCAAATTAATTCCCTAACCATATGTCTGCGTAGAATAATTTCTCAACTCACACTTGACTTTGCAAAATCATGATAAAAATAATCAATTATTAACTTCAAAAAGTTTTGATCTTCGTCATCGTTCAACACTTTGTCTAATTTAGATCATCTAAGGTATGAGTCTAAGTACATAACTCATCGTGCAGTCCATTAAGTAATATAATCAACATGAACAATAAGAAAATATATATATCTTACATTGAACTTCTCCAGTACCAATCAAGTAAAAATCCCCTCTCTCTCTCTCAATTCCAAAATAAATGAAAAAGACGATAATCCTTTACAATCAAACAGAATTAGAAAAATAACAAAACCATGAACCGCATATTGGACCTAACTAATGAAAAAGGTTTGAATGATGGCGAAGATTGAAATTTTTGAAGTTAACGGTTGACTATTTTTTATCATGATTTTGTGAAGTCAACCACGACTTGAGGAGTTATTCTACGCAAACATATAGTTGAAAATTTATTATGCCGATTGCAAATAGTTGGGGAATTAAATGAGAATTTGCCTGACGACAAATAAATTGATTTAAAGTTTCGCCGTTTCAAGGTTATCGGTTGACTATTTTAATCACGATTTTGCGAAGTCAACGATGCGTTAGAAAATTATTTTGCGCAAGCGATAGTTAAAGATTAAAAACACCGATTGCAAATAGGTAATGAATTAAATGAGCATTTACCCTAACAACATGCATAGTTTTACAGTTCTGCATAAAATAGTCTCAGAGACCTTTGAAACCTTTCGTCTCCTAAAAGCTAAAAGTCTTCAACTAATAAACAAACATCCTAATCAAGACTTAAGGACTAAGAGGAACGAACAATCATCTTGCGTACCTTGTCCAGCAAGTTTCTTGATTCGTCTTCAAGTTTCATCTTCAATTCTTCCGTAACCTCTCCCTCTGATTGATCAAGCAAAGCTCTCATCTCCTCAAGCTTCTTTTTCAAACACTCGATTTCCATTACGCCCTTTCTGGTTTCAGCTTCCTTCTTCTCATTTGTGTTTTCAGGTGAATCAGAAGAAGGATACCTGAGCTTGAATGTAACGGTGGAAGTAGTAGCGAATAGGCATTTCTCTAATGACTTGTGAAAGGCTTCTTCTCCATCAGATACATTCAAGAAGGAAACGCGTGCGCAGGAGTTATTGTCGAACATACAGCTTCTCTTTTTGTCCAAAGCTCCAAACTTTTCGTATGTTGTGATCAAATCATCTTTTGAAGGCAGAGTAGAACCAAAAGGTCCAAAACCAGACTTAATAAATAACTCAACACCTGAAAATTGCTTCTCAACTTCACTCTTGTTCTTCTTCTTCACCGTCTCGTTCGGTTCATTTCTGGTTTGCTCTTTCTCATCCACTACTTGCTGCTTCACTTCAGGCTGCTTATCTTCATCTGAAATGTTTCTCTTGTGAATCTTGTTATTGGTTGCTACATCAGCAAGATCAACCTTATTAACTTCATCACCATATTTCCTCTTTTTACTAGCAATCCCAGAGCAGTTCCTTAATGATCTATGCCAAGAAGATTTGTTAAAATTCAACGCATATTCATCGTCTTTGTCTTCAAGTCCTATGATATATCGATGCTCATCATACTTAGCTAAATCAAACCTTCCTTTAGACCGATAAAACGCAGATATTTTCCTCTTCAAAACCTCAATCTCTAGCAGATCACTAAAACTAACCGTCTTCGCAAGGCTCTCAACATCTCCGAGAACTATTCCAGGATTTTCAAGAACCAAAGAGGATACAATCTCTCTTCTAACATCAGGCACAAGAACTCCTTCCTTTATTCCAGAATTCACTGCTACACGACTAACCAGAGCCTCATCACAAACCAACAAATGCTCAACATGTTCACCAATCTCTCCCACAGCTTCTCCCACAGCACTGAGAAAGCTTCTAGAACCGCTCGTCTTTGAAAACTCTCTGAAATTCTCCAGAAACGGTTTCAGTTGCGCTGGGTTGCACCAAGCAAACGTCTCCTTCCAAAAATATGCCACAAGTAATTTACCCTTGTGCATTGCTTCAAAGCTAAGTCTGAAGCATCTGAAGAATCATAAATCTTTCCAGGCCACCATTGATGACTATTGACTTCTTCTACCCACACAAAATCTCCCACATGGAACCCATTCTCCTCTTCTTCTTCTTCTTCATCTTCACTCATCACATAATCTTCGATTGGTCCAGCGTCGTTAACACTCTCCATCTTAACATCATTTCCCTTCAAATTATCATCAGAACAACCGTCGATATGACCTGAAACAGCTCGCTCTCCGTTTTCAGAAACCCTAGAATCGGTCGTTACAAAATTTCCCATCGAACCCGAGGAGCCTTCTCGTTCTCTCAACACAACCTACCCTACAGTAAATGCAAACTAAAACATTCAGAAAAAATGACAATGACAAAAAAAAAAAAAAAAACAACATACCTACGGACAGAAGAAACTTGTACTCGCGACAAAACACGAGAAAACACGCAAATTTTAAGAATAAAGAAATCGTAATTACCCGAAGAAAAAGGAGAAGCGGTTTTTTTTTTGTTTTGGTTCGAGCAGCGAATCCAGAAACACCTCCTTCCTCGAATCCTGCGGCGCAAAGTTTTGGTTTTTCCTCGAGAGAAAATAAGAAGGAAAAAAAGAAGAAGGTATATTTGTGATTTAATGCTTTTGCTTTGCTTATCTATTTTCTTCTGATTTCTCGTCCAATATTCGTTTCCTTTTTGTTTTATCGTACGTTTATTAACAAAATTTTAACTCTTTGTTTTCTGACATCTACAAGATTTAATAAAACGTGAAACACACTTTGCCTACCTCTCTTTCCTTTTTATCCGGTTTTTGCGTTTGAGTTTACGATTTAGATACACACAAGATTATTAAAATATCAGATAATTTGACATCTTCTTTTGAGCTAGGCATTTCAACAAACATGTTATGTGCAGCTGCTAAATCCGTAATGGGAAACGAAATTGATTCAAATTACAATAATTTCTCAAAGCTTAATCAACAATTCCAAACGCAAACTATACTCTTAACAACAAAAACACCCATAAATTCCGGAAAAAAAAACACATTTAAAAAAAAAAAAGACTTGCGATTGTTAAAACTTAAGCAATGGAAACCTTAGCACCAGCTTCTTCGAGCTGTTTCTTGGCTTCTTCCGCTTCATCCTTCGTCACGCCTTCCTTGAACTTCTTCGGCAACCCTTCAATGAGCTCCTTCGCCTCCTTCAACGCCAAGCTGGTCAAAGCCCTTACCGCTTTAATCACTGCAATACGGTTACTGCTGGGCACTTCGTTGATAACCACATCGAATTCGGTTTGTTCTTCCACTACCGCCGCCGCACCACCGTCACCCGGAGCAGCCACAGCCGCCGCAGCGGGAGCTAGAGAGAGTGGCGAGACACCGAACTTATCCTGAAGGTAATCGACGAGGATGCGGGCTTCTTCAAGGGTCAGAGACGAGATCTCGGATCCAATCTTCTCGATTTTCTCCGGAGCTTCGACGGCGGCGATGGGACGGAGGTTGATTGCACGGTGGCTGAGCGTGGAAGAAGAAGCACCAAAGCGAGCCGGGAATTCGACTGCGGCGGGTCGGGGAGGGAAGCGATGGGCGGAAGCGAGTGTGGGAGAAGATGAGGAACGGATTGAGCTTGCAATGGAAAGAGTCGTCGCTGCCATTTTCACTCTTCCTCTTGCGATTTGTTTTGTGTGTCTCTCTGAGTGTGTTTGTAGGATAGATGGAGAAGATGAGGATAGAAAAACCAAGGATAAGGGGTAGTTTTGGAAAATATAAAATATGCGTACGCTTGCTATCATGCGCACCTTTGGGACTTAAAACTAAAAGGGGCGTTCCGAGAATCGAACTCGGGACCTCTCGCACCCAAAGCGAGAATCATACCACTAGACCAAACGCCCTTATTGATATATTGAGCCCTTTATATACTAATGTCTCAAAAATATTCGAAGTTTGTAGTGAATATGTATAATGAGCTCCTTTCAAATATTTTATACCAGTGTAATTACATTGGTAGCCTCCTTGTACCAATGTTGATGGACACCTAACCTTTTTACAGCTTCTAGAATACTTGTTGTTTGTGTTTTGGTATCGGTAGTCTTATCGAATGTTATACCTAACCCTTTTACTTCCTTATAAGATAGAGTTTTTATTTTGTTATAAGATGTTTTAGAGTTTTTATTTTGTTTTAAAATATAGGATATTCTTATGCAAATTTTAAATGTGTTTAGTATTTTATGATCATTTATATTCTATCGTTTTTTTATGATTAGTTTAGTTGTTTTAAATTAAATATTAAATAATTATTTTTTTAAAAATAATTATTTTTTATGTTTTTAGTCAAAACATCTAATATTTTAAAACAGAGGTCTAGAACGTTTCTAAATGAGCATTCTACTTAAAAGAATGCGTTCTCTATTTCGTTTCTAAATTTTGCTAAACGTTATCCATGTCTCACATAGTCAAAAATGGCATACTATGTTCTAATGCCAAACTATTTAGCAAAATTTAACCGGTACAACAAAATATGCAAATATAAAATAAGCTTTAAAAGAAAAACACAATCACGAAAGTAGAAAATGAAACCAATAGGAGGAGTTAAGCACCTATAAGTCTCCCAACTTCGTGTGTGACTTGTCTCTCATTTCCTATATTTAAGCTAGGCATTTCAACAAACATGTTATCTGCAGCTAAAGAAGCACCCGACAATGGCTAAATCCGTTCCGGGAATCCAAATTGATTCACATTATGCTAAACAACACCAAAAAAAAACCCATAAAATTCCACAAAAGTAAAACACTTTTACATTTCCGATTTTAAGAACTTAAGCAATGGAAACCTTAGCACCAGCTTCTTCAAGCTGCTTCTTCGCTTCTTCAGCTTCATCCTTCGTCACGCCTTCCTTGAACTTCTTCGGCAACCCTTCAATGAGCTCCTTCGCCTCCTTCAACGCCAAGCTGGTCAAAGCCCTTACCGCTTTAATCACTGCAATACGGTTACTGCTGGGCACTTCGTTGATAACCACATCGAATTCGGTCTGCTCCTCCACTACAGCCGCCGCACCACCACCGTCGCCCGGAGCAGCCACAGCCGCTGCAGCAGGGGCTAGAGAGAGTGGTGAGACACCGAACTTATCCTGGAGGTAATCGACTAGGATGCGGGCTTCTTCGAGGGTAAGAGACGAGATCTCGGACCCAATCTTCTCAATTTTCTCCGGAGCTTCGACGGCGGCAATGGGACGGAGGTGGGTTGCACGGTGTGTCATTGTGGAAGAAGAAGTACCCAGGCGAAAGGGAAATTCGATTGCGGTGGATCGGGAAAGGAAGCCATGGGGGGCGGAAGCGGGAATGAGATAAGACGAGGAGCGGATTGTGGTTGCTATGGAAAGAGTCGTCGCTGCCATTTTCACTCTTTCGCTTCTTCGGATTTGTTGTGTCTCTCTGTATGTGTTTCTTAATTGTGCGAAAGATGAAGAAGATGAGCATCAAAAAAAAAACCAAGGATAAGGGGTAATTTGGAGAATTCGAAAATGGTTACTTATTGCTATTATGTCGTTCGTCTTTTGACGAAAATACCCTTGAGAAGGGTAAATAAAATAAAAATGGGGCATTCCGAGAATCGAACTCGGGACCTCTCGCACCCAAAGCGAGAATCATACCACTAGACCAAATGCCCTTTACTGACAGAAATGCTCTTACTAATTAAATGATTATCAGCACCTATCCTAAACAATGACAAGAAAGGGATACAAAGACTTTGAATCATATAGTTCGTTCGTAGTGAAACATTTTTTGTTTGTCAACAAGTTTGTTGTGGAAACATTCTTTTAGTTCAAAAGAAGCATATTATAATAATCGTATACCAATGTAATCACATCGAGTTTGTTTCGATTTCTCCCTTCTATATTTTCCCACCAATGCTACAAACAACAGCAAATCCCATTTCCAATGAATCCAAAACCCCCCCGTTTTAAAGCTTGCAAAGAGGTTTTCACCATCTACGGCGTCTCCTCCCATACCAAAACGCAAACGCAGCCACAGATGCAGCGACAACGACTCCAGTCGCCGCGTGCCATAAATGCAAAGGCTTCTCCATCATCACCACTCTTGAAGACTGCCTCGCCATCTCAGAGCTCGGAACTTCCTTAACTTCCGGAACTATCTGCTGACTCACCACGGTCTGAGAAAACCCGAGTCCTTCTCTTCCCAATTCTTCCAAATCAGTCACAGCTGGTTTCAACTGTGTCGCCTTTGAGATAGTTTCATATTCTTCTTTAGTCCCTCCTTCAAGAAAAGACCCAACAAGGTGACCCTTTTTCACCCAATACGCTCCAAACGCTTTACCGTCTTCATACTCCCCAAAGTGCACAACTTCACCTACAGGGTCTCCGTAGAACTGCCACGAGAAGGCAAAGACCCTTGAGTAGAAAAACGGCAAGTAGTCGAATTCTCCCGTCTTTTCTGGCTCCATGATGGCTGAAACTGCGTGCCGTGCAGATTTCCTAGCCGAGTCCACATGCTCAAGCCTCCTCGTTTCGCCAAATAGTTTCACTGGAAATGTAGCTACATCCCCTATTGCATACACCGAGTTGTCACTTGACTGCATTTTGCTGTTCACTTTTATCCCTCCTTTCTCTATAGTTAGCTGTCCTTCAAACAAGCTTGTGTTTGGTCGTATTCCGATTCCAACCACGACCAAATCTGCTGGTAACTCGTTCCCATCTTTGAGATTAACCGCCGTGACCTGCAAATCGAAATCCCAAAAAGCTCATATCAATAAACAAACACAGCGAACAATGCTAAGATTCTTTCCATCATTGGATCAGGAGCCTCCGTTGTTCTATTGATTCTTTCCATCATTGGATCAGGAGCCTCCGTTGTTCTATTGATTCTTTCCATCTTTTAGTTCTATACATAGATGCAAAGTACCAGACATCTTCCAAGTTGAATCTCAAGCTTAAATAAAATATATAACCTTTTTATTCGAGTCAAACTCAAATGATGTCAAAACCGTTCCTTTGATGAATTTCACTCCTTTGGCCCTGTAGTAGTCTTCATACAAACTTGCAATCTTGGGCGTAAATAGACGTGCCACTGTCATAAGAAACTGAAATAGGTCAAGCCAACCACACAGACACAAGCTTTCTCTTTTACATGTAAGTTGAGTAATAATGGAGAGTACTTACTGCAGTGAGCCTCTGGAAAAACCATGGTCACATTTATCTTGTTGATCACTAAAGAGGCAGCACACTCCATGCCAATGTAGCCACCACCAATAACAACAGCATTCCCATTGGAACTTGATTGGATCGCAGTGGCAAGCCTATTTGCATCGCCCATATCTCGTAAGTAACAAACATTTTCAGCATCTGAGCCTTCCACCCCAAATTCTTCGAGCTTCAACGCCTGCTTCCACAAGCCACATGTGACAAGAATAAGGCCACGACTTTAGCAGTTCAAAGCTCTAAGCTTTAAAATAGCACAAATTCCTTTAAAAATGTCCAGGATTGAGCAGATTTGCCATAACAGTGTTCACAGCATCTAACAGACGTTCCAGTATTACAAAACCATTGACCTCAGTCCATTTAAGACTCTAATGATAATAAGTAATAACAGATTGTAACATCTCAAGGACAATAATATGATGGTGAGAACCAGTAATTTATCATATACGTTAATGGCATCTTCTCACCCGCACACGCTCTTACTTTGGAAAAACGAAATCATATATATTAGTGCAATCCATACCCTGGCACCTGTTGCAATGATCAAGAATTTGTAACTTATAGTCTCCCCGGTGCTCGATAAAAGAGTCTTCCTCCTCACATCAACGGACTTAACACGAGTTCCAAGGACTAATTCAATTCCTGACAAAAGCATTTCACAAAAAAAAATTTTGTCAGAACTTACTCTCGTAGTCATAGCCAAGTAAAGTAGTAATTTCTCAAAATTATAAGTGCACATGTAGTTACCATGTTCCTTGTACCACTTCGGGGTGAGCTTCTCATCATTAGCCCCAACACATGTGTGGAAAGAAGGAAGCCGTGCAGGAGCTGCAGATAAGAACGTGGGTTATCCCTTACAGAGCCTAATGAGTGAACTATAACTCAATTCCTTGTTTCTTGACAACAGTCTATACATCTTAGCTTCCCCTAACTCCAAAAGCAGACAAACGCAAGCTACCAGGTTTCTCTTACCTTCTGGTAGCAGAAAACCTTTGCTTAACGCGGGCCTCTCATATGGTGCAACCTAGAGAAAAAGCAAATGCAAAAGCTAATTACTTACAGAGCGAAACAAACATAGGTTTCCTTTTCCTCCCTCTGTAATATTGATTCACAACCAATATATTGCATAACCAAACAAGCATGAATGGAAAAACATGAATCACAAATCAGAAGCATTTCTTCCATAGTGAGTCGAGGACTGTTTGGAACTAATCGATAAACCATATCCAGAGATGTATAATTACCATCATTGGAGGCTAGACGCTAACAATGCAATGATGTGCTATGAGACATGGCAATACTCGATATTTTTAGTCCATGTATTGATTCTTGCAAGCTACTCTTAAATTACTGTAACTTCACCAAATACCTCAATATAATACAAATTTCCACCGTATCTCTGATTCATTTCAGTGAGAGAATTCCAAGCATGAGTTGCAATTAAGACTCGATGTACAGAAATTCAAGAACCTTGAGCAAAACCCTAATCTTTAAGGAAATACAAACGAAGTTCGTATAGTAGCATTAGTATAAAGTATGAGAAAAGCTCTAGCGATAAGGGACAAAAGAGAAGCCTAAACAATTTCAATCTAATAACCACCAAATCTAAAAACGAGGTCAACAGAAACTTTCAATCAACACTAAGAATTCCAAAAACTAGTGATAGTAAAACCAACTACAGAGTCACTCAAAATCAGAGCTAATAAATACTTCCTCGGATGAATCAATAAAGGAGCCACCAAGAAACGAAAAGCAGAGCATAGATTATCTCTTCTCGCTATCAAAACATTCAAATTTTAATCAAGAAAGAGAGAGAGAGAGATTTCGGGTGCTTACGGGTTCTTCGGAAATGATGCAGAGTTCGCCATCGGAGACACCTCTCCGCGTGAATTCGAGAGCTGCATAACCAGCAGCAACACCTCCTCCGAGGATTACATACACGAACGCTCTTCCCATGCCGCTTACTTTCTCGCCAAAATCCTAAACATGGCAAAATCTATATGAATTTTTTTTTTTAATTTTCCCGAGAAAATGATTTTTTGAGGCACAGAATATAAATTTTTCTTTTTATCGGATCTTTTCGACCAGTGAATGATATTCGACGATTGTATTGTTCATTTACAATTGTACCCCTCTTTGACTTCCTTATTAACAAACGGTGGATGTTAAGTTAAAAAAACGATTACACTAGATCTGGACCGTTCATTTCTGGACAAAGTTATGACAGTGGGACCCAGCTTAGCTCTTTGCTTGCACGACTTGCTTGGCCCATCAGCATTGGTAAAATGATAATATAACAAATATCAAATCGTCAGAATAAGTACGTATATGTTTTATTTTTTGGTAAAACGATTTTAATCAAAGATATACGTATATGTTTTAACAGATTAATACTAATATTTAGATAGATGCATCTAAGTTCAAAATTTGAAAACTGATTTGCTTAGAGCGATCCAACAAGTTCATTCATTCATGCATCAAGTATAATTTGATTGCATGATACAAAAAAAATAAGGTTATGAAATAAACTTTTTTATAAATCAATAGCAAAATATATTTATGATTAAAATCTGAGTATAATAATATATATGTGATGGGTCATGTATCTAATCTATGACTGTTTAAACAATTTCAAAAGTTGATGTAGCTAGGTTTTCATGTCTTTTCTAACGATATACTAACAAATTTGGTTTTAAAATACTCAAATAAATGGGGGTTATTATTATAAATTAATTTTTTTTTTTTTATAACCGAGATCCCAGGCTGAAACTCAAACTAATTTCCCCAAGGCCCAGCAGACATTCGGGTTTTTTTTCTACCTCATTTATGAAGCACCCTAGGTGGCCCAGTGGAGTCGAACTCATAAATCTCGCATTTGCAAAATAAATTAAAATATAAAATTGATTGCTAATACTTTAAAGCTCAATAATTAAAACTTTTAGGTAACATATTACAAAAAAAATGGACTTATAGCCAGTTGAAGAATAAAAAAGAGGTTTTAACAAAAAAATAGTATCTTTTCCGTATGCTAAGATTTCAGGGATCCAACCCCATGTCCCAACTACATATTTCTATTGTCTTGTAAATAACAAGTTGTAGACCTGGAGATATGATGTTAAAAAACAAAATGACATGACGAATTATAGTTTAGTCGTGTGTGAGGTAGTTGGTATTGGGAAGTGTGGTCGAGATGAGGATATGATGCCCCGATAATTCAAGGGTAATCCAAAGCGAAACTTTTATCGTAGACTTTTAGTTGGAGTTTTTCTATATCTCTGCCAAGAGGCTCATATAGGTAATTATCCTCTCTTTTACTGTACTCTCTCTCTATTTTCGAAAGTTTTTTTTTTTATTCATAGAGATGTGATTAATTGATAACTTCAAAAATATTAATTGAAAATCATTAAATTTGTTAAATTACTATTAGCTTAGAGTTATAGGAAATTGTTTAGCAACAAAAAATAATGTATTTGTATTAAAGTATAAACAAAATTTCTTAATATGTGTGAAAACTTATATAAAATATATCAGTTAATAAGAGAGAATACATTAAATAATATATATCTTGTGATTGAATGGTAGGAGACACGTATTTGAAATAAACAATAACTTACAACGAGGGACTATTGTGAAGTTGTAGTGACCGAGAAAGGGTTGGCGAGCCATTATCAAACTCTAAAGAGGGCGATGACACCAGATTAATTGTCAAGTCATGTGTGGGCAAAGACATTAATCGTCAATCCCGATATGGGTTGTGGCAGAGAATGAGTATCTTGGACGAGAGGTTCCTTGGGAATGTGAAAAGTCAGTCTTGTTTGAGGTCTTGCATTAGTTAGTATGGTTAGCTACATTTATTAATTTGATATTACAATTTTATTTATTGGCTAGCATGTTACGTTATCGATGAATTAAATATTGTATTGTGAATCTCATGGGCACTCGTGCCTACTCCGATGAGTAACGTTGTTGCTCACCATTTTCTTCTTTTTCCAGGTAAGATTTAAGGGTGTTTTGGGTTGGAGTGCAAGTCAAGCTATTCGGTGGGATGTTTTCCGGGATTAGGGTATCTCACCACCAATACGATGTTTTTTCTTTCGAATATAAACTAAAAAACAATAATCCTCTGATCATTTATTTTCATTTTTTCTGTAGAAACACGTTAATGTAAGTTTTAAGCTTTTACTAGATTTTAATGCGCTGGATAAAGTTTTTTGTAATATATAAAATGATGAATAAGAACTCATTTAAGTGTTATTGATTCAAATATGTTTAATTTATAATTTTAAGTTTATAATAGATTTATTAAATGTTTGGCAACATGTTTGACAACATGTTCATTTTATTTTTAAAAATAAGAGGTGTTTGAAAACATATTCTAAAAGTGTTTATGTTTTATTAGTATAGATGGTGATGAAATTGTATTGATTGATATTTGATTTGATAATATCTATAGGAACAAAGACAAAGAAACTAAAAAATTCCTCTAATTCAGAACAGAAAAATACCGAATCGGGCTTACCCTTTGCGTTATTTCTACCCATATATATGGGCCTTATCTCACATGCAGGCCATAAAGGTAAAGGACAGCACAGTGTAAAAACAACAAAATAGTTTGTTTTAAATGTAAACGTGAAACGTAAACAAAACTTTTCAAATTGCTTAAAAAAGTTTGTTTAATAGTTGTGGGTTTATATAGAAGAACAAACATATATCACTGAACGTAGAAACAAATACAAACAAAACTGTCTCATAATAGAGTATTGTGAGCCTAGTGAGGACTAGTGTTGGAATTAAAATTTCATGCATAAAGTATCAGCAATTCGGTTCGCGACCCGTGGATGTCAAACCGACGAGGAACCTCCCGATGACTGACCTCTCACATCAATCTCATCAGTGAGGCCTCCATCTGACGATTATGGCAGCAACTAGCGCTTTGCATGGTACTTCTATAGACTTGAAGCAAATGTGCGATGAGCCTCTAGAGATCCTTAAGTGCCTTCATTACTCTAACTCGCCTGGCAAGCTATGTGACTCCTACACAAAGTTGCCAAGTGACAGAACAACCTTGTTACGTTCCATGCTCCAGTGAGATGGTATTCAAACCGGAAGGAGTAAATTCAATAAATATTATTTTTGCCTCAACATTCAAAGGAATAAAAAGGAAGAGAGATTAACTTGTGTATCATACTAAAAACAATACACTCTAGCAAAAATAAATCATTCAATCATTTTTAATTTAAGGAAAAAGATTATCCTCAGCATGCACCACACCGTTATCCCAAATGATTCTTACCACGATTTTTTTATGATGCAAGTTTATTTACTCCATAGTGAATTAATATGGTAACTTAAAATGGGAGATTTTGATAACTACCCTAAATTTTATTAGAAATTTGAAATATACATTTAATGTTTTTGAAATTTGAAAACTACATTTATTAGAATATAAAAGTACCAAAATACCCTTACTAAATTAAATAAATCTAAATTATAAATCTAAAATTCGTAATTAAATTCAAATTATTAAGAAAACATAATTATTATATTTTAAATTAATTATAAAACTAAATTCGTAATATCTGACCCAAAAAAAATCTAAATTCGTAATTAATATAAAATAATTAAAAAAATTATTATATTTAAATTAATCAATATCTAGAATCTTAACAAAATCAAAATAAAATCTACATAATTATATTTTCTCTACCTCCCTAAACCCACCTAACGATTTTTTTTCCTCCATTGAACATGTTCTTTGCAACAACGAGGTAATGTTTATGGATTTTGTGTCATTTATAGATTATTGGTTTGATGATAAATCACTAATTTCTTTTCTTCTTTACCATTTGATCATTATTTAGGGTTTATACTCTTTTTATCATCAAACACAAAAAGTTAACGTAGGAAGATTTTGGAATCATCACTTCACCATCACACACATAGTTGATCATAATTCAAGTAAGAACAATTTATATTTCCAATTCAGTTCATAGTTCTTACTTAGAAGTTCGAAGAATCATTATGAGTCCTTATAGTTCAAACATCGATCACTATAGATTTATTTTCATCTCCATTGACTTAAATTATAGATTGACTTATAAATTGTACCATTGACTTATAATTTACCTGGTTTATTTTTTACAAAGTCGACTTATTATAACCGTCGACTTAATTTTTTTGTACGTCGACTTATACTTTTATTTTCGTTGACTTATTTTCCATTGGTTGATTTATATGGTTCTTTGTTGACTTATTAATACAACTGGCTAATTTGAACTATCGACTTATATTTTATACGGTGGACTTATTTTTTATTTTGATCGACTTATCCTTAAACAGTTGACTTATATTTTAGTTGGTTGATTTTTTACAAAGCCGACTTATTATAACTGTCGACTTAATTTTTCTGTACGTCGACTTATACTTTCGTTGACTTATTTCCATTGATTGATTTATATGGTTCTTTGTTGACTTATTAATACAGCTGACTTATTTGAACTATCGACTTATATTTTATATGGTCGACTTATTTTTGATTTTGATTGACTTATCCTCAAACAGTCGACATATATTTTAGTTGGTTGATTTTTTACAAAGCCGACTTAATTTTTTTGTACGTCAACTTATACTTTTATTTTCGTTGACTTATTTTCCATTGGTTGATTTATATGGTTCTTTGTTGACTTATTAATACAACTGACTTATTTGAACTATCGACTTATATTTTATACAGTGGACTTATTTTTGATTTTGATCGACTAAACAGTCGACTTATATTTTAGTTGGTTGATTTTTTACAAAGCCGACTTATTATAACTGTCGACTTAATTTTTCTGTACGTCGACTTATACTTTTACTTTCGTTGACTTATTTTCCATTGGTTGATTTATATCGTTCTTGGTTGACTTATTAATACAACTGACTTATTTGAACTATCGACTTATATTTTATACCAGTTGGCTTATTTTTGACTTTGATCGACTTATCCTTAAATAGTCGACTTATATTTTAGTTGGTTGATTTTTTACAAAGCCGACTTATTATAACTGTCGACTTATATCGTTCTTTGTTGACTTATTTTGTATCAATTGCAGCAATATGCTTCATGATGATGACGACGATGGTAAGCTTAATTTGGAGGATGACTTGTTAGAAGATGATGATGTGTATGATGATGATGAGTTTACTGGTATTGGGGATAGTTTTGATTATGATAATGCTGAAGGTTCTGACGAAGAATATGAGGATCCTCTTACTGAAACTTCAAAATTTAAACGTGAATCATCCATTCATGTGGGTCAAGAATTTCATAGTAAGAGTGAATTGCAATGGAGGCTGAATATGCTAAAATAATATCTTGGAAAAGATATAGTCATATAGGTAACTAACTATTAAAAAAAAATAAAAAAAAAACAAATCATTTTTTAAGATAAAAGAAAAAAAAAACAAATCATTTTAATTTTTTTTTTAGTTATTGATTAAGGACAAAAAAGTCATTTTAAAAAAAAATTAAGGTATATTTCAAATATTTATAAGTTACGGTATAGATTTCAAATTTCTAATAAAATTTAGGGTATAATGATCAAATTTTTCCTAAAATAAATGTTCAGATTAGTTATCTAAATTCAAGCGGTGAGTAATTCGAATCCGTCTTGTTTGTTTCTACCTAACAAGATCACGAAATAACTTACATAAATTATGGTAATTTTGAGAAATATTATTTTTCTTTCATGCCAATTATTTTGATAGATATATAAGAAAAACATATTTTTACTCTGTTTGTATTATTCCTTTTTTCTCAATCAATTTTGTTATTCTAAACTACTAGTAAGACATACATTATTGGTACATGATTTCAATTATGATTGGCCACTATGAACACTTAAAGTGATAAACAAATGGATTTCCACAGATATCAGAAATTAGTTTAGATTTAAAATTTATCCGGTTAATTAATAAAATAAAATAAAAAAACATTAAAAAAACATCAGTGGTATATATCGAAGAGGGCCGAACATCTCTTGGATAAAACTCTAGAGACAACTGAAAATAGTATGAACCAATTTTATTTTCCTTTTTATGTAAATGATATATTTAATCATTAATTAAAGCTTTCTAATCAATAACCCGATAATACAGATGAGCAGCCGACTTCAACATCAACTGAATAAATAAAGTTCAAATATGTCAAACTCATCGACACGGGAAGAAAATGGTTTATGCTATATATAGAAAGTACAGCTAAGGCATAAGGCTAGAACAATGCAGAAGCAAATAAATGAACAAAACACAAAGAGAAGATTAAAAAACCCAATTCAATTCCTCCACGTTTATTTGTTTGTAAACTACTTGTATGTTTGTGACCGACCCGCCATGTGATTTTTCCTTTATTATTCACATGGGAAGTCGACAATTCCCACATGATAAACACGTTGGCCTAATAAAATAAATAAACATGTGGCCCTATTCCATATTCATTTTGAATTCAAATTTATGGTTAAGATATATAAAATCTAATATAAGCATAATGATGACGTAAAGACCAGACGGTCCAGGCCGGAAAAGATAATGCATGCATTGGACAATTGGTTCGTTCCTTGCTACAATTCACTATTTTCCGTGCCATTTCGTTTTTTACACCGCCATCATTTGGATCTCAATGAGTATAAAACATGAAAATAGTTTTTTTTTCCTTTCATTTTTTCATATTAATATAAAATGAAGACGCTACAAATATAATTGTATGCGCGCTCTTTCTAAACAACTTTACATATTTCAAATTCCAGAAAGAAATTATATATATATATATATATATATATATTGCCCGTCAAAAGAAAAATGAAATATTAATTATTCCTATTCTAGCCAATGCATAGAGAAGAGGAAGTGGAGTTTGGATTTATCCTCTACACATGCTTCATTCGGACAAAATGTGTCGTTGGCTAGAGACTTAGAGCTAAGAAGTTCGGTAAAGCTTAAATGCTTTTGCCGTCTTGCTATAGTGCTTACATTTTCCCACCTAACATCATGTCTAATATCCAATTACTCTGCCCATTTTATACAAATAATAAATCTACAAATATAGATATATACATATTTCCAGGAATATATATCAAATAGTCGACTCATCTTGGCTTTATTATCAGATCAATCTATATTTATAATTGCGGCTCAATTACTCATTACGTTCCTATAGCTCATCGTATCTTATTTTGCATCCCATGTTGGTATCTTTTTTAGGTGTAAATATTAATTGTTTTGAAGCATGGATAGAAATATCAATGAAAACGAACCATTATATAAATTGTTCCTTTTTTTGTTTAAAATAAATCGATATATTCGCCTTAAAGGTTGTGGTTTTGGTTAGTGGAGTTAGGCTCACGTTGGGTTTCTACATGTTGAATGGCGATGCCCAAAAATGGATAAAAATTGTTGAATACAGGCAAGGACAACTGTACCAAAAGCTATCTATTTTTAGCCCTCATCTGACACGTGTCTTATTACAATTGGTGAGATTAGGTTCTGTATGTTTATGTCATGTGATATGTATATACATCGATCCACATGTATATACAAACGCCTAATTCATGTGTATGTGTGTGCATATATATGGACGAAGAATCAGTTCCTCTCGATTCCACCATACGCTTAAAATAATCACTCTCTGTTTTAACTCTTTTTTTTCTTACGTCTTGCTATGTTTTAACGTTACAGAAAGGAACATTGTTTATAAAATGTACAAATATATGTTAACTATAGATTCGAATGTGGTTTTCTTTTCAACATCATCAATTTTTTTGTTGAACATCAAGATTCGAATGTGGTTATATCAAATGGTTAATGAGTAGTTGTATCGGTCGACTATAACGTTAAATATGCAAATAGAAGCCTTTCTTTAATAGATCTACCACATCTATTAATTATATATATGTTGGGATGGGAATCAGAACAAAAACAAGAAACCCCTTTTAAAAAGGTATACATTTACGATAATTGACGCAATCATATGCACTGAATCCAGTGGATCACATAACTCTTAGAGTACGCATATACATCCATTATTTTTTGTCAACGGAAATCAATTACTTTCTCAGTTCATGAATATTGATCATGTTAATTTTTTTATTTTATATTTTATACTTTTGTATGAAAGTTGATATGTTTTGTTAGTTTTTTTATGCAATTGTAACAGAAATTCCAAAACTCTCCCTATATAATTTTTAATGGTTTGTTTGGAAAGATTGTACTAAACACAATATTTTTTAAAAACCACTACAAAAAAACAGAGTTTTATGACTACGGTTTGCGACTACACACACAGTCATAAATTATCGCGACTCATTAGCGACTATTTTGCGATTAGTTTACGACTACATAAATAGAGTCGCATAATAGTCGGTAAATTGCGACCAAAAGTATTAGTCGGCAATTAGTCGCAAATTTGGGACCAATTTACGACTAACTTTGATTCGGAAAACTTTAGTCGCATAGTAGTCGCAAATGTTGCGACTAATTTGCTACTTTTTCGGCGGGTTGCAAAACAGTCGTTTGTTGGTCGTAAAAAAACAGTATAAAACACGTGTTATTCTTGTTGTACCTACTTTTTGCGACTACCACTCGTAGTCGCAAAGCAGTCGCTAGTTAGTCGCAAATCAGTCGAAAAAATGTCTATTAATTAAAACTTCAGACCATCGTTCTCCTCATTCGCATAAACGCAAAAACACGAAATTTAGAAGAGAAACTGTTTTTTTATAATGTCGGGAAATTACAATTATAGTAATTTTCGAGAGTGGATGTATAAGCGGATCGATGAAGAGACGGGAAATTTCTCGGTAGAGTTCAGCACGAGGGTGGATTAATTCATGGCATTTGCAAATAACCAGCCTCTACCGCAGAGCAATGACGCTAAGTTTTACTGCCCTTGTAGTGTTTGCAAGAACGACAAATTTCTCCCGGGGACTAGAATTTGGAATCATCTGTATAGTAGAGGATTTATGCCAGATTATTATGTTTGGTATAAGCATGGAGAAGAAATCACTATGGATTTAGGAACGAGTTATGTTGATCCGACGCATTTAAGTGGGAGTGAAGTGGGTAATGTAGTAGAAAATAGATATGTGGCTATGGTGAATGATGCATTTCGTGATAACGTGAGTTTTGATAACTATCATCATGATGGTAGTTATTAGAATGTAGAAGAACCGGTACGTAACCATTCAAAGAAATTCTATGACTTGTTAGAAGGAGCGAATAATTCATTATACGATTGTCGTGAAGGTCACTCGCAGTTATCCTTAGCTGCTCGAGTCATGCCAAATAAGGCAGAATATAATATGAGTGAAAAGTTAGTGGATTCGGTTTGCGGAATCTTGACAGACTATATACCAAAAGGAAACAAGTCAACCGGTTCACATTACGAGACATAAAAATTGATGCGCAATTTAGGTCTCCCATATCATACAATTGATGTTTGTATTAACAATTGTATGATCTTCTGGAAAGATGACGAGAAGGAAGATAAATGTCTGTTTTGTGGTGCACAAAGATGGAAGCCTAAGAACGACCGACGTAGAACCAAAGTACCATACAATTGTATGTGGTATCTACCTATTGCTGATAGATTGAAGAGAATGTATCAGAGCGAGAAGACTGCAACAGCAATGAGATGGCATGCCGAGCACCAAGCAAAGGAGGGAGAAATGAGTCATCCTTCTGA
The DNA here is from genome assembly GCA_002933915.1 of Eutrema heterophyllum. Classification (NCBI taxonomy): domain Eukaryota; kingdom Viridiplantae; phylum Streptophyta; class Magnoliopsida; order Brassicales; family Brassicaceae; genus Eutrema; species Eutrema heterophyllum. The sequence goes on from PKMM01040214.1 coordinate 98,364, forward strand.
TGCGGCAGAGTGGAGATATTTTCAAGATCAAAATCCCCGGTTTGCCGAAGAACCCCGTAACGTTTATCTTAGATTATATAGTAACCTCATGCAGTTTGAATATATATTGTAGGGGTTGGAGCATTTTTTTGGGACTTATGTTCAAGAACTTTGCATAAAAGTCGAGTTCAAATTCTAAAACAGAACATAGTTTTAATCCTATGCAATTTGGAAAAGATCTTTCCACCTTCATTTTTCGATGTGATGGAACACCTGCCTCTACATCTCCCCTATGAAGCTGAATTAGGAGGCCCTGTCCAGTATAGGTGGATGTATCATTTTGAAAGGTTTTTCAAAATGTTGAAAGGGAAAGCAAAGAACAAAAGATATGCGGCATGATCGATTGTTGAATCATATATCAATGACGAGATTGCTTATTTCTCAGAGCACTACTTTGCCGCGAATATACAAATGAAATCAAAGTAAATGCTAAAATCAATCACATCATCTCCACTTTGCCATTTAATTGGTATACACATGTTATGTATTTTAATGTGAATTACTTTTTCACTCATTTGGTCAGGTTAACAAGATTCGATGAAGGTGAAGTCCCCGTATATCATGTCCCTGGAGTACCTTCTATATTTACTCACGTATGCCGTCCAAGTGGAGAAATGCATGAAATATGGCTCTCGGAGAGAGACTATCAATGCGCACATGCATATGTTTTACGAAATTGTGACTATTTTCAGCCAATTGAGAGGTACATAAGTTGGCATCTCTCTCAGCTTGCGTTTTAATATATATAATTCTTGTTTCATTTCTCATATTTGTGTTGGTCTTGTGTAGTATGTTCGAGGAATTTATTTCTGCAAAATATCCAGGACTTTCCGAAAAAGAACTCTCCGCGAAAAGAGCTGGCGAATATCATTTATGGGTGAAATAATATGTATGTCTAAAAAATATTCATAACTATGCATATATTTATACTTATATATATTTACGCTATTTTTTATATATATGTAGGTTACTTACTGGAACGCCACGAATCCATTTCCTATTTGGGTTCAAGAGATAGTGCATGGACCTTTGAATAAGGTCAAAACCTGGCCAATGTATTTTACAAGAGGCTATTTGTTTCATACGCAGAATCACGGCGCTGGACGAAAGACATGTAACTATGGAGTCTGTGTTAAAGGTGAAAATTACACTGATGCATCTGATGAAGCAGATTTCTACGGGACCTTAACTGATATCATAGAACTCGAGTACGAGGGGATGGCCAATTTGAGAATCACACTTTTTAAGTGTAATTGGTATGACCCTGTTATCAGTAGAGGCACTCGGAGGAGCAATGGTGGTGTTGTAGACGTTCTTTCATCGAGAAAATACAATAAATACGAACCATTTATTCTAGGTACGTACTTGTGTATATATATATATATATATAGCATTTTATTAATGTCGATATCATATATATATATATATATATATACTGATGTATAACTTATATATACATTTTTATATTGCAAACAGCCTCGCAATCGGATCAAGTTTGTTATATTCCGTACCCATACACAAAGAAACCGAAGCAGTTGTGGCTCAATGTTCTAAAAGTGAATCCGAGGGGAAACATTTCAGGAGAATATGAAGAAGAAAAAAAACCGACTCTTTTGCAAACAGAAAATGATGATGTTGTATTGATGACTACAATTGAAGATCTCGTACTTGTCAATTTCGTACAAGGAGACCCAATAAACCTCGATTACGATGTCGGAGATGCATAATCAGAAGATGAATTTCAGTGTAATTTGTCATCTTCTAATGAAGAATCAGATGACGAAGAACCCTACTAATTAAATATGTTACTTATGTCACAATGTTAATTATGTTATTTATGTCAAATTTGAAAACAAAATTTCTAAAAATTTGTCATTTGATTCATCTTCTTCGATCGATTCCCTTTTGCTCTCATCTTCTTCGATTCCTGATTTGATTCCTCTTCTTCGAAATCAATCTCTTCGAAATCAATCTCTTCTTCGAATCCCCCTCGCGAATCGCTTCTTCGCCTTTCAATTTCTTCGATTCCTCACAATCTTTCCAGCGAGTCTCAAAGAAGAGCACACGATGCCGGCAGAGAAGAGCGGTGGAGGACGGAAGAGAAGATTTGTTCCCAACGTTTCTCAGAGAGCCGGAGTGTCCAATACTTGTCGCGAACACCGAACCTTCTACCGCCGCAGTACACCTTCACGCCGCCGGCCCAAGTTCTTCTGAATCAGTCGTCACCACCTCAAGTCCCCGTGAACGCTCAACCGTTAACATCATCACCAAATGTCCGAGACTTTCCACCGTCTACCCAGCTTTTCCAAAACACCTCATCGCATCTACCCGAATGCTTTCCATCTCAAGGTCAGACAACTCCTCGACAATCCTCTGAACCTGAAGCGCAGACGACTCCACGACAAAGCAATTCGAGAGTTTCGCTGCAGAACTCCGAGGGTAATAGCAATCAGTCGTCTTAAGCTCATAACTCCAACCACTTCGAAGAAGCTGATCCGATTGACGACAATGCACATATTGAAGCCGATCTCCAGGAAGAGCAACTTAGGGTGTTTGAAGCGCTGCTAAGGGTGCCAACCGACATGAGTATACAACTGTGCTGTCTCTGACACGCCCTTAGCTGCCAAACACCACATGGTCAGTTTCTATCTATCCCTGTCTAAATTTATTTACAGTTTGTTAGTACAATTGGTCTTGTCTTTTTGCTTGTTGGTATTTGGGTTTCTTACATCGTGTAAACTTGCTCTGCTCTATCAAAATTGATGTATGATTTGGTAGATTAAGCAATTACAAAGTGTGTTGCTTCTGTTCTCTTGGTAGACTAAGCAATTACATAGTGTAAACTTGCTTTGTTCTCTTCGTTCTACCAGACTCTTATGTTGATCTAGAATACAAAGATTATGGAGGTGAGTTTGATGTTAGGGTTTGCTTAACACAAGTTAGGTTTCGTTTCAGTGATTGATCAGTTCTCTGTTTGTTATGTCATGTGTTATTATACTTCATCAAGACTAAGCTTAAAACTAGGGTTCGATTTCTGCTCTCAATTAAGCATCAAAAACTGGTTTTGTTCGTGTTAACACTGTTGTTAGAGTTTGCTTAAACACAAGCTATGTTTTATTTTTGTACTGATGAAATTTGATCTCTATCTATGTCTTGAATGATGTCTCAGTCTCTTATGTCTGTAACATAAGGGACATATTTGTATGATGATGGATTTGATAAGTGTTTTTTTCATATGTTTGATCTGCCCTTTTTTGTGTTGTTGTTGAGGTGTTCATGTGCAAAGATCAAATCTTTGGAGATTAAAGTCTCTTTCTGAGTATTAGAAATTTGTCTATGACTAAATTTACGTGTCTTTGTTGGTTTTAAAATTGAGTTTTTTAGTAATTTTGTCATGTGACAGTTAAACCAACTTGTTAAGCTGACAGTTAAATCACGTTTGTTCTAACTTTCGGTTTTCAATTAAGTAATAAGATTGTGAGGTTTTTTATGTTCAAGGCACTTATTTCTCTCTGTCTAGGTTTGGGCGTGACAAGGAAGATCACCAAGGTGTTCATAAACAAGTTTGATGGTCCATACTACAGTTGGACTGTTGTGCCTCGCGATAGACAGGAAAGATACTTCGTCGAGTTCGCGGTAAGCATTTCTCTCCTCTAAGCTTCATATATGTCTTTCTTTCTATTCTATCCAGTAACACCATTATTATGCTACTTCTCTTGTAGAAAACCCACACCTGGGATCCCTTAATCTCATAGGTTGTTCAACAACATTTCAAGAGGATTTGTCAAAGGCGAATGAAGGATATGGTAAGCATCGCGAGGACTTCTCGATAGCGACCACACTGGATTAACCCAACTCTGTGGACAACAATGACAGATTTTTGGGACACTGAAGAAGCTCGAGAGAGGAGTCAGACCACATCCGCTGCTTGAAAATCTGACCGTAAAGGCCTTGGTGTGCACAAGCACTTATCAGGCCAAAAGTCATATAACAAATCCAACAAGAAATGGTAAGTGTAATTTTTATATCTAATACTTCTGCAAGTTTCTACCATTCACATTATAAATTTGTTACATTTTCAGGAAGAGGAATTGGGAAGACCAGTTAGTATCGGTGAGGTTTTCGTGAAGACTCACACAAAACCAGATGGGATGTTTGTTGATCTGAAGGCTGAGAGGATCGCGAAAACTTATGAGAAGAACTTGCAAGCTAAGATGCAAGAGATCGGGCATGAAACTTCAGACGGTACGTCGCGACATTGAGAGCTAACCACATAGGACTACAACGAACTCTTTCTTCAGGTAAATACAAAATCCATGTTATCTTTGGTTTTCATCATCTGGTTTCATAAACTGTTAACATTTTCTTTTTTTCCTATATATGTTAACATTCGAACTATGTTTTATTTATGCAGTCAATGTACACGGATGAAAGAGGCAAACCTTATGGAATAGGAAGCCTCGCAGAGTCTCATGTTGGTGGAAAACGCAAGTACCCTGAAAGCTCTTCATCGTTTCAAGCCCTGCAAAAAAAGTTGGAACAAGCTCAACACCAAATAGAAGAACAAGCTACTTATAACGCTCGGCGTGAGGCAGAGCTTACCCAACTCTTGCTTACCCAACTTGCGGCTGACCAAGAAAGCAAGTTCGAGCACATGGCATTGGTGGAAAGGTATCTTCGTGAAACCGATCCAAAATTTCTCGACTTCTTGGCTTCTCAATCCTCTCTGCGGCATGAATCTACACTCTAGGCTATCATTTTCTTTCTATGTTTTTGAACTTTGAAGTTTTCTTTGTATGATACATAAAAATAATGTTTCTTTCATATTTGCTAATTTTCATTTCAACTTTAGATTTCAATTGCTTTGTATTTGATTTTCAAATTGCAAATTCAAATTAATATAACAGTATTACCATTATAAATTTCGTTAAAAAAAACAGTCGCTACGTAGTCGTAAATCAGTCGCTAAATAGTCACAAATCAGTCACAAAATAGTCGTAAACCAATTGTAAACGATGACCAAATCTTTATTCCAATGAACATATCAGTCGCAAATCAGTCGCAAAAGCAGTCACAGAACAGTCGTAAATAGACGCAATCCCATTACCAAATTCATTTTTCGATCACAATTGTAGTCGTAAAACAGTCACAACATTTCATGACTCTTTAACGACTACACCAAACGACTTTCACACGTCACAATATATAGTTGCATATTGGTCGTTAAATTAGTCGGTACATGGTCGCATATATTTACATCTGATTTGCGACTGATTTGCGACTTCTTTCTGTAATCGCAAAAATGTCCCAAATCAGTCATAAATTAGCGACTGTTTAACGACTAATTATTTTTGTGACTAAAAATTTGCGACTACGTAACTTAGTCGTAATGTAGTCATAAAAACAGTTTTAGCGACTATTTCACGACTGCTTATGTAGTCGCAAAAATTCTATTTTTTTGTAGTGAACATAACAAATGTTTGATTAATGTGTGAAAACTACAAAATATCTATCGCTATGGAACAGAGGGGATTTATAAACAAACCTTTTTTTTTTGTTCAACTACAAACGTTATATCTAAATAAATTAATCATGTGTAGGTTCTCATATATACATGACACCCGAACATTCTCAAGATAAATTATTTTACTCGTACAGATAAAAATCAGAAAATAAATGACCCCGTTAAGTTTTATTTATGTATAACATCAAACGGGGTGCAATAAAGTTCAAAACATATATCAAGGATTTAGATAATTACCATCATATATAAATTATATCCCAAAACCTCTAAACAACGAGGCAAAAACCATATACATGTCACGTACTAATCATATTACTCCTAAAAATCACAATTCTCAAAGTAATATATATTCCATATTATGTTTTCTGATGGATCGAGACAATAATTGATTAATCAATTACCATTGAGTAAATGCATTGATGACCAAATATCATCCATACCCCAATAGTTTTCACCGGTTTGATCATCAACGGTCATGGGTACCGGATAATTCACCGTTGCCGTTGCCCCTGCCGCCGAATAGTTACCCGCCGAATAGTTACCGTAGTTGAATTCCATATTGGTATGTTGATACGACGTTGTTGTAGGAGAATAAGTCTCCATCGCTTGATCTTGTGTGCAAAAGACATTATGGCTCGACGTGCTTGCAGCTTGATCGTTGATTTCTGAGCTCTGATGAGATCCAACGGACGACGTTGTTGTTGCTGTTACATCGCTTTGTTTGATGTATTTTTGGATTCTTGTCCTCCAGAAATTTTTGATCTCGTTGTCGGTTCTTCCTGGAAGGTGTTTAGCGATTTTTGACCACCTGGTCATATAGTTAAGAGTCAATTGATTAGTGACATAGCTATTTAGATTATTAAAATAAGTTAATTAATCCATATGATGAGCTAATGATTGTTGTGGGGTTAGAGGTCTAATCCGTGACTGCATCGGACCAAGTACATTTAGATGAATCCAAAACATTAAGGTTTGCGTCTATTTCAATTGTGCTTTTCCTTTTTGTCACGAGACTTTTTACTTTTGTACTATTATTGCATGTACTATGTTTGGATCTTTGTCAAAAAAAATTCTTAATAATTTTCTGTGCTTATAAGCTTTATAAAGTTTATCGCTTATTCTTTTGTTAAAAGCGTTACTTTTTTGTTTGTTTGTTAAAAGGGTTTGTAAAGTGTAATTTTATGATTTAGTAAAAGCTTGCTATCAAAAAAGTAAATTGTAAAGATATAAGAAAAGTGAAAGTAGTTTGAAACCAACAAAAAAGTTATAATTAAAAGAAAAAATTGGAAACTCTAATTCAAGAATTATGAAAATTTAAAATCTAAATATCATCTGGCTGGTAAAGTCTTGACCCATACCTAATAATATAGTGCACTTTTCCGTAATTAGTATACCCAAAAGGAGTTAACTGCACATAAAATGATAACGAAATCGCACTTACTTGAAAAATGCGATATTTTTTTTTTATTGAATTAGAGAATCATGTACCTTGTAATCTTGGGCCATATTTTCCAGCTATTTGCATATAAAACTAATAAAAATAGAAATCGGATAAAACAAACAGACAAGGAAATAAATAAAGCCGCGTAAATATTTCAGAAACGTGGGAAATCACTTGATAATTTCGAGAGACTTATATTCTTTTATAAACCATTTTTTAAAAAAATATCGGGGAAAATGTTGCCACGAATTTCGATAGAAATAGGCACGAGGTTTTCATGTTAATGTTTTTGATAAAAGCACGAGGTTTAATGTTAGTGGCTAGAAAATTTCGACACGTGCAAAACACCTCAGAGCTGACGGCTAAGAACAAACTCCGATCAAAGGATGTCACATAGGAATTAAACGCTTTTTTGCTTTAGTCACAAAATGTGTTGCTTTATTGTCATTTCCGAACGATTCAAAGTTGGAAGATTTTGCCTTTGTTCTTTGTTCTTTGATTCTTTCGTTACGCATATATGCCCCTGTTTTCTTGTCTATATAGTGTATATGTAACTATGTGTGTGTATACATTCATTTATGTAAATTAAAACTAACCTGTTTCCCCACTTAGCATGAAGTTCCATGATGATAAGTTGCTCCTCCGGCGTGATGTTTCCCCGTCGTACGTCGGGGCGGAGATAGTTCAGCCACCGGAGCCGGCAACTTTTTCCGGTGCGTTTTAGACCTATACATTCATATAATCAATCATCACAATTCACAATCAATAATTGACTCGTACGTATGTGCATATCCGCATAATTGTAATTAGCACATATGTGTATATTATAACCATGCATGCTTATCAAAACACTTTTATAGATTTTTAATTATCTTACATACTTTTGTATTATCACTAATCCATTATAAGAGCACCTACATATGAACACGTCTTTGGATTATTAATTTTTTTTTTGTGTGGATTTAGACCGATTCTTTATCAACGAACGAATATAAGAAAGCATTTATATATGTGTATATATCTATTTATAGAAGAAATGACCGAAAGAGAAATATTGTTTGTTGTATGATGATACCTTTGCATATTATGACGAAACCCTAGTTCATTATATTGACATACAACGTAAAAGCAATATATATGTGTATATATGTTATTGGTGACTAAATATAATTGAAATTTTGATTTTAAGAAAAGAAATTAAACGAACCTGCAGATTTGGCGAGAGAGTTCCAAACGCCATCGCCGTGGTTGGCAATATAGTTGATGAGAATAAGATCTTCTTCCATCGTCCATGGTCCTTTTCTCACCTCTGCTTCTCCTGATGATCCCGAACCTCCACTACTTATTCCTCCTCTTTTCTCCATTTTATTATTATTTATTTATCTATCCACACGATCGATCTAGTTTTATAATTTATATAGAGAGAGGAATATAAAAGATGAGAGAGTAAGAGAGAAGGAATTGTGGTGAGATGATATTGAAGGTTGTGGAAGGTGAGCTATACTGCTTTTATAGAGACTAAATTCACCGCGTGATTATCAACCCTTAATCCAAATTCTTAATTAATTATGTATTACCATTAGCTTAAAGTTTTAATTAATCATAATATTATTTTTCGTAATTGTTTGAATTTATACTATACTAATAAGTACATGGGACTATATCTAATACCTTAACGACCTAACCATATACTTTTTACACACATTTTTCGTAATTGTTTGGATTTATACTATACTAATAAGAAAGTCATTGATGCATCCATGCAAACATACATACATGCATGCATTGCCATTTAGTTTCACATGCATACACATGCTTGTTGATGTGTAGTATGTATACCAACTCATGTTGTTTTCCATTTAACCATGGATGAAGTTATACTCTAGGAGTGTAACGTGTTTATGTGTATGTGTGTGTATATATAACGCTAGTATTAGGTTCCATTATAATTAAAACCAAAAGACACATCAATTTGTTAGAGTTAAGAACAAAGTCAATCAACTAACGATGACGACAATTCAGTGGTTATCATCTTTTTGGTGTAGAGTAGCAGCCGATTTCTACTAGACACAATTTTTTTGATACTACGAAAAAATTACACACCGGCAGTATATTAGTTTGGATTTTGATATTTGTGATCACCCAATAAAAAAATAAGACAATCAATCGACCATATAATTTAGTGGATTCGCTATGGCCCCGAACGTAGGACACTAATTTGTATTAACTGCATTTATCTTTACTTGTAGAACTCACATTATATCTGAAGGTTTCCATCTTAGACTTTATTTATACGTAAAAAACATACAAACTAGTTCACAAATATATGTCTAGGCAATATCTTTGAGAAATACCTTAAAATAGCATAAAAATTAGTTTTATTTAAAAGTTAACACAACAATTACTTTCACAATAATAACACAAATTATTGTGAAAGTAATTGTTTACCTCTTTTCAATTTTAGGGTTTATATAATTCCCTCATTAGAAAAGAGTTTTTAATCATTTTGATATTAAATTTGTGTTAGTAGTGGAATTAATATTTTTAAGTGATTGCTATTTTTGAAACCGAAACTTGTTTTTGTGCCTTTTGTGAGAACTATCGTTTAAAATTTTGTGAGAATTACCGTTTATTTTTTAAACGACAGTATGTAGGTTGAAAAAAAAAGATTTTATTTATATAAAATTCAAGAAAACACTAAGTGTATAAAACAAATATCATCGCTTTATTTGTCAAAATGATAATCTTGATATATGTTCAGTTTTCTAATTTTATGTGTAGTATGATTTGGTTTTTAGATATAAAACAAATTATTAAACCAACCAAGCTGAATTAAGCGTTAGCTTGATTTTGAATCGATTTTGCAGTCTTGGTTTACATCGGTTTACTTCCCGGCTTAAAGGATCCGGCCAAGACTTCATGAATAGACTTGTATGCCGTTCCATTTTAGACTTGTATGTCAATCTATTCCTTCCCGTCGTCAGTACGCGCACAAGCCTCGACGTTCTATATTATTGTCACGGGACTCGTTGTCGTTTTTCTAAGTCAACATCAAGATCGTCCATACCTTCAAATCCCCATTGACCAAATAATATTTGATGGTATATCTCGGTAAATTAAATGGTAGAATAAATTCGCTATGTACTTCGACAACTCTATATGCTTTTGTAGAGGATCTCTTCATAAGGAATTCGATAAAGTAAATTAGTACTCTAGATCACATTTAATTGATCATGACGCTAATTAACCTTTTTGTTTTGTTTTGGTAATAACGTTACTTTACTTAATTAGTAAACAAACTATGATCAGGACAAAGAAAGTACAAAGATGGAGACACGAGAAGATCTGGACCCTCTAAAAGTTAACTCACTCATATCCTTAACCAAATTAAAATCCACTTATCTTAAAAGTGACAAGTGACAAGTGACTAACTCCTAACTTAATGAAAAACCTTTTAACATTCAAATTAATCAAGAGAAATACCCTTCACACTTCAATTAGCCAATACTTGCTTTTGTTGTCACATCCATGCTCTTTTTTTGCGCGATAACATGCTTTTATCTAGGTTTTAAAAGTGATTAGATGGACTTTGACGTAGCCTATGCCAACGTTGTTGTTTTTATACTTCGATTTCAAAAGAAGTTTGAAAAAATATTATAAACAAAATTTACACTTAAGAAATATAAAACATTTAATTTTTTTTCATAAAATAATTATGTAAAGTGCAAACGCAGATTTTTCACAAAAAAGTGCAAACGCAGTTACGCAGACGAAAAAGTATTTATTAAGTTACACATCTATAAATAGTAGTTTTTTAGTGTTTTAAATTTATTCAGTTTTGAGTTTTTTCGTTATATTTGATTCATATGTTTTTTATTCAACTATTCTGCTATTCAGTTATTGAACTGATATACCGGTCAAATCCTTAGTCTTCCACTTGTTTTTTTTTTTGATGAACCATGGGAGTTCAATACCTTCAGCCCATAATTTTCTCTGATATTCGGAGTCAGTCATTAGATATTCCAATTTAAAGAATAACCCTCCATTCCAAAGGGGATTTCAACCCGGGATACAAAAGAACCAACCCCTTTATATTATTACTAGGCCACCACCCCCTTTGATTCTATTTGTTTTTAACGTTTACATTTACAATTAACAATTTTTTTGTTTGTTTCAACTGCTTATATTGTGGTTTATTTGAAAAAAACAACCAAATCATCAACACAAACGCGAACAAACAACGAGGTTTGGAAGTATAAATGATAGCTTCTCCATGGTTTTTTATTTTTACATTTATTTATTTTAAGTGAAAGTTTTAATATGTATGTGAATTTCTATTTACAACATTTTTTTTCTTTAAACTATTTCCATTTCATCTTATCCCTCTTTCTGGGACAATTTTGAAATTACAATCGATCAGTACATAATGGGAATAAGCAGAAGAATAAAACTAAAAGGACATCGACAAAGGAGAAGTTGAATTCTTAAAAACCAGAGGTCGGAGGAGCATTGTAGAATTGGATAAACCCGAACCACGTCATGAGAAGGAGCTCCAGCGGTCGTTGTTTGTCCCAATTGCTGCAGATGAGTCAATTGCTCGATCCAAAGTTGCTAGCTTGGATCTGATAATTTGACGAGTTTGCTTGATAATCACTGCTGGAGGAGAAGAGGTACCTTGATGGAGTTTGAGATTTCTTTCTCTCCATAAGGCGTACACTACAACTTGTAGGATCAATTTGCAGATGATGTTGAGTTTCCGAGAACAAGAGGGTGATCTCACCCATGTAACAATATCATCGAGATTTGATGGAGGATTCAATGTTAGATGGGTGAAAAAAGCCAGCCATATTTATGATGCAAAGGGACACCCAAAAAATAGATGGGTCCTGTTTTCGGCGTGCTGAGTACACAATAAACAATTGCTAGGAACATTCAAACCCCACCTTAGGAGCTTGTCTCTATTAGGCATCATGTCTCTAATCACAATCCACAGAATAAATGCATGTTTTGGGATTCTCTGGTGGAACCAGACTGATTTAAACCAAGCAACCCAAGGAAGGGGAGATTGTAAACTTTTCCATGTGAGAGTAGAAGAGAATTGACCTGGGATGGATGAAGGGGAGACCTCCAAAGGAATATATCCTCATGAGCGGAAACAGTAAGCGTCTGTGGAGGTAAGCAACTTCTTAGAAGAACCGTAATGGGATGTCTTCCCCTTGGCAATCTCCAACAGCCATTTGAAATGGCTTGGGAAACCGTCGCCAATCGTCTAATACCAGTTACCCTCAGACCATTTGCCCCTGCAATATCAATGAGGGGACCAAGATTGGTCTAATTATCATGCCAAAACAATGATGAGGAGCATGAACCAAGTTTAGAGAATAGATAAGGGCGGACCAAGCTTCGAAGTTTGAGAAGTTTTTTCCAGATCCAACTTCCATCATTTGATAATTGTGGATCCCAAAACAGTCTATCTCGAATCAGATTTTCTTTGACCCAGGAAACCCATAATGATCCAGCCTGCGTGAAAATCAACCAAATGAGCTTAAGTCCAAAGACTTTGCTCCATGGAACCAGTCTTCTAAGTCCAAGGCCTCCTTCATCCTTAGGTTTACAGACCGATTCCCAAGAGACTTTTGCTCCTGTAGAAGAGTTTGGGGCTCCTGTCCATAAGAATGCACTACACATTGATTCCAATGCTGCCAAGCAGTTTTTTGGTAAAGGATATACCGAAGCCCATAAATTAATGATGCCATAGATGACAGATTGGAGCAGATGCAATCTTCCGGCAAAGGATAAATGTATGATGGTCCATGATGACATGCGCTTAGAAACTCTATCAAGAAGAGGCTAAAAATCCTGTGACCTCATCTTGTGAGGCATGAGAGGTAATACTAAATATTGCACATGTAGTGCGCCCTGGACTAACCCAAATCTCGCTGCCAAAAGACGACACCGCAAGTGGTTGTTACCATCCAGGAAAAGAGAAGACTTTTGCAGGTTGAGGTTCAGGCCAGATATCGAGTAAAATCTGCTTAACACGCCTAAAATAGCCTCTAGCGAGGATTCTGATCCATAAAAAAAAGACTAGAACGTCATCCGCAAAACTCAAATGGGTGACCAAGGGTAATGAGCATAGAGGATGAGGCTGAAATAAGTTTTGTCTTACTGCATTATCAAGATTTTTAGACAATATATCCATTGCTAGAACGAATAAAGAAGAAAAGATGGGGTCACCTTGTCTTACACATTTCTTCTCGGGAAAGAATCCAACAAGCTCGCCATTGAGAGAAATCGAGTATGATACGGTTGTTATGCATTCTCGAATCCATAAAATGAACATCGAAGGAAGCTGAAGGGCTCTAAGGATATTTATGATAAATCTCCAATCGAGATTGTCATAAGCCTTGGTTAAATCAATTTGTAAGCAGCTTCTCTTAGTTAACCCAGGTTTGTGAAAATCTGAAACGAGTTCTGAGGCTAAGAGGATGTTCTCATATAATAGACGTCCTTTAACAAAGCCGGCCTGATTTCCTTGCACTGCCTTATCTGGTAAAAAGCTTCAAACGAGACCTCAAGATGCGAGCAATGACCTTGTAAACAGTGTTACAACACGAAATAGGCCTGAATTGAGAGAGGTTTTCCGCTCCTGATATCTTGGGGATAAGAGATATTGCAGTCGTATTTACTTGTCTAATCATTTTGGAAGTCAAGAAAAATTGCTGAACAGCCTTAGTAAGATCCCTCCCCACTAAGTCCCAGGATGTTGTGAAGAATTCAGCAGTGAATCCATATGGGCCTGGAGCTTTGCTTCGAGGAAGAGAGAATACTGCATTTTTAATATCAGATTCTGAAGGAATCGCGCTCAGCTCAGAAGCTAGAGCAGCGCTGCAACGGAAGGAATGAACTTCTCTAATCTCATTAACTGAAAGAGGAGTGATCGCTTCATTACTGGATCCCAAAAGCTCCTTGTAGTACTCCTCCACCATAATTTTGATCTGAGTTAGATCATAAATTCTGGAACCGACATTGTGATGCCCCAGTACTCGGCTAGAAATCGGCAAAGGGATTTTGGCCGAGACGGAAACCAATTTGGCCTAGATTAGACAGAAGTACCGGGGAGAGGCCGAGAGGGTTGTCACCGATGGATCAAGTGATTGAACCATGAAGCTTAACATGGTAGTCTAAGGATCGAAAAAGTGAAAGTCTGGTCGAGGCGCCTTAAGGAATTGTCCGCGAAAAATTAGGCTAAGGGCTTAGAACTCTAGTTACCGAGAGAACCTTCCCGGTCGATGCCGGCAGACATGCGGTAAGCGATGGGCTCGAAAAGACTCGGGTAAAATATGTGGACCAGGTAGGGCCACAACCGTTGTTTAGGTAACCGTTTGGGATAGGACCAGGAAAAGTCCACAATTACGGCTACATATAAGCTTACGAATAAGATCAAAGGCAAAGGTATGGATAAGCTACATAAGAGGATAAGGACGGAAGCGGATAAGATCAATGACATGTGTAGATAGGGAAGTAGGAGGTGTTGGTCAAGGAACTCTCCAAAGCATGCAAGCATGAGGTGTATGCCATGCATGCAAGTAGGAGGTGTTGTGCTGGGAGCTAGCCGTGCATGAAGGATGCATGTGTCATCGCGTGGATAAGCTTAGTCGCGCTTAAGGGCATGTGTCGCCGTACGGATGAGCTTAGTCACAAACATGTGTCATAACGGTGATGCTTCAGTGCCACTTCGTGCTTGGCTAAACCGACCTTGGGACCCTATAAATAGGTTTGAGAACCACTTAGAGAAACCATTCCGAAAACACTATAATCTTTCTCTAAAAACCTAAGGGTTAGTCCGAACGCTTAAGTCGGGTGTAGGCAGTACGGTGGGAAGGGCCGAGAAAGGATCAAATCCAAGCTTTCAACCGAATCAGTGTGAGTAAGTTCCGGCCGTGTGAAGCAGCACATGGTTAGGATTTAAATTAAGGTTTATTTAAATTTTATAGAGGTTGTTGAATCCATACTTGGTTGAATTTATGGATGGTTTATGCTTGCGTAATTTATTTATGGGAATTATTGCGTAAAGCTTAGATTGAGTATAGGTTACTCGTGCTATTGAATATTGCCTAAGTTACTTGGTGTGACTAGGAATATTGTGAAATGTGTCGAATGTTTATAGTTCCTCTACGTATTATTTTTATGCTAGGTTGCATAATCATCGAGGATCGAGTTAGGTTGCGTATTTTATGCATATTGAGTTTGTAGGCTTGCTTGCATAATTTTTGGGTCATGCTAGGTCGCATGGTAGAGATCCTGGGCTCACTAAGTAATTGTAGATTACTTATGACGATGCTTTTGTTGTTTTCAGGCTGTTAGGTAGTAGCCGGCTCGGGATGGAACCGACGGCTCCTGGGCCGCGGTACGGATTGCAAAGCCTTAGGCCGTGCTCTGGAGTTTGTGGCCCTCGTGTCTAGGAGGCTCGGGTGGATCGAACATGTGTTCCATGAACCCCGGCCGACCGGTCACGGGAGCCGCTACGTAGCAACCCCGGCCCGTCTATGTGTGTAGCGCCCGCCAGAGCTCTTGTGCGAGTCCCGGTCGGCCATAGAGCGGATCGGGGGCGTTACAGGCATGATTTACCAGAAAATTGATTGAATTCCTCGAAATATTAGCCTTCACAGATTTGTGGAAAAATGGCGTGTTAGTATCCCCAACAGCCAGCCACCGTATTCAAGACTTTAGTCTAAAGAATGATTCTTCTGCGGTTTCCCAAAATAACCAATCATCTTTAGCTGCCTGCTCCTCTATAAACCCAATCTCAGAAGGCAAAGATAAGACCTGACGCTGAGCTGTTTCAAGTTTAGCCTCTTTTGACTTGAGATAAAGAGATAGCATTGGCGATTCTATGGAGATCACGCTCTGCCACGCTTCCTGAATGAGCACTTTATAATTTAGATGAGTAGTCAAGAAGGATAAGAATTTGAAAGGCGTTTTCCTCCTGCATGAAACCTCAGACAAAGAGACGAGACAAGGTGAGTGATCAGAGCCACCTGGTGCATCAAATAGTGCTGAAGAATGGGGAAATTCTTCCAGCCACGGTTCATTGCACAGTGCTCTGTCCAGCTTTCTAGTAATAGGATTGAGAGGTTGATGATTTGAACAAGTGTGTAAGCACCCTCTTGATGGCATGTCAAAGATACTAGTTGCAGCTATACATGCTTGAAAATCAGCTAAACCTCTCAGGGAAATCGGAGCTGGGTATAAAGAGTAGATCTCCTCCATAGACAGAACTTGATTGAAATCCCCCAAGATAAGCCACGGTGATTGAGATAAAAGAGGATTGTCAGCAAACTCCATAATAGAATCTCATAGAGGTCTTCTTGAAATTTTGCGATTGCGAGCATAAACAAAGGCTACTGAGAATTTTTACTGAGTGATTGGGTTGAAAATTCCACAGAGCATGATTTGATCTGTCTTTCCATAAATGATTACTGAAATTGCTGGATTCCATGCGATGATAATTCTTCCATTAGCAGCTACGGATGAATGGTTACTATCAAATCTCCAACCCGGTAGCGTTCGATTCATAACTACGAGCATGTTAGAATCACTCACATGAGTTTCCAATAGACCGCCCAAAAGAGGATTGTTGGTTGTGATCCAACGAGATACTGCTCTCTGCTTTTCTTGGCCATTCAGGCCTCTTACGTTGTAACAAAAAATATTCATAGATATTTACAGGGTACCAAGATCGAGAGGAGGATTGATGATTAAGCGTCTAGATGAGACGTTCGCAGAGGCGAACGCTCTCTAGTTGCTGCATCAGATGCGTATTCCGAAGATGAACCAGCCGAAGCTACAACTTGATCCATGATTAGAGTTGTTGCCTCAAATTTTTACCTGCTAATTTCCTTGCCGAGAGGGAAGTAGGAGGGTTTGATTAATTCCTTAATAGAATTTGAGCAGCCTTAATCAACTCTTCTTCTACCACAAATTGAGAGAACGTTACCGAATTAGCTGCTTGATGATCCTTGAGTTGTCTACCGCGACAGGGTTCTTGATTTTTGAGCGTCTAGCTACCACTGTCCACTCAGGAGCTGAGCTTTCAGAAGTAGAAACATCTCCAGAAGGGGAACGAGTATTAGGATCCTTGACCAAGGGAAGGGAAGATGAGGGAATGTCTCTTTTCGAATAAGCAGACGATTTTTGGGATACTAGTGGAAGAGGGGGATTGATGGAAGTGATATCAGCTGGACAGTGAGTGCGACAGTGGCCGAACTCAGTACATCCCTCACACTTGGGAGGTAAGTTTGGGTACTCAGCTTCCACTGTGACTTCGTTGCCCATCTTATCCTTCACACAAACCAAATGATGCTTTTTATCAAGAACTACTTCAACTTTAACATTGGCAAGGCCCAAAGAGTTTGGAACAAGACGCGATTTCTATGTATACAATGGTTCTCCTATGCCCGATGCTATCGAACTTAAACCTTCCAGATCGTAGAGCTGATTGGGAATCTTCTTCAACAAAACCCAGACTGGAGCCGAAATCAGCTTCATTGGTGAGAGATCTGATGAGGGTGACCAGATCGAGACCGAGAAGGTGAAATTTCCAGATTGCCAAAATCCAACATCGAGGACCCATTTGCGAGTAGTTGTCGAAGGAATGAGAATGAGACAAGTCATGTTTGAGTGTCGATGAACGGATATGCCCCCATCTAGACCCCAAATTGGGTTCAAATCCGAGAAGATCTTAGACGCTGAAGGAGCCGAGCCGTGAAAGTGGGCAACGATGTGATCTTTCCAGATATCTGAAGGACGGAGGGACACAGACTCAGGAGCTGAGACAATTGGAGTTCCGTCCGCCAAGTAAGAAGGCTCCGTAACTTTCCGAAGGTTACGAACAGCAGAGTTGAAACGAGAGGCTCCATCCGGACGAAAAAGAGCTGCATACGACGGACGGGTTACATGAGTCGTAGCTGGCGCAAATTTCGAAGATGTAGGAGCTGGATCTGGATCTGGTTCTGCAAGCCAAAAAAAGAGATTCTTCCGGAGGTACATCATTTTCTGGGAACTGCCACATCTTAAAGAGAAGAAAGGAAGAGGAGGGAGAAAGGTGACTTCTCGTCAACAGGCGTGAGGTCCGTTATCGGCGAGGAGAGACATAATCGTCTTTAGAATCACCTCTTTAGAATAGTTAAGGCCTCCACAACTCTATTTACAACATGAATGACCCGCTTGTGCTTTGATACCCGACCCGGATACCCAACCCCGAACTGGTACATATTGAATATTTGAGAAGAAAAATGATTTATCGACCTAATTCACAGTATTTACAAAAAAATAAAAATAAATGCTTCAGATTTACAAGAGTGATCGAAATCTCTTCGTTAAAGCATTTCCATATTTGAAAGGGCACTTGATTTGGCGTATCATCCAAAAGTTTAAGTACTCTTAAGCCATTTTAAAGAAAACCCTTTTTTTTTTTGTGGCTGCGATTTAATTAGGTGGAAGACTCTTTACTTAATTACTTCCGTCTTAAGCGCGTCCTATGCACTTCCCTACTGTCACCTATCAAGACAAATCAGTTATTTCGTTCCTATTAAAAAAGTCCATATTAATTGGCTTTTAAGTGTTGACAAGAAAATAAAATAATTGTCTTCACATTTTTAACTAATATTTTTCTTATTATATAATTTGTATGGACTATCACAACCTGTAACTGTTTTAATACTAGACCACTGTAAATTTAAAACTTCTATAATTATAATTATGTATGAACAAACTATTGCAAATATTCTATAAAAAATCTCTATAATATTATTTAAGAATATATTTTTGAAAATGAACTTTGTTTTGTAAGTTATTACATGAAATACCATTACAAATAAGAAAAGATAATTGAAATAGAAAATGATATAATTGTCTTTTAAAATTATTGATGAGAATATAGAAAGTATTTATTTCCCATTAAAGA
>PKMM01040214.1:117349-176867 GCA_002933915.1 Eutrema heterophyllum
TGCGGGTTAACCCGAATAATATTTTAATTTATTGCAAAACGGGTTAAGTAGACATGTTAGTCTGGGTTGACAGTTCTATATATAATCATTAGTTAAACATACTTTAAAATTCAGATAAAAACAATTTTTCTTAAATTTCAAAATAATTTTTAACTAAAAATTACTCCGCGCTATATAGTTAGCGCGGGTTGAATCCTAGTTGTATAGTAAAAACGACTCAGAGATATGGACCAGATGAATCAAATGGAATTCTCATCTTTTTTAAGTCTCATATTTTATATATAGATTAGAGATTAAATGAGGGGATTTTTAGTTATCTAAAAAAAAATCTTGTAGTCCACAGACTGAGTAATGGTACAATGTTTTATTGCAATAAATTTGAGTTATTAAATCTTTCAAAGTTGAACCAAAAAAAAAAACTTTCAAATTTGTTTATACCTAAAACTTACTGGACTATTTGGGAAACCAAAGATTATTAGTGCTGAATGTGATAATGGATTCGTATTTTTTTTGTTGGCAGAAAGTAAAATTGTTTCTCGTACACGCAAGGGGGAAAGAAGAGGAATGTTATAACAAGCAGAAACTGAAAACGTGGACTTATCTAGGCTCTATTGGTAACTTGCAGAATCGCGATTCCCCAAGTATTTTGCCAATCAACAAACATCTGCGAAATGAAAAATAAAACACAAAAACACAAAAAGCCATTAAATAGAAAAGTTAGTTTTAAGTAGATTATTTGTAGAATTAGTTGAATTAACTTTTACATTATTTAATTATATAACTAGTAATATTTTTTATTTCTTAAATAACTAATAATTTTTTTTTATTTGTTCACTATAAATATTTATGTGATGAATGAGATTGGGTTTTATAACATTATTATATTTTTTATGTATTGTGAATATATTGAAAAATAAGTAAGAATAATTACAATGAAAAATAAGTCTTTTCTAATAATATTTATATTACATAAAATAATATATCAAATAATACATAAAATATAGGGAAAATTTATTTCAGATAATTTAAATGTTTCATATAGTTTAGATTCCGTCATTCCGCATCATTTATCCAAACGC
Source organism: Eutrema heterophyllum (assembly GCA_002933915.1). Taxonomy (NCBI): domain Eukaryota; kingdom Viridiplantae; phylum Streptophyta; class Magnoliopsida; order Brassicales; family Brassicaceae; genus Eutrema; species Eutrema heterophyllum. The sequence goes on from PKMM01040214.1 coordinate 118,429, forward strand.
ACATAAGTTATCCAAACGCACAAAAAATCATTCCGCGGTTATGTAGTGTTACCAATCGGAACCCTAACCTTCACAATAAGCAAATGTTTAAAAATGGCAAAAGGGTATTGCTTTATGTTATGTCATGGAAGATTTAATGGAAAGCCTGTAATTAGGAAAAAAACAAAGCCTATGGGGTTTAATGGCAGTGTCAAGTGGCTTAAGCTTTATTTATATGAGTGGCTATAAGAGTGACAAGCATAGGATCACCAATTAGATGTGTGTGGGGACCTTAAGAGATGAAGGAACACACGCATGTGGATATTTGATCCCAACAAGTAATTTTTATCAACAAAAAAACAACTAATTAAGTGTTTTTTTCCCTCTGAATCTAACAAGTTTTTTATTTTCTTTTAGAGTGAATTAGGTTAATGTAGTTTTTTTTCTTCTTGTAGAGTGAATTAGGTTAATGTCAATAAACTTAGAAATATTTAGGTAAATGATTGATAATTGCTAGAGTTGTTATTAGAAAATAGTAAAAAAATGTTGAAATTTGTTCTATGTACCGTAGATTATTACGAAATTTTTGTGATAAAAAGTGTGTTTACGGATAAGGCAGGCCAAGAATCCAATAAGATGTTGCATGTAAATCAAGTACAACCACAAGTTCCAACTTGGCCGATTGGTTTTTTGCGTTAGATCCATCTTAATTAAATTTTAAAGGATAAACGATATATTTTTTTTCTCCCATATATCACATGGTAACATATCCACACGAAGTTTCAACCTCGTTCTATGTCTTCTATTTTGAAAGTTAAAAACGTATTTCCTATTTCCAAAGTTCTAAACATATTTATCCATAATAGTTGGTTTGGATGGTTATTAAGCTTAACCAGATACAAAACCATCTTGACCGATACCATACCGAAAAAAAACCCAACCAAACTGAAATCTGATACCCAAACCAGACCCGAGTCGACATCAAATCCGACCCGTTCTTATTCTTCTACTTCTTCACCCGTAATCATCAATCGCATCATAGATGTTCCCCATCAAACATGACTCGAGAAACAGGATCGAATCACAGACCCAAAATCACGCTCCCAGATTGTTCCACACATCACCCTTCGCTCTAACATTCCTCTTCGCCTTCGCCGGAAAATTACTCGCCGAAGGCTTACGACCGTCCGATCATGGGCTACAATATCAATTCAGCTCACCACCGACTCAATCTCACTCACCGCCGGGAAAAATGATGTCCTTGTTCGGAGATTCCCATTCTCCGCCTCCTTCTCACTCTCAGCTCCTCCCCAAAGCTACGGCGGCGGACGACGGCGACGACGATTCGTGGTGGCGAGACGTTGTTTATCTCTCCCAATAGTTCATGCGATGCCTCACTTCTCTTTATATTCTTCTTTTATGTCTTCTACAATCTCTCTCTCTTTCTCTTTGATTCGTAGAGTTGAATCTAGTTCTCTGTATCAATATCTCCCAACAGTATTCTCGTAGCTCCACTTTTCCTCTCTTTTGGATGTTTAGTTTTTGTAATAGATGTCTGCAATCTGTCTTTGTGAAGAACACATTGATGTCTGCAATCGAAAGTGCCAAAAGCTTCTCTGCAAATTCGAAACAAAGATGACTATGATTTGCTCTTTATGACTATGAATCTGGAGAAGTTCCTTATGCTGCTTTAGACTGATTATATGTAAATGTTGGTTTGAATTTGCATTTAGAGTTTGGGTTTTAGTTTGAGTGCAAAGGAGAATGATTTTAAAAACCTGCAACATTTATCTGGCTGAAATCAGCCTGAAAACAGGTCCTACAACAACCTGAAAACAGGTCCTAAAACAGACCAAATACACGTCTTAAAACTGCCTAAGCAGGTCCTAGTACTGCTGCAAAACAGGTCCTAATACTGCTGCAAAACAGATCATTCTAAGCAGCAAATTAAACGGGTCCCAAAAACTGCAAAACACATCTTCTAAGCCGCAAAAACGCATCTCCTAAATCTGAGTGATAACGCCTTGTGAAGATTCAGCCTGAGATGATGCTTCACCTAGAAAGCCTGAAAAAAACAGAGAACAAGAGACATTTACATAAAAACAGAAAACAAGAAACAAGAGACATTAATATACATACAATAGAAAGAAGAATAGACAAACATTCCACTCCACTATCGACATTGAAGTCCAAAGAGTAATGTCTACAAGCAAATTCAACATATGAGTTTATCACTCAACCAAGCTTAGTTCGAAAAATTCAGGAAAACAAACATTCTATGCTAGGAAGAAGATGAAGAGCATCAATATTTTCTAAGAACTTTAATGGACGTCTCTGCCATGGAGAAGAATGCTGAGAGGCTGAGTAGCGCAGCCAAGATTATACCTTGCTCTCTAAGAACTCTAACAACCTCGTAAATTTTTGGCGTTAATCGCAAACAAAAATTGGGGATTTTTTAGAGGACAGTTTTTAGGGATTTGAGATTTAATTTGGGGATTTTGGGGTTTAGATTTCGGGTAGATCTAATTTTGGTTTACCCGTTCCAATCGGATCTTAATCCGGTTTAGTTTTATTTTTAATTGGTTAAGTTTCATTCAGTAAGCACTAAACCGAGATTAATTTGGGTACGTCTGGATTTTAATTTCAAACTTTTGTTTTGTGTGTATATACGTTTCGAACTTTCAAACGGTAGGGATATATGTTTTTAACTTTCAAATTATAGGGAACGAAGACGATGATGAAATTTCGTGTGGATATGTTACTATGTAATATTTTTTCTGAGGAAAATAGTTCGTTTACCCAATCTTAAATTCAACTAATTCTGGAAATAAAAACAGAATTAAAAAAATATATATATATTCAACATGGTAACATATAGGGGCGGGTCACTGAATCCGGTTGAATTTCAAAATTCTCTCTAAATTACCAATAATTCTAATAACTGCACCCAGTTAAATTACTAATTTTTATTATGCAATTAATAATATAGATTATTCAAATATTTATTATGCACTTATTCCTTTTTTCCTAGGGCCTCTTCTTATTTACTTTTTTGTTTGTTTTTAAAGCAAAAGAAATTAAAAAAAACCTTCCACAGCCACCCGGCCTAATGTTTAATTTAATTTGTTCAGTCTACATATGCTAAACCGAAAGAAAACCAGGAACCAAACAGAAAACCAATTAATTGGAACACAAATTACTAGTGCATTTCATTAAATACAATACATTTGATAAGATAACTATTTGAATCATCTATATTATTTAATTACGAATCATTCAAGAAAGATAATTTCTTCAAAAAAATATATTGACCAAAATATTTGAGCCCACAGATTAAAATCTAATTAATACTAAACACTACTTTTTCCGCTAATTAGCAAGTCTAAAATAAACGCAAGGCTATTGCTTTTATCTCAATAAAGTTGGGATAAATTAGATTTCTTTGTTTCGCAAAACATTTTGATCTTAATATTTTTTTAAAATTTTGTTTTTCTATTAAAAAGGTAATTTATAAAACATAAGCGGTTTGTGTTCAAATTTTCAAATTCATACCCGAATTCAAACCACATAATAGATTTGTTGACAAAAATAATGATAAAACGTCTTTACAAAACATCTTTACAACAAACGCCAAATTATAATTATGATAAAAAGAATGACATATGCTTAAAGTTATGAGTTCATTTTTGGGAGAAGATATACATTGTAGTCTCGATTGTTCCAAGCGCGATTTTTTGCGTTTGCTTTAATATAATGACATTCGGTGGAGGATCAACAACAATTTTTGTTGTTACAGGGGGCAAAAAGTTAGGTAATTATATTATTTATTATATTAATTAAAAATAAAATTCGCTGGCAGTGGAAGTTATTTATTATATTAATTAAAAATAAAATGAAATTAATATCATATATTTTAACATAGTGAAAACTGAAATAAAATTAAAATTCAGATATCCATGTCATTATAACTTTCTTAGTTTTTTAAACAGTAGTTATTTTAATTACCTAACATAAAATTGAACAAACAAGAAAAAAACTGAACAAATCCAAAAACGTAAATAAGAAGATATGAAGAAAATAGAAAGATATTGTTGTAAAAAATATAAAGGAAATTATTTATTAATTAAAACAATAAAGGAAAACAACAATAATGCTTGTAAGCCAATAAAAAAGGTTAGGTACGGAATAATAAGTGATTAAAAATTCTCTCTCGCTCACGGTGGCGATTCAGAGGCGATAAGGAGAAACCGTTTTCATTTTTTGGTTTTTCCGGGACCGCCGGCATTTGCCGGTGGTTTTCTAACTATTATCCTCGTCGATCGATGACTTTCGCTGATATCGGTGGGGATCTCGTGATTGATTGGCGATGGGTTTGAATAATCTTTCGTAACATATGATGGATTGGCTTTCGTCAGACTACGGTGGTGTCGATCGATTTCTTTTACTCGTGATGAAGATCGAGATTCTGTTTGCACCAATGTTGATGGTTCATCAGGTTCTGTCTTTGTCACGCCTGATATCGGTCCAAACGATATCTACGATTTTTCATACGCATTCACTTTTGTTTATGCGTTTAAATTGGTTCATCGTAACCATTATTCCTCTTCTCTGTGGACTCTCCTTCCGGTGCCTATTGCGGTTGTGCTGCCGGCGTTTATCCCTGAGTGCTTTTTGATTTTTTTTATGAACCAATTTATCCAAATTGGTATGAGATTGATATGGCGTACTCAGCGAATTTCATTATCCTCCGATATATGGTTCGGAGATGTAATTTGGATTTTCGATCCGGGAATAGGAGAGTTTATGATTAATGGAGATGATGGTCGACGAAATTGGGTTTTATATTAGAATTTTTTCGGTGATCTTACTCTGATAGATATGGTGCGTTACCATGGAATCATCCACCATGGAAACCGCAATGGAGGGGACGAAGTTTTGGAGCGGAAGATGCAATCTCTTTGTTGTATGGTGACATTCGTACAATTGTAAAAATTGGCAATCTCAAGTATTTTTTTCTATCGAAATTGGCAATTTCAAGTCTTTTTTCTATCGAAAGAATTAATAAATTGGGTTTTTTTTTAAGAATATTTTTAGCTTTTACTTAGGAATGTGTCAATGACATACAACAAGAGAAAAGATGGATCATAGCCAAAGAAAATCACATCAGATCAAATGCGATTATGAGGAAAGAAAGTGTGTACACTCCAGCGAAAAAAACTAAGAAAAAAATCGTGAAAACCTATTTTCGTTGTTTTATGCTTTGTATGTTTACTTCTATTTATTGTTGTTTTTATGTAATTTGATTTTTATATTAATAAAGATAGATGTTCAAACAAACAAAAAAAGGTTAAGAGGTAATAATTTTTTTTTATAAAAAAAATAGAGAATGGGATCACCGAACTCTTCATATAAAAAAAATCAATGGGTGCAGCTTTAATTATTAACACCAATTACCTTCTAAATGTCTAAGCAATATACAGTTTTTATAAATTTAATGGATGCATATGCAATGCGCACCGCCTACTCATGTATTAGATCCGCACTTGGTGGCATTGGTGGAGAGAATGAAGGTTAAACTTATCGCTTATCTTTGCGTTTGGAAAACTGATATTTCTTTGCTTTTGTTTTTTAATTCGCAACGACATATGCTTCATAGTTTCACATATAATTTTTTGCTTTTTTAACGGCAAATCTTTTCCATTATACTAAGTATGAGCCAGTTCGGAATTGAATTACAAATGTGTAAAAAAATCAGATCTTGTGCTCTTGCTTCTTTTGCAAGGAAATCAACACATACAATATTTCAACGAAGAATCAACAAAACAAAATAGAAGAAAAACGATTTCTTATATAAGAAAACTTATCTAACATAGAAGAATACGCTGGCCAATCTTTTTGATTCTCTAACATCTTCCACAAATTTTCGAAATGATCCCAATAAAATAGCGTACTGAAAATTCTACCTTTGAAATGAATAAAATTATGGGTGACCCTACAAGATGAAGTTTATTTCAAAAGGACCCAAACTTTTCTAAACCTTCCTAGCGATGTAGAGGGTTTGAATAACTTGTGGACTGCGTGATGTTTTTTTCTGGTAAGAGATGAAAAGTAACAAACATGCCGTTTTTCGGCCAAGTTTTATGCTGGATCTAAGGCCTCTTTACGTACAAGTGGACATCATGCAAAGGCCCACAAATTTCTAACCTCAGGCCATGCCACACGCCAAAGGTACTTTCCGCTCTGGTTCCTTGTTGAGATCAATATGTTTTTATTTACTTATTATAAATAATCAATTAATGTTGACAAAAAAATATATTCAATTAGCTTTCACTTAGTTTTCTTTGTATTTATTGTCGAAATTTATAATTGATTGGGTCGTAAAAGAGGTAAAAATAAAGTTGAAAAAGAAAAGAAAAGATAGTTTAACGGGATTAACAGTTGTTCATTAAAAGAATTAAAGCAGTGCAATTTGGTAGCGTGTCTGTTTTGGGTTCAATTCCGATCATCGTTAATAGTTGTGGTATTCAGTATTAACTATTCAGTTACAAAATTGAATTCATTGTTGTCATTTTAGCTTCTACTGTGTTTTTTTCATGCTTGAATTTTAAAATTTAGAGTAGTTTGAATTTATCTCCATTTAAATAATTTTTTTTTCTGTAAAAACTATGGACTTTTATAGATACTCTTGAATTTCTATTAAAAAAATATTTTATTCCTTAAAATCTATTGTTTTGCATCATCCTTCAACCGTTTTAAAAATATTATTTCTTTCCAAAAACTTCATGGAATAAAAAAACGAGTAACTTTATTATTTTACCATTGGATATCACATATAATATCTAGATATATGGGTTTATGGGACATAAACTTGTCTATGGCGACAAAAAATTGAAAAATCTATGATAAAGGAAAGTTAAGTATCACTTACCTTACAACAAAAAAATGTTAAATACTCCATCTCTTTCATATTAGTTGTCGTTTTAGAAATTAAATTTTGTTTCATATTAGTTGTCGTTTTATAATTTCAATGCAAATATTTGATAATATTTCTATTTTTATCCATACTCTTTTAACTTATTAATTAGTGTGATCATAATATATACATTATTGAAGGATAAAACAGAAAATTGAATTGTTTTCTTAATTTAGTTAAAACAACCTAGAACGATAAGTAATATAAACATAGTGAATATTATTTTAAACTATTAGAAATTTGGCTGTAGATGATATTCATTTTTAAACATTTAAATTTAACGATTTTCTTAAATTTAAAATGACAATAAAAAATAAAAATGTAAATTATCAACATAATTAAATGTTTTGGATGATATATGTGCATAAAAAAAAATTATATTTTTTTATCATCTTTGACTTCTTGGTCAATGTTGTAGAGTTGAACCTCGTGGGACCTACTCAATTTACAGAGAGAAATTGTGGACCCCATGCACTATTTTGAACCGTTAGATTGACATTACAACACCAAAAAGATGATCACACGGCTGGAGAAAACGATGCTGCTTTCATGTTCAACACGTGTCCAAACATGCTCGAGAATTTTTCGCAACATTACAAAGTTACAAACTACCTTATAACGACTTCATGATTATTACATGACAAGATATAATGACTATTTTACCTTTGGACTACCAAATTTTCTGTTGAAAATAATTATTTTTTTCCTAAAACAAGTTACCAAAGGCTAGATTTTTGCCAACTCATCACTCTCCACAATTGCTCCTATTTATAAACTCTTAATATTTTACCCTTAGCTTTACTTCTCCCAGCTTTTCCTCTTCCTTAATTTAATTTTCAAGCTCGAATCTCATTTCATTTATCGATTTGATTTCTTCAGCATCCTTTCTTTGCAGTGCAGTTAACTGCTCTTTTCTGAATCTTCATGTTCTTCACCAACTCATTTCTTCTTAAGATCTAGTGTTTATTCTTTTCTTTTTGAGTTAGTCTATTTTCTATTTTCCGTTTATATTTCTTACTTTTTCGCAATCATCGTATGGAGTTCGAGTCAGTGATCAAAATGCATTACCCGTTTCTCGCAGCCGTTATCTACGATGACAATCTCACCTTAAAAGATTTTCATCCATCTCTTACCGATGATGTTTCATGTATACAAAATATGCATCATAAACCTCTCCAGGTTAATTTCGATAGGTCACATCTCCCATCGATCATAAACTCTACTCCTGATCTTTGTCACAAAAACCTAACATCGAAGATCTCAAACACAACTTCCGATCATATTCTAAATCTAAATATTGTTCCCTATCACTTTGATATGCAGCCTCACACATACGAAATACCCTCAAAAGATACTTTTAGGGGCATCACTCCATCTCCATGCACTGAGGCTTTCGAGGCATATCTTCATAGCATATCCAACGACCAAGATCTCTTCGATATGGCCTATAGCACCTCACTAGCTTTTGAACCCAAGGATGTACCCAACATTTCACATGTCCAACGTAACAATACTATGTGGGAAAATGATCAAAACCAAGGACTCATCTTTGGGACCGAGGCAATCTTCAATCTAGCCATGGTTGAGTCTAATCTATACGATGCGACTAAACCAATGGGTATCTCGAGTGCAAACGTAGATTCCATCATGAGTCGACGTCAAAATAATCAAATAGTTATCAAAACCGATCAGATCAAGAAGAACAAGAGATTGCAGATGAGGAGAGGATGTAAACCCACGAAAAAACCTAGCATCATCAAAGGTCAATGGACTTCCGAAGAAGACAGGTAAATTCAACCTTTAATTTTTTGGAATTCTCATTAATTTTTTTGATTATATGGTATGCTTATTATGTTTTAAAAAAAATTAATTTACTACACAAGATTTTTTGAGGATTCTACCTAAATTTAGGTTATTGGTGCAATTAGTGGAGCGTCATGGGACTAAAAAGTGGTCTCAGATTGCTAAGATGCTTCAGGGAAGAGTTGGAAAACAGTGCAGAGAAAGGTGGCATAATCATCTCCGTCCCGATATCAAGGTTTCTTAATTGTTAACCTTACCTTCTTAGTTTTATATATTATATAATAATAATATGAATCATGTACTCATGTAGTATATGTATATATGGTCGTCAGTGTGTGTTTACAGTAAGAGATGCATATATATATCATTATATATATGTCTAGTTGTCCATGACACATCAACTTGATGTGTTCATTATGTCATTCAAATTGACATCGTATATAATGCATATATAAGCAAATATAACATGCTTTTAATTTATTTTTAGGATTTACACATAAAATGAAATCTTGTTATGTATATACATTACGGTGTGGCAATACACACATCTACACATATAAATATAAATTCATCATATATAATTGTTAGAAACTAAATATCCAATTGAATGTGTTTATGTTGGGAGGGGGGGGGGGTTGTGATGAGACTTTTGAAATATTGATTATATAATTATATTAAAAACTGATGATATACAATTGCAATTTCTTTTTTTTTACAAAAAAAACAAAATATCATACTCGATTCGTTCAGATTCATATGTGATACATTGCGAAACTTCTAAAAGAATTTAAACAAACTTTTTTCACATTTGTCAATATGTCTACGGTTTTAATTCATGCATGAATACTTTAAACCTTTGTTTGTATGTACATATATGTTTATGACATTTATTTAACGCATTTTGTCTTGTTGTTGTGGACAATCTGTCACAACTGGTAAGCATTCATACTAAAGTCATTTTCACTTAGATTTCTCTCATAACAACGTAACAGACGGAGACAAATAAATAGATAAAAAATATATAATTATAAAATGTTGTATATTACAGAAAGATGGTTGGAGTGAAGAAGAGGATATGATACTAATTGAAGCCCACAAGGAGATCGGGAACAGATGGGCTGAGATCGCTCGGAAACTCCCTGGACGCACTGAAAACACAATCAAGAACCATTGGAACGCGACTAAACGCCGACAATACTCGAGGAGGACTAAGGGAAAAGACGAGATTTCCCTTGCACTTGGCAGCAACACTCTTCAGAACTACATTAGATCTGTTACCTACAACGATGATCATACCCTCATGGCTGCAACCTCTGACGCAAACGAAAACGTTGGTCCAAAAAATATGATCAGAGGCAAAGGTAAAGCTGTAGTTGCTGCGGTCTCCGAGTACGGCGAGGACAATGATGAGAACGATTGCAAGTATATCGTTGATGGTGTGATGAAATTGGATTTAGACGATGGAAGAAAGGAGACGCCGTCACTAGCGGTTGTGTCCGCGACTTGTGCGTCAGGATCAACGTCTACTTCTGGTTCGACGTCTGGATCCGGAAGTGGTGTAACCGTGGAGTTTGATGAACCCATGACAGATAGCTGGATGGTGATGCATGGGTGCGATGAAGTTATGATGAACGAGATTGCTCTGCTGGAGATGATTGCTCATGGCCGTCTTTAGGCCGCAATTTAAACAAGCCAAACTTGATTATACCTATCTATATATAACTATGCTTTATATGAAATCAAATTTGTGCTTTTAATCGACATGTAATATATATTGTGGTTTAATGAATGTTTTTTTTTTCCCGCTCTCTCGGATTTTTTTTTTCATTTTCGGAAAAGCTCTCATTTAACAAAGAATCTAACATATTGTCATTTTTTTATAACACATATTGTCATTTTTTTCTGTCATATATACGAACGGCGTGATTGCGTCGGGGTCATGATAATATGACCACAAGTCCACAACAAATGCACTTAACCACTATTCAATAATTTTGGCACTATTCAATAATTTTGTATCTAGTAGGGTACTAGTGTACCATCGAAATAAAAATAATTTGCTTACAAATTACAATTAAAGTTTTGTCAAAATGTTGGCAACGAACTGGCTGTTGTATATTTTCGTTTTTATGTTATCGCCATTCGAAGTCATACACTGCTATATGTACGTAATATTTGGGATCCATATTCATTAACGATCTTTTGAATAATTTCATAGAAAATCGAACTTCCAATCAAAGTTATAAATAAAACGCTTCGTAAGAATTTTATAATACGACGTACTATTATGTCTGTTGAACATAAAACTAAGGGGGTAAATGGCTATCAGAGGAACAAAATTAGAAGAAACCATGTGTTACTCTATAATTTTTTTAAATATTACCATTTGTAATAAAAATAATGTAAAACAAATTTTACTCATTCTGCTGGAAGAAAATAAAAAATAGAACAAATTTAAAAAGAACATATTACTCTACTAAATTGAAGAAAAATCTAACTTCTATACTCCTAAAAAAAAAAAAAAAAAATTTTAGGCTTAACCATAAATAAATAAAAAATATATATGGGCCTTGTAGATAGGTACGTATATTTTTCCATTTTGAGAGGTTTTTGCCTATTTAAGGTACGCACGAGACGAAACGACGCCGTTTCTATGCAACAAACGGAGAAGGTCCCACCTGTCACTCTCTCCACCCTGTTGTGGTCTCCGCCTTCGCGGTTTCTGTGGCTCACCGCCTTCTCGGTTTCTGTAGTTTACCGCCGCCATTCGGATGCTTCTCGGATTCACTCGAATCTCCATAGCTTCGAAATTTCAATTTGACTTCTCCATCACAATTCACGATAACTGTAGAAAAATAAGACGAAACTTCTACATTTCTTCTTACATTACGTAAGTATTAAGCATACCATCAGTTTTGGTTTCTTCTGGAGAATTCATGTATAATGATACAGCACAATTCTTGAAAAATTTCGAAGTCTCGTGTTCTTCATACTCCGATTTCAAATCTTAATTATATTTCTCTGTCTCTGTAGGTTAATCTATCAATTGGGTTTCTCAAGCCGGCGTTGATCCATTGGGTTTCGGATCTTCAGATCCGAGTAACTGTTTATTGGATCGTTAGAAGGAGAAGAATGGAATCCCAGAATGTTTCGGCTTTAACCAGCTTCGATTACTGGTTTAATTGGAGAGTGTTTCTCTGTGCGGTATGGGTGTTGTCTCCCATGATTGTCGCTTTGTTCGTCATATGGAAGTACGAAGATAGCTCAGTACAAAATCAGCGACGAAATGGTAATGATACTGGTGATAGTGAACACAGTGATGATGACCTATGCATTGATGATGTTTGGAGACCTTGTCTTAAACAAATCCATCCCGGTTGGTTACTGGGTTTCCGGGTTCTCGCCTTCTGCTTTCTTCTAGCGAGCAACATTGCTCGGCTCGCTTTTCGTGGATGGCGCATTTACTACTATTACACTCAGTAAGCTCTTGAAAATCTCCTTTACTGTGTGAAAATCTTCATTTTAGGCACTGTTCAAGATCATTGATGCTTTGAGACACTGGAGTTTATGTATTGTTCACTTGTTTCCATCTTGTCACAGAATATATTTCTTGATACGATTGAGACTTGTTTGATTTGGTGTTGTCTTGGTTTCTTGACAGGTGGACATTCACGTTGATAATAATCTACTTTGGGGTATATTTTGATCTCAATGTTGTGAATATGTTTTGTTTTGTAATCAGATAGTGATGACGAATGTGTTTGTTTTGAATATCTTTCATCACATCTGCGTTCTGTAGATGGGATCACTGCTTTCAATTTATGGGTGTTTTCAACACAAAAAGCAAGCGAGTACGAGACTGACGGCTGATCAAGTAGGAAATGATGCAGAGAACGGGTTTCGTTTGCCCCTTATAAATGGGGAGAACGTGGTTTTGCTCGAGAAGAGAAAAACTTTGGACTCAAAGGCACTACAGTCCTGTGTCCATCTCTTCCAGATTATATTTCAGGTAGACACAAATCCTTTGGATATGTATATAATTTGTAACTTTTAGATTTCTGAGTATAGCATCGAGTAGATTATCTGTGATGATCACTGACGTTGTTTTGGCATTTGTGCGTTTTGGTTTCTTGAAAAACAGACGAGTGCTGGAGCAGCTGTGCTTACAGACAGTATATATTGGACCGTGATTTTCCCCTTTCTGTCTTTACAGGACTATGAGATGAGTTTCGTAAGTTTCGGGCCATTTCATCAAGAATTTTCCTGACCGTATCATAGTAAAAGCTGGTGCATGGCACTTTCTATGTTGCATAAGTTCTGTACTTGGGGTTTTATACTTGCTTTAAAGTTATTTGAATTAACCTTGACCCTCTTGAAAACTCAGTCTCAACTTTTCTACTGCAAATTGTGTTTTCAGATGACTGTGAATTTGCATACGAGCAACCTCATTTTGCTGCTTTGTGACACAACTCTTAACCGTCTGGTAAAAACAGTTTTTCTCTTCTGCATTTGCATTTAAGATGTGACCAACCGTTTTCTTTACATTAATGTATCAACGTGAGTTTTTTTTTTTTGGTGTTACTCGCAGAGATTTCCCTTGTTCAGGTTCTCTTACTTCATCTTGTGGACAGGAAGTTTCGTTATTTTCCAATGGATTCTCCATGTTTTTGTCTCCGTAGGGTAATAACTCTGCTTTGTCCTTTCTCTGTCATCTTAATTCTTACACTTTGTTCTTGATCTGTCTTAAGTTTCTATTCCTCGATTGATTTAGGTGGCCATATCCATTTCTCGACCTGTCACTTGCAATGGCTCCAGTGTGGTAAGCCTTCAAAACATTTACATTCTGGATTAGTCAGCATCGGTTGGTTTTATAGAGAAGAAGAATGAAAACATTTTGTTATATCAAAATGCTTCATTCCCTAGACTGATTTTGCCGGACCTTGATAGTTTAAATTCATGCATCTGCAGGTATTTGTTGGTAGCACTCCTGCATCTTCCTTCTTATGGCTTCTATGCATTATTCGTCAGAATCAAACACAAACTCACTACCTAAAGTGATTTCAAATGTAAGAGTTCTGCCTCGAAGAAGAGTCAATTCTCATTTCATTTCACGGGTTTCAACAATGAAAGAAACACAGTGCAAACAGAACTTTTTTACTCATATGTCCTCAAAACTTCAGAACAGATCAGTATATATAGTCACCACAGTTTTTAAAACATTCTCAATCGTTTTGTCCATGAATTAATAAATCTTTATAGCTGATCGAAACCTTCTAACGCGATGGCTGTGATCTGTTTCAACCAGAGGTTGTTGTCTCCAGAGATCATCAAATGGTTAAGTCTTGGGCCAACCAAATGCTTCATCAGCTTGCAAGTGAACGGCTTGTAATAGTCTTCTTCCTCTGTTGGACCATTTTGGTCAGAGCCATATCGATCTGACCAAACACTTCCTCTTTCGAACAATTTCCCTTAATCTTAACCGTAATATCTCGGTACATCGATAACACATCTCTCACATTTCGGTTATGAGTCTTTAACCGGAGTTTCACCTTCTCTTCAGTATCATCAAACCGTTGAGTGAATCTAGCAGCGATCTCTTCGGTCTCCGGAAGAGAATACTTCAAGTGGTATATCTTTCCAGTGACAGGATCTAATCTACGCCCAATTACTCTTTCGATAAGAATATCTTCAGGTACTTCAAGGAGAATGAACAAATCAGGCTCGAATCCAAATCTCTTGAGAGATGTTGCTTGTGATGAACTCCTTGGGTATCCATCTAAAAGCCATCCGTTTTGCTTTGACAAAGCTTCTTTCACCATCGTTACAAGTATTCCATCAGGAACCAATTCTCCTTTCTCCATGAATTCTTTTGCTAGTCGTCCGTTTTCGCTGCCGGAATCGATTTCAGCTCGAAGCAAATCTCCAGCTGATATATGGACCAAACCATATTTCTGAGTAATGAGCTCGCATTGTGTGCCTTTACCTGAAGCTGGAGCTCCCGATATTATGATTCTCAAAGGCTCAGCTTCTTCCACCGCTGCCTCTGCCGCCAACGCCACAACCTGAAAACTAGTGGCGGTTGGCTTCCGGCGAAGACAGACTAGGGCGTTTCTGGTGGATGAAAAAGATGACCGTGAAACGGAATTGTTTAAGCTGATGCTGCAGGAGAGTGACTTTGAAGCAGAGACACATGGCGGGCATAGAGACATCGCCGGAGAATTCACACAGCTCGCCATTTCTATTTCCTCTCCAAAAGCACTACAAAGTTAGATTTCACAGGCTAAATTTTTTTATGACTTTTTACTTGGTAAAAAAATTGAAGCTTTCTTCTGTTTGTTTATCTCAAAATGTATTTTGGCTTCAAATGTGCATTTCCATAACTTAATTTCAAGCTTTCAATAGAGAATAACGAATTCGAAAAAAACTACAAAATTCGGATCCAAATACGATATCAATATATATATACGATCAAGCATCCATCATGGAGGATCTAAGCAAAACGCAGGATGAGCAAGAAACTTCGAGCTAACAGAAGATCTAACGGCTGGAAATGGATCCGACTTACAAATCTAGAACCGCAAGATGGAAAACTATACGGCTCGATTAAAACTTACAAGTACACTCAAACAAAGCATTGGAGAAATATAATCTCAGCTATGAAAATTTTGAGGACAGTAACAGAGAGAAGATTTACCACTTGCAATAGCCTCTGAGAATCTGCGAAGCAGAGACGTTTACCGGCGGAGAGGGAGAGCGATATTTTTCCGGTTTCTCTATTTTATTCACAGGGACATGTAAATATTTATGAACTTACCCCTTCAAAATAGCGTATTTATCAGGTGACCCTATAAGTTTTTCAATTTTCTAATAGGCCCAAATCTTTTAGCCCTCCTGATGATGTGGAGGCTTTGAGGAATAATCTGAGAACTGCGCGGCGTTGTATAGCTTGCCTTCCACTACAACGGTCAAAAGGAACTTGACGCACCCAGAGTTTGAACTCACTCTCTCGCTTTCTCTCCATCTCTCTGAGATCGTTGCTCTTCAAGTTTGGTCTCGCGAAGGTGGTTGATGCTGATTTAAAGGTGAGATTGATTAATTGATCATCTGTGCATTTCTCAGCTGTTTTTGCTCGATTCGTGATCGGTTTCAGTGGAGTGATTGCGAGTTTCGACTAGCCACCATCTCGTAACTTCCTCACACGTTTTCTCTGAAATTTCGCTAGCGTAATCTGTTTTTTAAGTTTGAATTTGGCGATTTATTTTGAGCTTTTAATTGGTTTCCGCATCAGGATCAGAGCAGATTTCGGTTTGAATTTGTGGATGGTGATGGTGTTTCTGATGCACGGAGAGATTTGTGAAATAATCGCTATCTAGATGTGATGATACTTTAGGATTCTGATATCACGCTGATAAAATCTGCAGATCGTCAAATCACTACTGGTCATGGATACACACACGCTGAAATCTGTCTCAGATTTGCCTGGAAATTTCCGCTCAGCTTTTAGTTTCAGGTAATATCCCTTTACATTTGAGATTTAGTTTTGATCTTGTAGTCATTGTGTGCTAATCTATTGCTCGCTTCAGATGTATGTTGCTTACTCAAGGATTGGTTGCATGAATGTTTATCTTTTGGAACATGATGATGATTTGGTTTTCTTTGGTCCTTTATCAAACACTGTTTCTGAATCTAAAACTTTCCTTTGTGTTGCTTCTGGCTCGTTTGTCTTCAGATACTTCAACTCGCTGCAGAGCGAGTGCTTTCCACTTTGCTTTCACTCCGATATCAACATGGTTATTTCAGCGCCAACGGGAAGTGGTAAAACCGTACTTTTTGAACTATGCATTTTGAGGCTCCTCTCCAAGTCTATCTCTAAGGAAGGAAGTTTTCTCCATGCTAAAGGAGCTCTTAAAACAGTAAGCCTTTGTGCATGAGATTTTCTGAATGTTTAATGCCTTTGTTTTTACAATAAATACACCAATATTGGACTGCCGCTATTTATAAGTTTATTTATGGTTTCTTCTGCCTCTGTTGTCAAGGTTTACATATCGCCGTCCAAGGCTTTAGTACAGGAGAAGCTGCGTGATTGGAATCAAAAGTTTAAGTCATGGGGAATCAGCTGTTTGGAGCTGACAGGTGATAATGAAACCTACAGCACAAAGAATATACAAGACGCAGATATTATCTTGACCACACCTGAGGTCAGATAACAATTTCTCTTTCTTGTCTGTATTTATTTTCTGGAACTTGTTTATAACTTCTGATTTCCCCCAATGCTTTTAGCCGGAACACAAGCAATATATGACATTTCATTCCGTGTTTACACAAAGTACATATTTGTATCTCCTTTGGCTGTAGTTTCATTTTTTCCTACAGAAATTTGATGCAGTGAGTCGTTATCGCGTTACCAGTGGAGGCTTAGGCTTTTTCAGTGATATTGCGCTTGTGCTCATTGATGAAGTTCATCTGCTGAATGATCCTCGTGGAGCTGCTCTGGAGGCAATAGTCAGTAGAATAAAGATTCTTTCTAGCAATCATGAACTAAGGTCAAGTCCTTTAGCCTCCGTACGTCTTCTGGCTGTCTCAGCTACTATCCCAAACATTGAGGATCTAGGTAAAATACAGTTCACAATTCTAGTCATACTCTGCAGATTTTATGACATATTTTTTTTGCTTTGTTAACTTGCTTCGAGAGTAAAAATTGAAAAAACTTGCTTCAAAACAGCTAAAGTGATAATACTTATTCAATTACTGCAGCGGAATGGCTCAAGGTTCCTACCGCAGGAATTAAGAGGTAACCTATGGATTGCTTTTCAGAGAAATATGCCCTTATGTGGGGAAGTGTTTTCGTTTTCTTCATTGTTTCCCTTCCCATGTTAAATAGGTTTGGTGAAGAAATGAGGCCTGTTAAGTTGACGACTAAAGTTTTTGGTACCTGTCGCATCTCAAAGTCAATATTTTGGCTCTTTATTTTTATTTTTGTTGTTTAAATGTTAAGATTCGCGGGTTGATGAATTTGGTTAGCTATTTGAGTTCCTTTTTTCATGAATTTTTTGAAAATGTTACCTGTCTTTTCTGTACAGGTTATGCTGCTGCCAAGAATGACTTCCTATTTGAAAAGGTATACAGTTTCTGCATCTTGGTTTTCAATAGCTATAGCCCCTCTTGTCCCTTTCGTAAATACGGAAACTAAATCAAGCCTTGTTTTCCTTTCTTTTATTTCCTCATATCCAGCGCCTCCAGAACTATATTTATGGTAAGCGGCTTATCATGATATTCTTCTGTTATTGATGTCTTGCTTAGGTTGTAACTTACACCGTTCTGTTGAGGAAATCTATGAACTTGCAGACATTTTAATGCAATACTCAAAAGGAAAATCTGCCCTAGTTTTCTGCTCGACACGAAAAGGCGCTCAAGAGGCTGCACAAAAGCTTGCTCAGACTGCAATGACCTATGGCTACTCAAATCCATTTATTAAAAGCAGAGAACAGCTGGAACGGTTAAGGGAGGCTTCGGCAACGTGCAGTGACAAACAAATGCAATCTTATATTCTCCAAGGCGGTATGGTCTGTTTCATCTTTTAGAGGTTTTGATCATACCTTTGATTCAGCATTGTTTTGCAAGCTGAATAGCACTGCAATGTCCCAATTAGTTGGTTATCACAATGGTGGTCTTTGCCAAAAGGACCGCAGCCTTGTAGAAGGGCTCTTCCTTAGTGGAGATATCCAAGTTCTTTGCACGACCAACACTCTTGCTCATGGAATCAACCTGCCTGCACATACAGTCGTCATAAAATCAACTCAACATTTGTACGTCTTTGCGTAGATAGTTCCATTAAGATTTTTTTTGAAACTTAAGTTAATATCCACTGACATAATTTACCTTTCAGCAACAAGGAAAAAGGTAAATACATGGAATATGATCGTTCCACACTACTACAGGTATGTTATTCAAGCATGTGTAGTTGTCTAGATGAATTATTGCATTCTGCTTATCTGTACAAGCTACTGGAATGTGCTCTAAATTATATTGCTAGCAGGAGAAGTAATCTTTCTTTTCCAGATGTGTGGCAGGGCTGGTCGGCCTCCATTTGAGGACACGGGAATGGTTATTATTATGACTAGAAGAGAGACGGTTATATACTGCAACTTTTCACTGTGCCTGAATCTCTTACTTTAATTTTAATTTTCTCTTATGTTATCTGGCTTTGATTTATTAAATGATTACAGGTCCATCTTTATGAGAATCTTTTGAATGGATGCGAGGTTGTTGAATCACAGTGCGTATTGGCCGATAAACTTATGTTTTTGAAACCCTTTGCTTTTTTGCACATTCTTCAAAAGCTATTTGTTGACTTCAAAAAATATTCTTCTGTTGTTTTTTGTCTCAGATTGCTGCCATGCTTAATAGAGCACCTAACCGCAGAAATAGTTCAACTTACTGTCTCTGACGTTACACGGGCAATTGAGTGGATGAAGTGCTCATACCTGTATGTCAGAATGAAAAAGGCACGTTCTTATGCGCCCTCAATGATTTTTTTCCGGTAACTTTTTTATTATCATATATGGTTAAACTAACTTTGAAGTTCGTATGGACAGAATCCAGAGAATTATGCTATTAAGAAAGGAATTCCTAAAGATCGAGTAGAGAAGCATTTGCAAGGTGCCCTAGTGACGTAGTTAGTGTACTCATTTTTTATTTTTGAGGTTCTCATTTGTCCTAGGTCTTACCAGAGCTTTGCCTTCAGAAGATCAATGAGCTGTCACGTTATCAGATGATCTGGACTGACACAGACGGTTTTGTTTTGAAACCAGAAGGTATTGAGATTTATGATTGCATATCTTCGATTTCAAAACAGAATTGACTCTCGTTATTTTTGTAGAGCCTGGAAGGCTGATGACAAAGTATTATCTAAAGTTTGACACAATGAAGTACATTATTCATGCGCCAACGGGCTACAGCTTGGACGAGGCTCTTCATATTGTATGCCGTGCTGAAGAGATATCATGTATGTCAAATCTGCTTTGGTACATAGCTGTTTTTAGTTGATGAATAAACTAATTTTGTTTATTTGGAAAAATGAAGGGATACAGCTCCGACGCAATGAGAAGAAGACCTTAAATGATGTAAATGCAGATAAAGAAGGACGGCTCAGATTCCACATCAACGATAGTAAAGGAAAGCGGAAAAAACGCATCCAAACCAGAGAAGAGAAACTATTTGTGCTTGCAAATGATTGGTTGACTGGGGATCCTTCGGTCCATGATTTATCCATGACTCAGGTCCACCAATATTATATTCATGGCTCCCTCTAATCTCTTTATCACCCTTACTTCTTAGCTCTGCATCTGAAAATTGGATCTTTGTCTCAGGACGCTAATTCGATATGCTCCAATGGATCCAGAATAGCCAGATGCATGAAAGAGTACTTTATATACAAAAAGAATTATAAAGGAACGATTAGCTCAACTCTTCTAGCCAAATCACTCTATCAGAAGCTCTGGGACGACAGTCCATATTTGCTGAAACAATTGCCTGGCATTGGAATGGTTACAGCAAAGGTTTGATCTCTGTCTGCTCTTTATAAGCTCGTTCACTGGACCTTACATTTTTCAGATGCTTCAGTGAATATTTTTTCTTGATAACTTTTGTCTGAATACATTCTTTTGCTAGGCGCTTCACTCGATGGGAGTCAGGTCATTTGAAGCTCTTGCTGAAGCTGATCCAAGAAGGATAGAGATTGTTACCGGTCGAAAATATCCTTTTGGAAATCATATCAAGGAATCTCTATCTTCCTTACCTCCAAAAGTAGAAATCAAGGTCGAAGAAGTTGAGTGTCATAAGCAAGGGGTATCTAAACTAGCTGTCACATTGACACGACTATCACAACCTCTGCAATCCACAAAACGCCATTATGCTGACATGGTTGGTTTCCTTAACTTTCAGCAGTTATATTCTAACTCTGCTGAAGATACTGTATCTGCATCTCCACTTCTCTGCATAGTCTTGTGATTTGCTCATGAATAAAAGATAACTAGTATATGGGCTACTCATCTGTATCCTTTTCTGGCAGATTGTTGGTTCAGAGGAAGAAAATCTTATCCACTTTCATGAGAAAATAAGGTGATGCGCACTTACTTAACCGATGATAAACCATAATGTTTCTTCTGATAACGAATTGGTTCATGGAGGACTTTTTACCAACATTCTCGTGTTTCACATAAGCCTCTTTTAGACATTCATGTAAATGTAACTAACCAGTGATATTTCTATGGCAGCAGAATGGATGACTTCTCCAGGTATGTTTATCTGCCGGTCACTCTATCATCATTAACCCAATGTAACTCTTCGTCTAACATGGTTTAAGATTTGAAATATTTCTTACCTTCTTTGTTGCATTCTTCTAGTCCCTATAGCGTAACCATACTCCTGGAAAGACCCCAACAAGCGAAGGTGACCGTGAAGGCTGATCTCATCTTCGAAGAATACAGTTAGGTCTTCAAAATAACATCACAGATTTGGTAGCAAAGCTTGATAACCAAGTAGTGAGTGAGACACTGAAACATAAAGTAACTTACAAGTGTGTATTTCCGGGCTTTTGTTTTGTAGTTGGTATTGATCTCCATGAAACACTTCTACTGAAGAAGGCAAACAACAGCAAAATATATTACCAAAGCGAAAACAGGCTGCCACACTATTATCCTCCTATGGTGGATGTCTGCATAGTAGATGATGACATCCCAGTTAAATCCGGACCTTCAAACCGAAAGGATCAAAAAGATGATATGTGAGTCCATTTTCTCTTACTTTCATGCTCAGAAAGTGTCTTATTATCGATTTCTTCCCAGTACCCATAAATACATATGTTTGTCATGAATACGACTTTCTGCTCAATTTACTTCTACAGGCCTAGTTTCAAGCTCATAGATGAAGATTCAGAAGAAGGTTAGATGCTCAATACAAATTTAAATCCGTCACAAGTTATTTTTGTGTGCTTTGTATTCCATTAACAATTTTGCAACACAAAAATCCTTGCAGAGAAAGAGCCCTATGTGACGATGGAAGAAGACGACTGTGTCATTATCAATGAACATACAGTCTTTGACCACATACGTGAAAAAGCAAAGTGTTTTCCTTCATTGACCACCTTGAATCCAACCTCTCCGGCATCAGAAAAATCAACTCTGAAAAGGAAGAGATTATTGGAGAATTCTCCTGAACTCGATCCTCTATTTCAGTATGATTCTATGCTTGATTTAACTACAAATGCTAAAAACATCAAAGAAAGCGCACAGCAAATTACAAGCCCGGGTTATGCAAGCCTTGCAGATAAAAATGGTGAGTAAATCATCATTCATTCTGAAGTTTATTGTGCGTTTATTCACCTTTGCTTAAACTCTAACTATTACCTCCCATTGATCTGAAAAAGGGAAAACAGAAAGACCATTCTCTGATGAAACAGTATTCAACTACATAAGGAAAAGGTCCAAGAATTCTCCGATACTCGCCACATCAAAAATCGAGGATCCTATAACCATCTCTTTTCAAGAAGGAAGAAACGCAGAGATAAGTCCGTATAGAGCATACGGATTAATGGTTAGTCCTTCTGCTAAAAGACAAAGCATCGCATCTGATGCTACTGCAGAAATGCTGTCCTTTGATATCTCGATGGCAAAGAGAACCAGCACCAACTTAGAGCAGAATAAAGCATTCTGCTCGATGCTTCCAAGTAAGTCTAATGACGCTGATTCTTTTCTTGGATTTAAAAGCATCTTCTCGTTTCTGTGACTTTCTCATTTACACGCCAACACAAAAACGAGCTCCTAGAGAGCACATGCTAATGGTAGTGGTATTATATAGTAATAAAATTGGACCGAGGTGGTTGTAAGTAGATTACAGTAGATGGGATGAAGTTAAAAAAAAAACCTACATTAAAAGACTGCACGTCGTTTGCTGAAAACGCTACAGAACTGCACGACGTTTTGTGTTGTGTTTCAAAAGATATTTGTATCTAAATATTGGAAGTAGTCTGGCATGCACTTTGACTGGATAAAATAAAATCAAAGTGAATGGTAGATTCTTTGAGGTCCCATATAAATTGTTTTTAGAGAAGTCACATAGGTATATAACATCATCATGCAATCTATTTCTTTTTCTTTCTACATGGATTTCTACTCCATGAAGACATGAAGTGATGAATCTATAAGTCTATGAAGAAGAAGAGATAACTCAACCTTAACGAAAAAAACAGAAGAATGACCAAAATAAATTTGTATTCTGCACTGCATCAACTGTTTGCGAAATAAGAAACTATTAAAACGAGAAATGTAAAACTAAAATAATAACATTTTTTTATGCTACGAAGAGAAACTGGTGTCTTCTAAGTTCCCTGATCCTGAATATTACTCACCATTGAAGTCCCTCTGCATGAACCGCAATCCGAAGATCAGCATATGTCAGCACAAAACTCAACTGCTTTCTCTATTCCCTTTGATCTGTAAGGTGCAATGCTGTGGTTGATTCCAGCTTGAGTTGGACCCAATAAGTCATTCTCAATGCACTCATACATTTCCTTGCAGAGTTTATCAACCACAAAACAAAAATTTATGAGGTGATCCTTCATCTTCACTATGTCAGCAAGACTATATTCATCAAAAGGCTCTTCTAAAATCTTGGAAAGTCTCTCAACATTACCTTCAAGTTGCTGCTGCTGATCTTCAAACAGATTCTTCTTCATCTCTCTATCCTCATCGCTCATCTCATCTTTGAACAGCTCTTCGCCAAACATGTAGAAGGCGAAAGGATACGAATATGAAAGAATTCGTCTTGATCTGAATAGCAGGTCGACTCCATCTGTTAGCCAAGTGAAATCTTTAAACACCAATAGATCATTCTTTTCTGAATTTGACTCTGCCTTCTCAAGGATACTCTTCCTACGTTCATCCTCTAGCTTTGATGAATCGGTATGTGCTTTGTAATGGTAATGATAATGCGTGTACCTATCTAAATCCCTCTTCGCTCTCTCTATTTGCCTCACTTTGTCCTCTTTGTACCTACCACAACTATGACCAGAGATACTCGTCCAGGTATGGGCTACTCCAGTAGCTCCACCACACAACCAACAAAAATGCTGCCCACAAATACAAGTCATGAGATTGCATCCATCACTCCTGTGAACAGGTTTGTTGCATTTGGGACACACCCTCGTGTGAACGGTGATCCAATTAACTGTCTCAGACTCATCTTCGCACTTCTTTCTCCATAGCTTCCACATCAGACAAGAGCAAGGAGAGTGAGACTCGCTCAGACAGCTGAAACAGAACTGAAGACCACACGAACATTCGACCTCGACCTCGCCATCATCCTCAACTTTTCTTATCGCGTTCCCGCAATGCGGTGTGCTTGGACACCACTTGACCATTTTGTTATCTTCTACGTATGACTCAACGAGGAAACGGTCAAACTTGTCAGCTAATTCCGGACAGACTAGTTTCCTAACAACATCCTCATCGCAAATCGCGTTGCACTTATGAGCCATACATGTAATCCTTTTGCTCTTGCCCTCGTTAATCTTCACAGTAAAATGTTCCTTCCAACAATCGTTGCAAAAGCAATGACCACACTCCATTCTCGTCATCGCATAACTTGGTAAATCCTCTTCTATGCAGATATCACAATTCATCGTCTTCCTCGAATTAATCAAGGAAGGATCAAAAACAGTAAGACCAGCACTTTTAAACAAACTATCTTTGCCTCTGTCGACATAAACTTGAAGCAACTTATCCACGTTCCACTGGTAATGAATAAGAAGAGTCCTCGCGTGGTTCTCCTTAACCGATAATAATTCCATAACCCTAGCTAAAACTTCCTTCTGTGCCACTACCAGAGATTCCTTCGTGATGATCTGGCTCGTTGATTTTCTGGAGGACGCGTCTTGATGATCATCATCGTAGTAATCACAATTCTCCTCCTCCTCTTCCTCCTCCTCCTCCTCCTCGAAGCTCAAATAATCGTCATCCATCGATCAAAAATACTATTAGAATCAAATTACCAATAAATCGTCGGACGGAGGCGATCTAGACGAAGAACCAGAGACGAAAAGTCTTAATATGGTGGCGAGATCTTAAAAGAATATTTGCTAGACTCAAACAACGCAGATTCTTAGGGTATTGTTACTTTTATAGATAAATGTAAGTATTTCCTTATTCAAGTTGAAGTAAATCTTTTTATCAAAAAAAAAAAAAGTTGGAAGTAAATCTCTCTTCTTCTCCTTATGACCTTATTGTACTTAATTTAAGACTTTCTCTACTATTAAAAAAAGGAAATATTTTAGGTGAGGTTAAAAAAAAAGAGAGAAGAACAATCTCAGTCTATGCTAAATTTGCGGAGCATGTTAATATATTTACATTTACTAAAAATTAAATAAAAAGCTTAATTATGATTAAAGAGGTTATTCATATTTCACCATAAAAATCTTAACTATTAAAAGAGAAGTTAGGAAAGAGAATATTAATATTGTTATTAAAAATTATAAAAAATCTGAAATTATTAAAAGAGAAGTTAGGTTAGAGAATACTAATAAACTTTTTAATCCAATAATATTATTACATTATCTTTATACCACATAAGATCCATGATCAATTCAATTGTAACTTTATAACTATGATATTTTGTATAGGATTGACCAGCTATTTTTTTCCCTTAGAACTATTATATTTCACTCAATTCATCCAAAGTTTGATGCTATGTCTAAAACTACATTAAATGGTATTTATACATTTATTTTCACATATACAAAGCTTAATTGATGCAGAAAGATATTTGAAAATATTCGAAATATTTTTATTATTATATTTTATTTAATTAATTAAAATTATTCTAGATTTTATAGGTTTTAAGGTTTTGGAATCTATTACTAATAAAAGTTGATGTTATAGGCATCTGAAGCTGTCCACATAGGATTTTAAACAATCGATTTTATTGGTCCACATCAGCGTTTAAAATAAATTCATACTTGCCAAATATAAAAAAAGAAAAACGTCAAAACGACAAATAATGGAAATTACTCAAAATAATGAGTTTTACAAAATAATGAAATCATGTCTTAGTTTCTTATTCTATTAAATTCATTACATATTCATCTATTGTCTTGCTTACAAATTAAATTGGTCATGAATCTCATAGCAAAAGATGTACTTATTAATTTATTTTCAACCAATAATTAAATCAATCAATTTTATTGGTCTTCATCAACATTCATGATTTAAAAAGTTTCCAAATTCTAATATGATTAATAAAAATATAAAAATAAGGAAATTATGTATAAAATTTTCATAACAACAAAAAATCAACATGATATTAGTATAGGAAAATTTCTTAATTTAAAATAGTGGTCTCAATTATATAGATAACTAAGAATAAATATAATCGTAAAATCTCTTTACATGTGTGTATATGGACACGTTTAGAGAGCAATTTGTTTATTATGATGAAATAATTTTATTACCATTTTTGTTATAGAAATGATTTATTATCTATAAAAAATATATGTTACTTATAAAATTTGAAGTTATTTTATTATAAGGCTTTCCACGTAGGATTTTAAATAACCAATAATTATAATCTACATTAGCATCTAAAGTTTTGCCACACGTCCATAAAATTTTTCCACACGATCGCATGGAATAGATAATGCATAAAAGATCAAAAAAATCACATTTTCATATTCAGATTGTGATTGCCATAGATCAATGTAGGAGTTCTTTGTTTTGAGTTGTTCTATTTGTTATTCATTTTTCTGAAAATTTATGTACGTTGTATTGATTTTGCCTACTTAATTGTCTTCTTGATCAAAGCTATGCTCTTATGGAATTAAAAAAAAAAAAAAGAACGGCATGAGAAAGAATTCACTCATGGATTGAGAAAGACGACTATAATGAAGGAAAAATGACTATGTGTAAATCAATATTCTCAGATATAAAATAATGTTTGTTATTTCAATATTATTTGCAATGACCCCTAAGTATGAGAATTAAATCCTCATCGTTTAGGTTTATGATCTCATCGAAAGACCATTGAAAAGTTACCACAACCAATATGTCACCAGACAAAATTTCGGCTTCTATCTCTTCAATGTAAAGTTTACAAAAAATATATTTACTTTGTCGATTTTTTGTTATTATAAATTTGTTTCAAAGTTCAATTCATATTCATATATTGTTTTGGTTTCAAAATTGATTTTTTTCATTGATACGAGAGCAAGAGTTGTGTTTATTACATTTTCCGATTTGTAGATTAAATTGAAATTTTGTATTGATTAAAGTAGATAAGGAAGGAGGATAATTTTTGATTTTTTGTTTTTTTTTGTTGTTTTTATAGAAAACAAATATAACGAGAATAAAAAATGAATATGATGAAAAAAACTTATTCACTCTGATTGGAAGAAGTAAAGTACAATCATTGAAAAATCATTTAAAAGTTACCACAACCAATATGCTACCACACAAAAGTTCGGTTTTTACCTTTTCAAGATAAAACTGACAAAAAAATCGTCGATCTTTTGTGATTTTAAATTAGTTTCAAAATTAAAGTTGTCATGAATGTGAAAGCAAGAGTTGTGTTTATTAGTTTTTTTTTTAATTTAGTATATTAAATCATAAATTTGTATTGGTTAAATTAGTTAAGGAAAGTGAATAACTTTTAACTTTATTACTTTTTTGTTGTTTACATAGAAAAAATATATAACGAAGATGAAACTGAAAATGATAAAAAAAAAATAAAACTTATTTCCTTGATTTAAAGAAGTGATGTATAATATTTTATCTTTGTGTCAATATTATGGTTATTAAATAGCATTTGATTATTTTGTTACAGTTTTAGTTAGCTTTGATATACTAACTTATAAATGTTCGACTATATAATACGTTTTTCAAACGGGACATATATAGATTCAAAACAAAACAGTTGAAACCTCACAAACTATATATAATTACTGAGATTAAAACTGCCATATTTTTAATATATATTATTAGAATCACCATTATACACAAAATAATATTTCAATAAATATAATTGCTTGCATATGATTTTTATCAAAATAATATTTAAAACAATACCCACGTGTAGCGTGGATGCAAAACCTAGTTTATTATAAATAACCTCTAGCTTTTTATAAAGCATTGCGAAGAGTATTCTCAAACCCTAGTTTTTCGGGTATTCTTAGAATCAACGGATTTTTCGTCCTCTCCATAGAAGCTTCCGCTTCATCGTTTGGTATCAGCCTGGGCATAAAACCCGGACCCTTTAGACCCGACCCAAACCGACCCAGAAAATCGGGTTCGGGTCGGTTTCGGTTTTGCCATAAAACCCGAACGGTTCTTGCCTAAATTTCTTTCGGTTCTCGTGTCGGTTCGGGTAAAACCCAAGACCCGATCGGGTACCCAAAATATTACATCGCATATACATATGCATATATAATTTATATATATATTCGGATTTTTTCGGGTTATTCGGGTTATTTCGGATTATTCGAGTACATTTATTTCGGGTTATTCGAGTTTTTTTTGGGTTATTCGGGTAATTTTGGGTTACTCGGGTTATTTCGGATTATTATGGTACATTTATTTCGGGTAATTCGGGTTCAACCGACCCGAACCGACCCGAAATTATTTTTGGTTCCATTTTGGTTTTCACTAAAAAACACAAAACCGACCCGAACCAGAGAAGACCCGTACCAAACCGAACCGAATTCTTCTCGGGTCCGATTCGGGTCCTGAACTATCCAACTTCGGGTTCCCGAAAACTGAAGACCCGACCCGAACCCGAACCGCCGACCTGAATGCCCAGGGCTAGTTTGGTATCAGAGCTGCGTTCTTTGATTTCAGAGACCGATTTATCTGGATCTCATGGTGAGTGACAACATCTATACTTTCGAGGACGAAGGTCCTTTTGTCGAGAGAGAATACCATGAGATCTACAAAGAGATCTATGGTGATCCGATCTACGACACCGATGAAGACGACGAGATCTACAGAGAGATCTACGGTGATTCAATCTACGACATCTATGAAGATGATGTCCTAGTTATCAATCATGTCGAATTTATATTTGAAGAAGACACTTTTGCGATTTTGATTCGTGCAGATTCAGTATGTGAAAGTTCCATCCAAGATCCGGTTTGTGCACAAACAAGATATCATTAACAAGAAGAAACCAAACCGATATGGAAAAACCGATTGAAGATTCGAGGACGAAACTTTCTTGGCCGGCGAGACCTGATGCAGCGCATATTGAAAATTCGAAGACGAATCTTTCTTGGCCGGCGAGACCTGATGCAGTAAGATATTTGGAAATATTCCAAATATCTTTATATTATCTTTTATTTAATTAATTAAGATTATTCTAGATTTTATAGGTTTAAAGGTTTTGGAATTTATTATAAATAGCCTCTTAGATCTATGCTTGTATTCAGTTTTTGATGATTTAATAAAGAATGAGATTTCCTAAAGAGCTTTTTATAAAGCACTGAGAAGAGTATTCTCAAACCCTAGGTTTCCGGGTATTCTTAGAATCAACGGATCTCTAGTCCTATCCATAGAAGCTTCCGCTTCATCATTAATTATTGTTCTATTTTCACACTAATTTTGAAATTAACGGTGAGTGTTTAAAACCAATCATTAACCAGTTAGACATGATTTTAAACCGAAATTAAACTTGAAACTAACAAGACCCGACCTGACCTGTAAACTTTAAAATAATAATTCGAAAACACAAAATCAAACCCATATATGTCTTCCGTCGGAAAAAGGGTCAAAATCAACCTCTAATAAATTTGATGTGCCGAAAAAAACTTGAACTAAAATACGGTGCAATTTCCTACATTCCGGACATAAAAATTCAAATTTCCTACCCAAACTATTGAATCTAAACCAAATCTAGCATTGACCGCAAATCTGTTAGTCAAACCGTTAACAACGCTGACTCAGATTAAAGCGTCCACAGTTGCTGAGTCAGCAGTCACGTCAATCGTCATTTTTTTAAAAAAAATCCAAATATTTTTTTCAATTTTTTTAAGAATGATATTATTAATATATATATATATATATATATATATATATATTGTCTAAATTTTTATTCCAATAATCTTAATTGGGAAAACTTCCTGAAAAATCATCAACTTACAAATTATGGCCATTAAAAGCATCAACTATCAAGTCGGCCATTTAAATCATCGTATTTTATTGACTTCAATTTTAAACCCTCAATTTTTGTTGACCGAGCCATAAAAAGCACGACGTTAAATCCGATAACGGAGCTCAGAAACGGGGTTACAATTCCGTTTAAACTCATAGTTAAATGAAACTACGTCGTTTTGATATTAGAAACTCAACACCAAAATCCCGATATCTTCTTTTTCTTCTCCTGCGATTTCTTCTTCTTCTCCCGATATCTTCTTCTTCTTCTCCTACGATTTCTTCTTCTTCTAGAAAATAAAGAAAGAAAGTGTGAGAAAATTCTGAGCCTTTCTTTTTCTCTCTTACGCGTTCTTCTTCTTCCTCTCTTTCCCAGAAAGTATCATTTAATCCCTTTTTCGCTTTCTTCTTTCTTCTCTAACTTTTTTCTTCTTCTTCGTTTTCAATTAGATTTTGTTCTTCGTATATACATAAATCTTTGTGGATTTTTTGATTTGGGTTCAAAGGATGGATACGAAATCCACGAGAAAATCCCGCTGGATTCTATGGCTATGATAAAGGAAAACACACTTTATTGAAACTGTAACAATGAATCACCGTTCATGAAACAACAATCCACATCTCATATGCTAGAATCTTAGAATGAAGAAACAGATTCAAGCTAACAATGAGGAATTCTCTCAAACCCAGAAACAATCGAAGAAGAAAGGAAAAACAATCTAACAAATTTTCACCATGAATGACAAAAGCTTCACGACTCTACTTTTTAAAGCTCGTAACAACTCCAACAAGCCCAATTCATTCCAGCTTATCGCTCCACATGTCCTCCCTCTGTTCAGCCACGTGTCCCCTCTTTTCCTATAACAAATCTCCCCTCCTCAAAGAACCTTGTCCTCAAGGTTCTCAAGGGTGAAGACTGAGCAGAACAAACCAGTGAATGTGCAACCTACTTTGTCTCGTATTCACCATCTTGTATATGAATTTCCAAACATCAGAGCACGTCCTCTTCTTCTGTCTAATTCAAAGTTTCTCTTGCTAGGGAAACTGACTATCAAACACTTGTTGCCAAACACACAAAATCCCATCCCTAAAAAGGATTGTAATAGCCGAGATTTCCATTTGTGCTTCAAGTGGAACTTCAATTCACCACAGCTAAACTGTTTTCCGTCACCTAAAACCAGTCTGGTCCAGATTATGCACCTCAATTCTAACATATGTGGGTGTGTTCTCAGAGCAGCCTCACTATCTGTACCATTTTCATCAACTATATGGCCCACAATTAATCTTAACAAGTCATTCCTTTTGTTGGCAAACTTAATTTTCCCACTGTAAGTGAGTTTATGCTGCTTCATTCCTATCTTTTCTCTCGTTATGGCCATGTTTTTGTACTTGAATTTCCATGATTTTGGAAATTTTCTCTTCTTGCTTTGCTGCCTCTCTCTTCTTCTGCTAAGAAGCATTTTATCGAACAGTTGGTATGCACAAAGTTTGGTCTTGACACTTGTTGACCTCTCAAAAATTCCAACCACGTCATTGACATGTAGTCCCTCCGATTTTTGCACAAACCAAAAATCCACACCAAGCACATATCGTAAAGGATCAAAGACAATTTCACCCGATTGTGATATATTGGTCTTGACGAACACCTCTGGGAAATCCTCCATGATATCCAGTGACTCATCGCAAAATCTATGGCTAGGTTCCAAGTCATAGAATGGTACCTGAGGTTGTGGAAAATGTGACTCAATTGCATTCGATTCAAGTTGTGGACTCGAATCAGTCGGAGAAAACGATTTTGTCGCTGAGTCTGGGATCGACTTAATCGCAGAATGTGTGTCCGTAACCGAATTCGTTGACTCCATCGTTGCAATTGCCACCATCGCATTCGTCGATTCTTCCTGATTCACTGTGTCTGGCATCGAGTGCTTCGTCGGAGGAGATTCTTCGTTGGAAATCGACAGGGTCGGTGATCAATAGGAGAAGAAGAAGAAATTGCATGAGAAGAAGAAAAAGATATCGGGATTTTGGTGTTGAGTTTCTAATATCAAAACGACGTAATTTCATTTAACTATGGGTTTAAACGGAATTGTAACCCCGTTTCTGAACTCTGTTATCGGATTTAACGTCGTGCCTTTTATGGCTCGGTCAACAAAAGTTGAGGGTTTAAAATTGAAGTCAACAAAATACAATGATTTAAATGGCCGACTCGATAGTTGATGCTTTTAATGGCCATAATTTGTAAGTTGATGTTTTTTATGCAGTTTTCCCAATCTTAATTACCTAAAAATGATTCTATTTAAATCTCAATTTTTATGTTGTAAATTTTTATTTAATCACACAAGCTAAAAATATATAATTAATTATTCTTTGTGGAACTATAATTTAAGGAAATATAAATTTCATATTTATGGATAGATAAAAAAATCAAATCAAACATAACCAAAAAAAAATCAAATCAAACATAACCAATTATATCATTAAAAGAAGTCTAGTTATATTTTTGATAACATATATTGCTAATATGGCTTCCTCAAACTAGTTTCCTTAGGCGCAAACTTCTTAACATTTTTCTTTATTTATGTAATTTTTATCATTCATTCTAATATTTAAGTATATGGTCGGTTCGATTCCAAACTTTATTTTGGTTTGGTTTCGAATTCACAAGTTTTGGTTAAGATAATTTAGTGTTTCGGGGTTTTTTCGTTTTTTTTTTTGGGAAGCAACCCACCTACTTAAGATTAATAAAATATTACACTAAAATTCCTAATTGGAAAATTTAAAATCCCTAAATCAATATTGTTCATCGTCTCCTCCATCAAAGACATCAAGAAATCGAGCAAAGATATGTGTTCTTCATCTTATTCGCCGTTTAATCGCATCTTCTTAGTCTCGAATCGATAAATATGAAATTTATATTCCTTTAAAATATAGATCCACAAAGAATAATTAATTATATATTTTTAGATCGTGTGATTAAAAGAAATTTACAACATAAAAATTAAGATTTAAATAAAATCATTTTATGTAATTAAGATTAATGGACTATTAAAAATTTAGACAAAATATAGATATAGAAAATAATATCATTTTTTAAAAAAAATTGGAATTTATTTTTTAAATGACGGCTGACGTGGCAGCTGACGTGGACTCAACAACTGTGGACGTTTTAGCTGACGTGGCAGCTAACTCATACTGTTGAGTATGTGCTGTTAACGGTTTGACTAATAGATTTGCTGTCAATGCTGGATTTGGGTTAGATTCAATAGTTTGGATAGGAAATTTGAATTTTTATGTCCCGAATGTAGGAAATTGCACCGTATTTTTGTTCATGTTTTTTTCAGCACATCAAATTTAGTAGAGGTTGATTTTGACCATTTTCTCGTCTTCCGCCTCTAGAGGTTTGCTCACTCGTATTCACCATCTCTTCATTCGTCTTCTCTTTTGGCGGACATGGGACTTGCTTCAACGGCAACGAAAAACTCTTTCTTTCTTTCAAATGTTGTTTCCTCAGAGGGTAAAATTCTATCAATTTGTATTTGTGTGTGTGTTAGCTAAAAATCTTATAGTATTCTTTCAAGAATTCATACGTTTTTTATGGTTTACAAGAGTGATGACTACACATAAAAGAAATTAATACACTAGGGTAAGTATTTTACAATGAGTTTGTGATGATTCTTTTGGCAGGAATTATGATACATACGCTATTATCCAACTTGTATTGATTTAGTGGTTGAATAATTCAATTTCAATTATAGCTAGTCAATCTGAATGTTTTAAGAGTGAGTTACACGGTGTGGCACTTTCTCCACTTTGACTTACAAAAAACACACTTACCACTTTATAATTACATTTAGCACATTTTTTCCACTTTGATTTTACACCTAGACACACATTTCAACTGTTCACTTTTTAAAAATACCAAGATACCTTTGGGTGCTTAGGTGGGAGAGAGAACGTACGTAGGTATATTTTCTTTATTTTGTTTATTTTGTTTATTTTCTCTATTTCCTCTCTTTTTCTCTTTCTTGCTTTTGTTTTCACATTTGTTTTGCTTATTTTTTCTTATAAAAAAACAATTTCACGTTTTTTTGCACTATAAACTATGTTTATTTTTTCTCTATACATTGATACTCATTTCACAATATTTTACTAACATGTGGTTCGAACACATTGGGGGTAATATAGGAAAGAAAAAAAAACAAGAAAGAGAAAGAGAAAGAGAAAGAGAAAGAGAGAAGTGATAATAGTGGGGGTAATATAGTAAAAACACAAAAAGTGTGGTAAATGTAACTTTCCTTTTGTCTTAAAGTGTAATTCTATTTTAAGAAAGTGTTTCTACGTGTAATTTTCTCATGTATTAAACGATATTTTACCGAAAAAATGAAACATATATTCGCTATTACTTTCATGTTAATTTATACATACTTTTTTTGTTTGTCATATACATAAATTCATAATTTGTTTTCTCTGGGAAGATTGTTTGGTTATACAAACTACGACCAATTATGCGGTTGTTATGAAAAATATGACGATCGATCGAGGGTAGAAATTGATCTCTATCCATTTTTTTAGGCAATATGAAATTTATGTGATGGCGGCATAATGTGAAGATTAAGTTTATGATTCAGAATTCAGACTGAAATTCTCGATTACCAAAAACAAAAAGGAAAATTCAAATACTGAAAGAATGAATACCTTTTAACAAAAATAAAATTAAAAATACCGAAGGAAACGCCATTTGAAGAAGCAGCCGAATACGATCGATTTGAGAAACATTTGAGACGACAAGTTCAATTTCACACTCTTTTGTTTTTGTCCTGGTTCACATGAAATTTGGTGTTCACATAATCATTGGATGTGGTTGAAACATGTGTCAAAATGGTACGAGTTTTCTAGTTTGCAAGGATCGTTTGAAAGTCTTTGTTTTGTTTTGTTTTGTTTTGAACCTTTGTTTTATGTTTTGTTTCAATTGTATTTTCGTTCCTGTATATTTCACATTGCCTCCTTATACATTCCTGTTTATCCGCTTGCTTCTGTATTCCATCCGTGTTCTACCTGATTTATTGTAATGAATCATCAGTGAAAAAAACAAAAAAAAAACCACAGCCAGGACTTGAATTTTAATTTCATAATTTAGGAATATGTTATATGTGGATAGGCAAAAACATAAATAAATAGGAGTATTGGGTCGTTATGTAAACTGGAAGAACTCTCGGGGTAGCAAATCCAATTTTCGAGTCTAGTTTCTCTCCTCCTCGTCTTGCCTTGTTTACTCGCAATTTTATTTTGATAACAAAAAGCCCCTCCCTCTCTCTCTCTCTAAGCTATTCGGCAGCTCCTTCAAACCCTAACGACGAGAGCAGTCGTTATCGGCGACGTGATTCTCAGGTTTCTCCTTGTAATTCTGGAAGTTCGACGGCGAAGAATCTTCGCCGCGGATTTAGTCTTCGTCGACGATCGCTCCGCCACTATTGTTTTCTCCAATTTCTTCCCCAAGATGTCCATCCATTGATTTTGATTTAGGTCATCGGGCCTGAATCCGGTTTTTGGCTGTGAAGAAGAGCGACAGAGTCATTGGTTATTCTGGGAGCATCTGTAAGATTTATTTTCCCTTTTGCAATTTTTTTCATCTTAATTTCTGAAGCTCCCTAGGTTCGTTTAAACCCTAAGTTTCTGCCGATTGTTGTTACTTTTCTGGATTATCTTAATTGGTTAGAGGTTTCGAGTTGTTGTGGGAATTAGGAGCTTAATCAATAGCATATGCGAAGCATGAAACCCGTAGTCTGTAGGATCTCTCGAGAGATAATTGTTGGTTTATAATCACTAAGGGGAAGATGAGACATAGGTAGTTGTTGTACGGCATTGATTGCACATTACATCGTTAGGGTTTCGTTTGGTATATTATTCTTTGTTGTGCAATAATCTGATGGACACCAAACTGTATCAGAGTTTTGTATGAGAGACAAGAAGCTCTGCATTCTCCAAGTGACCGATGGAACTTTCCGTTTCCTCTCCAAAGCAAAGTGTGTTATCTCCACCCGATTGTATGAATGACCCTCAGGAGCATGAGATCAGTGAGGAGGAGGATGACGATCGCAACCATAAGCACCGTAGGAAAGAAGAGACGAGGTCTCAGTCCTTGGAACAAGATTCTTCAGATCAGGCTTTCTCACGGCCGTACAGGAAAAATTATAGACATTTTGAAAATGGCAATACGTTTAGTGAACATGAAAAGCGGTCTCTAGGGGCAGCATCAGCACAGCGTGTGCAGTTTGATAATCAAAGAACAAGATCAAACCCAATGTTTTCAAGGGACACTGGTCCTGGTAGAGGTAGAGGAAATTATGGCTCTTGGACCCAGCGTGATTCCAGGTTTAATCCTGTTGATCTCTCATCTCATATGGTTCCGGGCATGTTTGGAGGAAGGGGACTAGCTGGTGTTTCAGCTGCTCAAAGTGCACGATGGCCTGCTTTTGGAATGCTTCCTGGAGTTCCAAATGGTGGCTTGGATGGTTTCCATCACTTAACTGGGTCCCTAAGACCGCCCTTAAATGCTTCACTCAACATGGGTATTCCTCGGCAGCGATGCAGAGACTTTGAGGAACGTGGTTTCTGCCTCAGAGGGGACATGTGTCCGATGGAGCATGGAATTAATCGTATTGTTGTTGACGATGTCCAGGTATGTTTTCTTGAATTATTTTTTTCTTGGGATCGGATTTTAATGGAAAGACACAATAGATCCTAGAGGTTTTGCTGGATATTTGATAACTATATGCATGATCCTATACTGAATTTCAGCACATCTTTGTTTCTTGATTAAGTTGCTAGTAGTATGACCATTTTATGCCTTTCAGCAGTACTTCTTGGTGACATGAAATTAAACTCTTTAATGTTTTCAGTGTTAGCTTTACCTGGCATGGTTCTCAGAAACAGCCAAACTCCATTCTGATTTTTAG
This sequence comes from Eutrema heterophyllum, assembly GCA_002933915.1. NCBI lineage: Eukaryota > Viridiplantae > Streptophyta > Magnoliopsida > Brassicales > Brassicaceae > Eutrema > Eutrema heterophyllum. The sequence continues at coordinate 155,328 of PKMM01040214.1, forward strand.
ATGCATATTGTCTTGGTTGTCAAATAGCAAATACTTTGTATTGCATGATAAATTTCTTATTACTACCTTTTTGTTACACTGTTCTTCTCTTGTGTATACTTAAGTGAGTAATTTTCCTTCATTTTCCATTTGTGCAGAGTCTATCACAGTTCAACCTTCCCGTTTCAATCCCTGGTGCACCTCATCTGGCAGCTTCTTCTAAACCAGTGCCTGCACAGTTTGGGTGTGCAAATTTCATGAATACTAAAGGAGCTCATGGGAAGATTAACGAGGGCGGAATGGCTGTTGATGGCTTGGGATATGGTGATGCATATCCTAGTGCAGATGGAACTGAGTTTTACGATCCTGATCAACCTTTGTGGAATAACAGTGCTGGTGAAACTTCAGGGGCATTATCTGTACTAAATTCTCATGGGATTGATGAGAATGTAGCTCCACTGGATGACAATAACCAAGATGGCCCTGAAAATGCGTGTGGTATTCGAGACTCAAGAAGCACAAGTCAATCGGTTTGGGGCAGAATGCGTGGTTCTAATAGTCAAGCAAATTTCAAAGAAAAAGCTGGTGCAGTATTAAATTCGTCAGCTGGTCTTGAAGATCAGTTGAAGGAAGTCTCAGTTAATTCATCCCGCCACGGTAAACAAAACCATGTTGGTGAAAGTGTCACAAAAGTTGTTGATTCATCAAATGATGAGATGAACAATACAAGAAAACCAACACAAAAGGCAATGCGGACTCTATTTGTGAATGGTGTTCCCCACGAGAGCAACAGAAGGGACCTCATTCTTGCCCATTTTCAGAAATTTGGGAAAGTTATTGACATTCACATCCCAATAAATAGTGACCGAGCATTTGTTCAGTTCTCGAAACGCGAAGAGGCTGAATCTGCTCTCAGGGCACCTGATGCTGTGATGGGTAACCGTTTTATCAAACTTTGGTGGGCAAATAGAGATAGTATACCTGGTAATGGCCTGTCCACTGGCAATGGTGCTTCTATGAAGGGTCGTGGTATGACTGCTTCTGGAGGGCAGAACCAGCTTCCTATTGCTGCAGCATCAAAAAGCAACCATGTATCTTCCATTGCAAAAGGTCCTGCCTTCCACACCGGTGGAGCCCCATCATCCTCTGAACAGCCTAAGGCTGTGGGGGTTACTAGTGGTCCCAAGGTCACGCCGCTTCAACAGAAAAAAGCAGACACTCTTGAGCAGTTGAAGGAGACACTTCGAAAAAAGCAGGAAATGCTGGAGCAGAAGCGTAATGAGTTCCGCAAAAAGTTAGCGACACTTCAAAAACAAGTAAGAACAAGTAACTGAATCCCTTTTTTTCAACCCCATTAATACCTTTTTGAAAAAAATTACAATTTAGCAAGCACTAGAAAGTTAAGCAGAAGTAGAAGAATGAGATTTGAATCTCAGAAGTGTCTTTTGGGAAATTGAAGAAGTGTAAAATGCTAGAAAAGTGCAGATCTGAGTTCTGATAATAATATAAAATTGAGTTTTCATACAGAGATTTGAGTGGACATGCATGTGTTGTGATATAATTATTTTTGCGTAGGGATGTTTCATCTATGGAATTATACACTACAAAACAAAAATGTTGATCCTGTCTTACTTAACATCACGTGGAGTTGAACTTATTTACTCGGACAACATTCATATCATCTTGCTCTAAATCTTCTCAGGGTACGGTTGTCAAGTGCGAGGAAGCAGATGAGCCAGATGCTAAGCGCATTAAAGTAGACACAGCCTCTAATTCCAGTGCCGCAATCTCATCACCAAAAACAGAGTCATCGACAGATAAGAAAGTGCCTATCCAGAAACCACTTTCTACTGCTAAACTAAGCACAGAAACGCCATCGCCTGATTCAAAAAACTTGAAGCAAAGACCTTATTCGTTTACCACAAGTTTGAACACTCCTATGGTAAATAGGTATAAGTTAGACAACCGCACCACTACCATCAAAGTGGTTCCTCCTTTGCCAACCGGGTTAGCCGATGTACGTCCCCTTTCTTTGCTCTACTTTATGAATGTGCAAAACTTTCCCATTTTTCAAATTAGATACTATTAGATTCTACCGGGACTATTAGGTCACTGACTCACTTACTGATGGTTTGAACTATTTTCTACTTCTAGGTTGCTGTCTTAAAGGAACATTTTTCTTCTTATGGCGAAGTATCAAAAGTGGAACTTGAAGACAATGCATCAATTGATAGTGGCAAGGATCAGGATGAAACATATAACGAAAACCGTGCAGCTTGTGTCACATTTGTGAAACGCAGCGCAGCCGAGAAAGCGTTTGCTAATGCAAAGTGCTGGCAAGAACACATGTTGCAGCTCGTGTGGGTAACACGTCAAAGCAACAGAGAGAATAATAGTAGCAATAATAATAATAATAATCTCTCTGTTTCTCGTGACCACCTTAGCAGCAAAAACAAGCCCACTTCTTCTTCTGTTTCTAATGACCCTAAACCAGCAGATGAAGTCAAAGCCTCCTCTACAGAAGAACCAGAGAACACAAATGTCTCTGGAGAGGACAATTCTTTGGATGAACGAGAGGCCAAAGAAAGCGACAATAACAACAATAAAAGTAACAGCGAGTCCATTGAAGGAGCTTCTAAAGAGATTGCGGCGTCAGGTACTGATGAAGAACAGTTGGAACAGAGAAATGATTAAGTTGGGGAAGAAAATTCGTCAGTGAGGTAATCTTTTGTCGCAGAAACATATCTTTTTTTGTTGGATCTGGTGGTATTAGTGTTCTTTTCTCCGTGTTAGGCTTTTAAGCCAATTCGTGAGACGTTAATATTTGTTGGTAGCAAAGATATATATTTATATATCCAAGTTTTTTTTCCCTTTTTGTTGGATAGTAGAATGTGAAAAAAAAAAGAAAAAGAGAAAAGAGGAGACAAAAAAAAGTGTATTACATTTGGCCTTCCAAGAACACTGGTTGGGTCTTTGTATCAGCAGGTCTTTGTTTTTCCGTTATTAGCTTCTATAACAATTTCGACTTCTTGTATATATACATAGTTGGACTTGGACACATGCTTTGGTCGAGACGAAAAATAGTGTGGAATCTAGAAACGGCACGCATTTTGGAAGTTTATGCAATGTTCGGTAGATTTGTATATATATTTTTTTTTTGCTAGGATCGTATTCTTGGAAGTATATTATATGTTCTAATTTTAACATTTATTATAGAACTACTGTAGAAAAATGAGATTTTCGATGAATCTGGATAGTGACACCGATGTTAATGTTTGAGCCGTTCACAAATTTCTAGATCAAATGACACAAGACAAGAGCCTCAAAGCTAACGAGAGTTTCTTTCACCAAGCAAAAGAAGTTTGAACCAACAGACCAAAATATTACCATGCATTAAAGATAAAGAATACATAGATTTATCAGATCAAATTCTATTTGCCGGGGACGAAGTTGGTGGCGTAAGACCAGGCATTGTTAGCCACAGGGTCCGCAAGATGATCGAACAGATTCTCGATGGGACCTTTACCAGTAACAATGGCTTGAACAAAAAATCCAAACATGGAGAACATTGCAAGACGACCGTTCTTGAGCTCCTTCACTTTCAATTCCGAAAACGCCTCTGGATCCTCCGCTAAGTTCAATGGGTCAAACGCCCCACCGGGGTAAAGCGGGTCAAGCCCTTCACCAAGAGGCCCACCTCCGATTCTGTACCCTTCAATTAAGCCCATCAGCACAACTTGAGAAGCCCATATCGCTAATATGCTTTGCGCGTGGATCAAGTTAGGGTTTCCGAGGTAATCAAGTCCTCCTTCGGAGAAGATCTGAGATCCTGCCTTGAACCACACGGCTTCACCGAATTTGACTCCGTTTTTGGAGAGGATCTCTGGGAAGGTGCAGCCTAAAGCGCCTAGCATTGCCCATCTACTGTGGATTACTTCGAGCTCACGGTTCTTTGCAAACGTTTCTGGGTCGGCGGAGAGACCGGCGGTGTCCCAACCGTAGTCTCCGGGGTACTCGCCGGTTAGGTACGATGGTGTGTTTTCTGAGAAGGGTCCTAAGTACTTGGGTCGGTCTGGTCCATACCTGTCACGTTTTTTTTTGGTTAATTGGATGTTTTGGTTATAAACTTATAAATCAAAATTGAGGAAACAAAAACGGATGGATCATTGTGTGATAGTTATTCATTTTAAGATATATATTAAACCAAAAACAAAAAAACATAAAATATAGTTTTTTAGGAAAATTAAATATCTGTTATGATTAAAAAAATCGAATCTCGAACCAACGAACTCGATCCATAGTAGATTTGGTTGACACCGGCTACTACTTTTCTAAAACAAACAAAAAAATCAAACTCAAACCGAATCGAAACCCATATTGAACCACACCATACTATACTTGGTCATTTGTATTATTTTTCCTTTTTTAAAATTTAAATGTTTCAAACAAAAATAAAGGAAAACCCGAGGGAGAGATTGGAGGAGGAACCAGATGCTCTGAGGAGTAGACTTGACGGTACGGCGCATGACGACGCGGCCACCGCCGTTGGAAGCTCCAACTTGGCGGAGGAGATCGTTGGAGGTCTTGAGGGCCGTTTGGCCGGCGAAAGAAGAGTGTTGGATTGCTGACGTGGCCATTCTTTGAATCTTAACTCCAAACAAAAACACTGAGGAATAGTAAGAAATATACTGAGATGAGATGAGATGTTGGTGTTATGTAAATGAAATGGGTTTTCGTCTTTTATAATAGAGATCCGAAAGTGTTCATTTTGAAGGGGATTAGCAGATGGACACGTCAGCGAGTTCTGATTGGTTGGTTTCAGATTTCCACAAACTCGATTCACGTGGTCCAGGAGATAGGTAGAGGTTGTGATTGTGCCACGTGGCTGTGGGAGATCTTGGGCCAAGAGGATAGTGTTCCAAGTCCAACACACTCATGCGGTTTCGCTTATTGGCTATGTGCTTGCGAATTGCGATTGCGATGATAAGAACATTTTTTTTATATATACTTTGGTTAAAAAAAAACAAAATTAATTTCATTTTTTGCTTGATCATATTTTCCGTAACAAATTTTAAATTTACCTCTGAACTAAAAATTGAAATTTAAATAATTGAAAACTCTTTGTTTCTTAAATAACTTCAACAAAATATTAGTCGACATATACATAGGCAAATTAGTAATGAAAATAAAAGTACAGTACTCTATAAAACTAAAATATTTTATTGAAAATGTGAACACATTAAGCTCATATTCTTTAAGAAGAAAGCTCATATTCGTTACATGAAATTTATATAATTACATATATAAATTACTTTACACAAATAAAAACATACACAAATCACAAACAAAAACAAAAACAAAAACCATACAAGAGACTGAAGATGAGAAATCATACAAACAAGCTTCAATGGATCCGTTACAATGAGAACAACGCATTGTCCATATTAAATGTATGCAGCTTTAGACCAAAATAAAAATCTTTTTTTTTTGTCAAAAATAAAAATCTATTATAAAACAATAATTAACAATATTTCTTATAAATACAACGGTGAGGGCCATGAAAAAAATTTCCCTTCATAATCACCAAACTACTCCGAAATTATAGTCTCCTGGTTAAATATAAACATCATCCAATATTTTATAAGGAATCAAGGGATGGCCATAGCAGCAAGTCTAAGTTGTTTCTCAAGAGGCAAATGGTCTCTGAAGGCTACACAAATGTGATGCATCACCTTCACAAGCATTGGCGCATAATCTCTTTCGCTTCGCTCAATTTGCTGTGAGCTTAGCCTTGCATTACCGTCTGAGTCAGTTGCAAAACTGTAAACACGTTCCAATGATGTCCATAGAAACGAGATGAAAGGCTCTGCGACAACTTCCCAGTTGGGATCAGATAGGAGAGAAGTTACCGTAACAGACATATCGCTTAAAACCATGGATCGGTCTAAAGTGAGAAAAGGCATGTATTCGCAGCAGATACTAGAGAGGAGGCCTACAAAGAGAATAGCCTGAAGGAGGAAAACCAATTTCAAAGTTAAAAAAGAAGAAGAAGATAACTACTTTCGATGAAGGAGATCTTAACACACATGCGTCTTACACTAGAAGGATAGCTAGAAACGCAGCTGATTTCAACAGCATCAATGAGCCATTGTCTTTTGATTCCTCCTTCGGCGTGATGCAGAGCCGCTACTATCTCAATGTGCACATCCCAGATATCTAACAAAGACGAAAAGTTTGATTGTATCGTGATCTTTGATTGTATCTAGCTCACATATAGCAATTGAGGATATTAACTGACCTGACTGTTCGCAATTTAATATAATAGCCTTCAATTTTCCTAACTCGGAAAATGGAATTGAGCCAAGTCTTGCTAGCTTGGCTTTTGCCTGGATCTTCTTTAGATTACCTTGGAAGTCAGTCTTTCCGTTTCCAGGTTCAAGACTTGAAACCTGCATGCGAGAAAAATATCAGTTAAGTGGCTAGATGTCCACAAAGATGATATATACTTTACAAACCGGTGCATGAGGCAGCTATTACATATACCTGTAGAAATTTGTATAACCAATCCCGACCCGACTTCTGCAAACATCTAACTCCCTCTGACCACTCTTTCGCTGGACCCATCTGATCCGCTTTCGGAGATTGTGATGCTACTGGTAAGACCGCAAAAAGCAACTCTATGCATTTTTCAATATTTGTGATGTATTCTGAAGATTCAAGCGAAGTTCCTTCGAGACACTGACTCAGACCCTTCCAACAAGAGACCCTCAATGAACTTTTCTGATCACAGCCATATACTTGGTCTGAAGATAGCGAGATTACGAAGCAAGTGATATCGTCAAACAATTTATCCATTCTTGAACCTGAGAAGATTCTCATTAAATCCCCTAGATGACAGAGCAGGCATGACTGGAGACTCTGCTCTAGTGCCTTGAATCTGGATAGTTCAGACAACTCGTCCAGAAAAGCTAGAAGTTCATCAAATTCGCTTGCATGTGCTAATGAAAAATTTAAGCACTCTTCCCTAAGAGTTCTTTCCTTGGGAAGATCTCCTGATTGAGATACATCAGTCTGAATCTCTTGTTTCATTAATCGCCTTATTGTTGCTCCCCAGTCCAAGTCTGGCAATCTCGGAGCATGAGACAAACACCGCAAAGCACTTGCCATTGTGCCAATATTCAGAGAGCTACCCGCCTAAATTTCAACAAAGATTAATAAGTATGAGAACAGATTGAGATCTCTATCCTAAAATTGAACAATTTCAAGTTTCCTTTTATGTTTTAACCATTAAGGATTAGAGAAGGCTAGAAGTTAGAACTATCAGAAAGTTTTTAAGCAGACATACCAAAGGCAAACTTGGATTTGTCAGGCCTTGAGCAAGTTTCATGACCATGGCATGCTCAGGAACATTGTGAGAGATGGAATTACGGTGAGAGTTATCAGATTGGATTTCATTCCTGAGACCTGATGCTTCCCCGGACCGCATGTAATTTCTAAGAATTGAGATTGCCCACGCAGCATAATGTTGCAGCTGGCGATCCTTGGTATTTTGAGCGATAAGGAATATTTCTTGCACAACTGGCGTCAACTGCTGCGTAAAATATGAGTTTGAAAGCAAAGGACCTGACACATAAGAAATTTCCTGTAGCAAAATAAATGGATGTTAGGAACCCATTCCCATTAATCTAACTGGCAAATGAAAGAGCAAGGATCTCGAGATGACCAGAGAATTTACGTTTTCCTCAGAACTGGAAGGCGGAGCACGGGGTAGAGGATGGGAATACACCAAATTCCCAGCACTTGCTCCTAAAACATTAACAACTCCGAGCATGCCACCAAAGTGAATAACTGGTGGGTAAAGTCCAGAGTAACATGCCTTGAACAGTTCTAGTAACCCTTTTACAGACTCAATCTCAACAGGGTGGATACCTTCATTCAGGACAGAACCAAGGAGGTCTCCGGCCCCAATACAGGACGCCATCAACAAACTCTTATGAAAAGCACCGGACTTTTTAACAGTTAACAACTCAGAAATAAGGTCCTTGAAACAATTGATTAGATGATCTACCTCATGTGTATCAAACAGTTCCACTTTTTGGCAGAAAGTGATCACGATTGGGAGTGTAAGGCAGGAACCGGCTGAAAAAACTCTCACTGATACATTACTATTAGAACCTGGAGTTTGCTTAAGAGAATCTGCATATGGTATCCATGATACGATCAAGTTTTTAATCTTTACAACAGCATCTTTCTTCCCAGCTCTGTATATTGCACCAACTGACATACCCAAACCTATGATGAGTCCAGCAATACCCCATGTATCATCATCAAAATCATCAGAATTCTCATCCAACATCTGAGGTAGACTTGTAACGTTGTCTTCCTTTCCAGGTGGGAACAGCGCAGATAAGCTTTCTAGGATATTACATGGAGTGTGTAGGACACGATGTAATATTGAAGAAAGCAACCTCACGATCCTTCCTAAAAGCTGTTCTTCTTGGTTCCTGTAGGACTTGCTGTCTATATCAGAGCTCGCAGAGGCTTCAGTCCGAGTGAGCAGATCTTGGCATGAAAAACCCAATCCAACCCCACAGGCTCCTTTTACAAGAGTGCTTTTACTGCTACACAAAACCTGAAATACATGATAAAGATTATTTTTTGGCTGCATGTTTACTCTAAAGTGAAAAGAACTCATGTAAGGAGTGAGAAAGACTGATTTTGCATGCATATTCTTCAAATTTACTTCTCAGTATGCGCTTTCATAAAACAGTTAGCACTAAAATTTCCACAAGTTACATTGACCGATATGGTACGTGGCGTAATTAACTCATAGGTATAGACAGTACCTCAAGAAGCCCAGATATATTCTGAAATTTCTGTTTGTGGTCAGTCACGTGTAGAGATGACGAAATCAATCCAAGAGAAATACCAGCCGTCCACTGACGGTGTTCATGCTCATGCTCCAACAACCAACCCAACAGAAATTTTGATGCAGTCGCTTTAATATTATGAGCAGCAGCTGGCAAAGCCTGACACAAAAAAAACAGATTAAACCCTATATTGAGACACTTGGCCACTACAGATATGGACACATTTATATAAAATCTTACAGCACATAGTGCACCCAGCGCCAGTGCTATATTTTCTGCAGACCTGGGAAGAGTTTCTTCAGCCATGTATACCAAACTCTACATGAATAACACAGCAGCATCTCAATAAAGGTTTGAACACTTCAAAATGAAAAGTTTGACTAAGCTGCTACAGAAACACATTATCTCAAACCTTCATGATGTTGTTTGCAGCTTTAGAAGTTTTATCAGATGATATTTCTGTAGCCGTTGCATCAATGGACAATATATTAGCTTTCATCCAGCGCCGCATAAAAGCTTTCAGTGATTGCAATGAAATAAGTGCAAGGGATATATTTCTTGAAAGCTGGAGAGATTTGACTACTACTCTAAATGCCTCTTCGTATTGACCATGTACATCACGAAAGCTCTGCGATTAAAAGTATGCAACTCAATACGCTGAAGTATAGAAAATCTCCTAGCAGAAAGTTAAATATTCTTACTCTTGATGACCCAATCTTCACATATCTGGGACTAAAAGATAGACATAATAATGCCGCACCATGTAGTTCTCCAGTCTTCATTCCTTTTCCTGTGAGTCAAATGGTGCTACGGTTAGTTCATGCAGAGTACCAAGAAATTTACATAACTGATTATTAGAAATATTTAGCGAAAAGGTCTATCCATTATGAAAACATGAAAAGAATTGAGTATTGGATAGTCTTAACACTGTATATGATGGTTCACTACAAACACGCTTCCCATTTGTTTAACTGAAGATGCAACTATGAATTTCAACATTATCTTATAAGAATTTCAAGTTGCAAAGCACAACAAGAACTGATAATTATAAACAAGTGAAGTTAGTTATTAGGCAAAAAAATGCACATGTAAAAAAAATTTAGGCACCCCTCCTATCTGAAGGTTTTATTTATTAATTGATTTATTCCAACACTCACTTGCATTTCTCACTAATTGTGCTAACAATTAAAGGACTAGTTTAGCTGAAATATCAACTACACCTGCAGGGAAGATGACCTGAGGTATCACATCCAGCAGCTTCTCAATCTTACTACCAGGAACTTTCTTCTCTCTTACATATCTACGCCGGACGCTGAAAGGTCAGAAAAAGAAGCAGTTTCAATTCGCTGCTAATGAGGATTGAGGACCTAAGCCAGAAAAGTTCAGTAGACTACAAGCTCTATACCTGTGCTCGTAAATCATGATCTTGATTGAAAGATCTTCTAAAGCATTCAGAATTTTCGCATTTGTCTCCGAGAAGAGCAAATGTGTACAATTCCTGTTGAGGTCAGAAATTTGTTTTTCCATAAATGATACCTGAAAAAAAATGGATCAGAATTAGATTAAAAATGTCAATATTAGTAGTTTAGAACCAAAGGAAACCAAAGATGGCCTGGAAAACACCTAAAAGAAGACGTACAAGATACAGAAATTCAGCCCGTACCTCATACTGACCAAGGGCGATTAAGGCAGAGACTCTTGCCTTTGTCCATCGGGAATCATGAGGCATCTGCATAGAGCTCCCAATTTCCCACAAAATGTTCAGAACCTTTTCTGCATCCTCAGGATATGCTTCAGCATCCATTGCACCCCATTTTAGAAGAAGGCATACACTACAACATATTCATCAAAATAATGCTAGTACGTCAAATATTTTTTCAGACACCTCAAATTACAATGACTAAAAGACCTATGCACCACTTTGAACACCTCAATCGTGCCTGTTAATATGATTTGGGATATGAGCTCTGCTAACCTATGAGCAAGGAGAGGATCATGTTTGATGTTTTGAGCATGCTTCTTAATGACACCCCATGCCGTATAGAAATCTAGATGGACAAAGCAAAAGTTACAAGATAAAATATGAGGTAAATACAAACGAATTAATTAACACAAGCAAGCATCAAGAGAGTACCAATGACATCCGCTTCACAAAGATGGGAAAGACTCTGAAAACCAAGTGCTCGAACTGAGCAGTCTTGGCTTTTTATACAGGCCTATCAGAGTATGAATCCAGTGGAAAAAATTAATGGCACTCCAGAAGTTTCAATATACAGCCAAAGCAGCAATAGCAAACTCGCTTGAGAAACTATACCTGAACGGACAGGATTAGGTCTACTCCCCTATCAGGGTGTCTCTTGCATACATCATGAATGGAAGCAGCCATACTAATGCAAATATGTCTCTCCGAAATAAAGTCTATAAATCCTTTCGGACGTAACACCTCCTGAGTATTTTAAATAATTAGAAACACATAAAAACAGTACAAGCTGACTTCATCAATGTTGAGCAAAATTTCATAGTGGTAGAGAATAGCTTACTTGCAGACTCGGAAAGGCACGGTCATTGACTACCCAGGTCTGGCAAAGTAATCTAATGGCTGTAGCATACAACAGACTAAAATGAACCATCATCAGAGCTACTCATGTCAACTTCATTTCAACGGCAGTACAGAAATTAAACAAGGTATAGCACAGAATCCCGATTCAACAAGATTGATAAATGTAGGCTAAAGCATGAAACATCACATACTAATCTTTAGGCTTCCAAATCTACCTGTTATATTATATCATAAGCCCAGAATCTGAAAAAAATTAAGGAACCACTGATAGCTGTTTCCAAAGACTACTCGTTTACCAAAGAGCAAAGGTGAATATCGAGTTTTGCAATGACCAAGTAAAGGTTTCAACCCAGAATCAACTATTATAAATACGATTAAAAAAATACATGATACACAAGAAATGATCAGAAAATGGTGTACTGACCCTTTCGCATCCTTGTGTAGCATTGGTGTAATAGTCTGAACTACAAGTGGAATCATCACCTGTTGTGCAGCTAGTGATGGGAGCAATCCCAGAAGTTTTGTCTGCAATTCAAAGAAATAAAATGGGAAATAGATTAAAGGAACAAGAAATAAAAGAAACAAACACTTGGATTTGAAGATACAGGAATTAACAGAAAAATGAATGAGATTAGTCTCACCAGTAGACTCTGACAAGGAACGTCAGTTCGAGATAACAAGTTGCTGTAATATAGAACAACTAGCAACAGCGGGACACTCATCTTAGGATCAATGCCACCAATAGCACTCAAAGAATCAATAGCCTCAGGTCCTAGGGATGGATGCATCACCAAGACACCAGCAACAGCACCAAGTAAAATAGGTATCACTTGCGAAAGACAAAATGATGCAGCTAACTTTTTTCTATCACAAAACCGTTCAGCATGTTCCATAAGTAGTGAATTCCAAGTCACTAGTCCAGGATAAGTTTCCTGTGTTTCACTTCCATTGATGTAAGCTACTCTGAGGAAGGAGGACGTGGAAGGTGCATAGTCATTCTGAAAAAAGAACATTCACAGACTCGGTGAGCAATTTGATTCTGAGTTTCTTTTGTGAAATACATTGATATGGACATAAATCAAATAAAGATGCTTTACTCTCACCAACCCTCGAAGGAGTAGCCATTTAAAATAACCTAACCTATGAGTGGATCTATGTAACGTATTATAGAAAGATTTCCAAAAGAAAATAGCAGGTTTCTCCACAGAAATTAAACCTGATGCCAGAGTTGCTGCATGATCCTAAATACGACAGAGCCCACCCTGCTGAGTGGTGAATCTCCCTTACTTGTGTGGACCTCAATCTTTGGTGCATTTGACATTGTTACCAAGACATTTTCTACGATGGAAAGAACCTTACTCGCTGCTCCTTTGACTGATTTAGAAGGAGAAGACATCAGTGCTATGATAGGGAACAATAATAGAGGCTCCACACTTGAACAGGCTGCATCTCTAACCGACAAGTTTTCTACAAAATAATTGAAAAGAATCAATTCTCAGTCAACAGAAAATGCACACATCACTTTTTGATTGAAGTAAATTAGCTATTACACTATTAGACAATGAAACGGGGCAAGAGTGTAATGACAAGAAAGATGGAGACACCAGGACAAACATACCATTTTCACTTTTCCATTTGAGCAGAAAAAGCAGGAACTTTAAAATAGAGAGTTGCTCATGCTCGACACTGGACTTGGCAAGCATGAAAACTAGCGAGAGAACCACCAAGGATAAATCACGTGAATATGGTAATCCAAGGTCTTTCTGAAGAGCTAACAAGTGCCTCAACGATTCAATCACAGGCTCTTGTTCGGTGTTTTGGACATGAGGAGAGGCACAAAGCAGTAGTACGGTATCTACCAGTAGCACACCGAGTAGATGAACTTCTATTACTTCCTGTTAGTATAGATAAATGAATGAGTGTCGGACAATAGCACAAAGATAAAGATGAAGGCATGAGGCAATTAGCACATACCAATCTAATTCCAACCAAGTCTCTCGCAACCACAGTGTAGGCATCCACTAGAGTCTTGACAACGCAGCTGAAATTTCTATTGTCCTGAATAATTTCATAAATTTAGACTGCGTCCTAGAATTGCATCTGATTACGTGCATTCATCAAACTGCCTGACCGTGAAAGCTATAGAAATAATCAGGCAAACATGTATACTTACTTCCAGATTTTTGCCCGGGATATAATTTAGGCAGCGGATAAGCAATCTGAATACTGGCAGTGCTTCGTGGCGGCATGAGCAACAAAGAGAAGCCATTGATGATATTAATTCCCTCGCAAACAAAGATGGCGATGAATCTGTACGTGGGATACGCAGTATTGTGAAATTCAGGAACGGCTCCAAAAATCCACATACTCCCACCATTCCCAATCGCCGATTATGCATCACAAAAAGTGACACTTGGTGAAGAAGCTCCGTCTGTGCCTCCGCTCGGCTAGAAAGAATCTGCAACCAACAACAAGGATAAGCATCAAAGACTGGCTAATTTCGGCTTACTTCTCACGGAATACGGACGCATCCATGGATCACATACCCTGACAAACGGATGATTCTCCGTCGAATTGAACTTCCAATTCCCATTTTTCTGTTCGTAACCGATTCGAATCAAAAACCCTAAACCCTTCACAAAGAGGGGAACCAATTTCGAGTCGCATCCTTCGAGGGCTGATTGAAGTTCCAGCAAACCGCGGGAGAGGTCCAGAACGGAGTCTGATACTAATCGACATAGCTCACGAACGGATTGATCAACGACAGTGGCAGATGCGGAGGTGAGGCAGTAGGAGATAGCTTCTCTTCCGGCTTCGGATTCCGAACCCAATCGTTCTGGAGCAGATCGTAACTTGGAGAAAACGGAAATCACAGCGAATCTCTGTATGGAAGGTTGAGGGACGCAAGTTTTCTCCAGTAACGTAGCATACGAGGCCATCACTTTGACTAGAGAGAGAGAGAGAGAGAGAGAAGCAACGGCTACTTCGGAGGCATGAACGTGAGGGCTGTCGAATTTTCAACTCCGGGAAGGGGAAGTCCGACCAGCCGGCATTAGACAATGGGCCGTCCCGATTTGGCCCAATAAGCCGATATCAAAACTAAGGGAAAATGGGAAAAAATCCTGACTTTTACCAAAAACAAGAATAAACCCCCTAACTTTTTTTCAGCGATATAAAAACCCACCTTAAGAAAGTGTGGAAAACGGAAACAGTCACATACGTTAATGTACGTATTTATCGATTTTGTTACAAATTTCATTCTGAAATATGACAAAAGCATGAATATAATATTTACCCCATCACGAAGGTTTTATGCAATGGTGGGTATGTCATTTCACAAGTTTTGAAAAAATTCATATTGTTCAAGTCGTTTGACAATATCATCAATGATAGACGACTACTGGTTCGGATGCTTAAAGATATTCGAATACATACCATGACAAGATGATAGACGGATACGAAAAAAGATGTAACCCCAAATGTTATAAAATTACTCATTAAACAGAGAAATAAAGTAAAAGCTCGCACTCCAATTTGTAGAGGTTGATCATGGTAGAGACAAGTATTATTGTCAATGTAAGAAATGATTTTTCTTGCACATGTCGTCGATGCAAGGTGAATGATATCTCATTCTCTCATATGATTTATGTTTTATCGGCTCATAAACAGGTTTATTTCGTTTTTATTTCACTCACAGGGTGTTTTTATTTGGACACGACAAAACGTCAAAACGAACGTACAACATATTGACAAAATATTCTAGAAGGAAGAAACTGGGACATAAAAGTAAAATTACATAACTGCCTTTCCAATAGAAGCCCACAATTTTATGGAATAATGTGCCTCCTTGCCTTACCCGGCTCATTGGTCTCAGTGGTCAGATTAGTCTCATGAGCTTCATATGCCTTATCTTGCACAAACTGGCCCATCTCTTTACCCTTCTGACCAGCATAGCCTACCGCGTCAGCCATACGCCGTTTAGCATAGTCCAATTGCTCCGGGACTGTTTCACTCGTCCCACGGATGTAGTTTAGGACCCATGAGACCGAGCTTAGACCCGTCAGCCCAAACAACCCAGAGGCCAAGATTCCGGTCACAGCGAGCCCGATGGTGAGTGCTGCCGGGACAATCACAGGACTGAAGAGGAGGAAGAGTGGAATGGAGAGCATCAGCCCTATCACCGAGCCGGCTAGGGTGAGCCCAGCGAGGGCTAGCAGTGAGCCAGCAATGGGAATTCCTGCTACAAGTGCCACGACCTGCATGTACTGATTATAATTAGTTGTTTATGTAAGACTCTTATAAATTTTGTTATGATTAATGTCAAAACTCAAATTGTTATCAATCTAACCATGACCATCTGGATATGATCCTATATACATGCATGCATATAACCATCTAGATGCATGCATGCATAGCCATCTTTTTGTATATTTTTGCATATTCGGAGCTCATGATTCTTAACATAGATTAGTGGATATTTTAGTTTTATTTAAAATTTCCAGAAGAAATAAAAAAATCAATTAGTTCTGATCATTAAAAAAAAAGTAATTAAAGAGAAGAACACAAAAAAAGATACATGGTTACTGGAGGGGCCTCGACTCTTGTAATCAGGACCAGCACCAAAACCATAACCATAACCAACATCATCTTCATAGCTCGGCTGTAGATGAATACGTTTGTCAGTACGGTCGACATGCACACGCCTGTCCACGTTGGCCATAACGATTGATATATGATTTAAACTAAAAAAAGCAAAGTCTAAGAGAACACAAAAAGGGATATAAGAGTTGTAACAATAGAACACATATATATAAATGGGATTGAAAGATTTTTTTCTTTGTGTAAGCGAATTTGGAGTGAAGAGAAGAGGACACGTAAGCATGTGCTGAAGGGAGAGGTGTGGCTTTGCATGATTTCCAAGTTTCATTCTTTACCTGATCATCTTTTCCTTCTTCTCTCCCACCGTATTCAAATAAAAACAAACAATTTATTCGGTTTACGATTGCTCTCCTCTCGATGCATCCATATGCACTTATGGAGCTGTGTGCCAAAAACATATTTCCCTTTTTTTTTTGTTTCCTTGTTAAGTTATTTTCAATTTTGTGAAGAAACCAAAATTCCTACATCGATCCGGTTAACTCGACCCGCTAAGAAAATATTTTAACTTTATCGAACCTAAGTTTATGAACATAAATATTACTTCCTCTGTTTCTAATTATTATATGTTTTAGAAAAACACATATTAAGAAAACAAATTAAATATAGTTATTAAATACATCATTTTTATGATTAATAATTTTTTATAACTCTAAACCAATAACATTTCAATAAAGGCAATTAATTTTTTTGAAATTTACAATTTATCATCGTTAACTAATAAAAATACATAAAAAATTTAAAAAGTCTATCTTTTTGAAACAAATTTTTTTTCTAAAACATTAAACAATTAGAAACAGGAGTAAATGATAGCCAAAGTTTGTTGATAATCAGTTACACTGTTAGTTTGTCTAGTTACACATCAAGTGACTGGTAAGCTAGTGTATGGACTTTGGTTAAATTAATGAGCAGAAAAACATTTTACATTCAAAATGTCTCTCTCTTTTTTTTGTTTTTTCTTTTTTTCTCGGTGTTTCTCTAATTTCTAGGAGTTGATCTTGATAGACCTCTAAATCAAACAAAATCATATATATATATATAAAATATCAGTTTAAGAAATGCAATCACATTAACTATGATGCATTACAAAAATGCGAAATAAAATACATACGTTGTCTACAAAGATTGCTAAAGTAATTATATCGATCGATTTTAAAGATAGGATCGATATAGTTTTTTATTTAGATTAATTTGCGACGATATAAAGAATTGACCGCAATTGAAGACATATCGAAATTCAGCCCAAAAGTAAGACCGCCTTTCTACTTACCGGGTCTTGCGCAAAGTAGGACTTGGTTTTCTCTTTGTTCATTATTACAAGAACTTGCCCTTGTGCTTTTAAAATGCAGTAGCAATATTTATTTATGTCCACTCTTTTAATGGCTCTTAACATTTTTTAATAGAGAGTTTTGCATAAATTATCATTTAAAAAAAGTTTATTTAGGTTTTTGTCAGTTTTTTTAAGTGTTTATAATTTTTAGCATTTTCGGTACTATTCATTCCCAGTACATGTATACAGTACAGGAGGTAGAAATAGAAAGTATAATCATCTTTTCATTCCAAAAATGACAAATTTTTAACACTTTTAAAAAGTGTTAGAAAACAAACATAAATTGAAAAAATGTCAATTTTCAAAAATAATTCTTTTTTATATACCATATTTGTATCTATCTAACATAGGAGTTTGAATTTTGGTGATATGTAAAAGATGATCCACTAGATTAATCAATGTAAATCGGATCTTTAAGCTCTTTTTTATAATCAGAGTAAATGAAACCCGAACTAATTCCATAAACTTTTAAATAGTTGGATATTTAAGACGTCTACAATGATAAACGGGACATTGAGTGAAATTTCACTTTTAAGCTGAAGTAATAGACCATTTTCTTGCTTTTAGCTTTGATATTATACAGCTCAAAAAGAAAATAAACAACACGGAGAAAATTATTACGAGAAAAGAAAAAGTAAAAAGAGTTTGAAATTATGTCACAAACTATCTTATTATATAAAGCTGGATATTTCAGTTCATCATATTGCGACACGTGCCAAATCAATCGATCAAATTTTGATATGTGTAAGAAAAAATTTCTAATTAGATTTTGCCAAATAATATTAACAATAAAAGGAAAAAATTATAATTGATTACTAATCTTAAAAAGTAAAGTTACTAAAAAAAATTGTAAACTTATCCTAAAATCTAAAGTTAATAAAAATTCAGAAATATTTATAACTTATTCATAATCCTAAAAAGTAAAACGAGTAAGCAAAAAGAAAAATAGAAAAAATTAAATTGATCATAAAAATCAGAGTTAATAAAGATAAATAATAATAATAATAAACATAATTCAAAAAAAAATAAGAAAAATTAATTATTTAGAAACATGTGATAAAATTTAATTAGAAACCAAATAATTGGGGAAAAAAATAAAAGATTCAAAATAAATAAATAATTGTTACTGTGTTAGACTTTTCTATCAATGAGTGATTTTGTATCGACGTTTCCAATCTTATTTTATTTATTCTCACAAGTGATTTCATTTTTTCGTTTTTGGTTTCTTTTTCACGAATTTTAATTTACAACCCGTGTATAAACGGATCATAATCTAGTGTATATATATACATAAACACGAAGAGAATTGGTTTGATCGCTTTTATAACACGAGCACATTGTGGGTGTCCCAGTGGCTTTAGTTAGTAGAACCCTTTTTCTTACAGAGGTCTAATCAAAAAAAGAAAAAAGATATAATCGAATCAAAGCAATTTCAACAGTAAAAAACGGCCGTCCGTGGAACAAGGCTTTTTCAATTGTTTCTGATATTGGACCTTTCTAAGCTATTGGGCGGTTTAGTGGTGGTCCACTGCTACTTGATAATGAGATGACAAACTTCTCTCTCACTTTCTCTTGGTCCACAAATTGGGCCCATATATGGCCCATTTACGTTTTCTTTTGGTGTGCTCTTCGCCTTTTCAGCGATGAGATTGATTTCAAACTTGGATTGAACCTGTAAAAAGTTAGGTCTATGGCTCAAATCGCAAGTACTAAAACAGTAGGTTTTCTTTGGATGGGGACATTAGTACAATAGTTTCGCTGGAGTTTTATTATATGGTCACCAAGTCCACTTATTTTTTAAATATAGAAAAGTTTAATTGTACAAAAAAAGGTGTTAACCCGTGACAAGAAGAAAAAATATGGACTAGTTTTTTTTTTTTTTTTGAGATGTGGAAATTTCATTGAAATGTAAAGGATTTGTTATCATTTTGTAATGATCGCAATAAAGAAAAAGGATGGGAGAATTGAAGGAGAATGAAGGAGATGGAGGGAATAATTGAGGAAAAGTCTAAAGATGTGTACCGGCATATGAGATGATATATCACATGGCAAAACAATCATATTTCCTCAGTAGACAGTGATAGTGTAATAAATAAAATGTTACAATTATAAATTAAAAAAAGATTAAAATGAAATGATAGCAGAATTTGTACCTTTAGTTACTGTTTCTGAAACTGACTCATGTCTGAACACAATCTTGAATCCCCGTGTCTTGAAGTCGACATGGAAGTCAGTATTATTATTTTTTTTGTCAACAGTATACATATGTAGCTTATAAATGGATACATGATCGGTATGTAATAAACATTTTCGCCTTCTATACTATTAAAATAGTGGTATACATTTTGTGAACAAACAATAACACTTTTAAATTAGTTTATTTTTATCTTAAATAACTACTATTCTTCTTAATCTTGTTACCAAACAAAAAATCTACATAATATCTAGACGGTTAGATATGAATATTATAATTAATTATAATATTTATAAATAACATTTAATCTCTATTTAATTAATTAAATTATTTAAAATATAATAACATTTTATTATTAAAAGATACAAAAAACTATATATAAAAGCTAATAAAATTCAGTGTTGTATTATTTAGTCTTCTTTAATATTTTCTAAACGAGCATCCTATTAACCATTATAGAATATAAAAACCAGTGTTCTAAAGCGGTCTAGGCGGTGTCTAGGCGCTAGGCGTCCATAGACCGTGACGATTACCTAAGCGTTGGTATTAAGTGTTATTGTTATTAAGCGGCTCTAGACGGTCCTAGGCGCCTCTAGACGGTCCTAGACGGTTGTAGGCGGTTCATCAAAATTCTTAATCAATTATATATATTTTTTTTGTTCGGTGCAGTTTTTGAATTTTTAACTACATTTAATTAGATTTATATTTTTAATTTCATAAATACATATTATTAAAATTTATATATTGTTTTTTATAAATATAGTGAATGTTTTTCTCTCATTTTATTTATGATTTAATTTTTTTGATTTTCCAAATGGATGTTTTTGTCTAATTCGAATTTATAATGTTTTAGATTTGATATTTATAAGATTTCTTTTGGTTTTTGTGTGTAATTTGAACTTTGAATCTATGTTTAAGATTTATAATATTAAAGTTTATTATTTATAAACTAGCCATAGTATTTTATATGCTGCATTCTATAAAAATATATATAATATATTGATTTATTTTGTAAACGCCTAAACCGCCTAAGAATCGCCTAGGCTAACTAGGCGCTAGGCCCAGCTCGACCGCCAAACTAGTGCATAACGATTTTTTGAACATTGATAAAAATTAAGATATTCAAATATATATTGCCAGTAATAATAATTTAATTAATCATAAAAATAATTATTGATAACTACGATTTACTCCTAAAGTACTATTAACTTAATAATAGAAATATCCCTAGATTTTAATATATAGTTAGAAAAGCATGATTCATGATCAAATCACACACGTAACCAACATATCTGTTTTTTTTAATGATATTAAAATATCCGTTTGACATTTTTTATCATCGGCCAAACGCAGCGTCCAGACGCTGCGATCTGCGTTCGAAATTTCTGGACGCTGAATTTCTTCAGCATTGTGTCTGGAACTGTTGCGATCAGTCGCAGCGTCTGGTTGTGCGGCTGCCAAACGAACAACAACCGCTGCGTATGGCCGCAGGCCGCAGCCGCCAGCGGCTGACAAACGAACAGACTTTAAGAGTCACAAGAAGAGCTATCTTGTCGATTCATTTTTTGTATAAATATACTCCATCCGTTTTAAAATATATGTCGTTTAAGGTTATTTCACACATATTAAAATTTCTATTATCTATACTATTAAACAGTATATTTAAGATTATAATTTATGTGAATAACTATACATTTTGCCAAACAGATTCATTTTAATAAGGTTCATTAAAAAGGTGTAATATTAATAAAAATTTTCATTTTAATTTATATTTCAATTTAATTCCGAAAATATAAATATTAATTTAGATTACTTTGTATTTCCTTAAATATAGGTTATATTACTTACCAAAAATCACAAAAATCAGTTGTTATTGTATCTTTATAAAAATAATAACTGAATATTAATTTAGATTTAATTTATATTTTGTAATTTAAATAATATCTATACT
>PKMM01040214.1:177139-249282 GCA_002933915.1 Eutrema heterophyllum
TATTTTGTCGAAAAAATAAAACTAAACATCAG
This sequence comes from Eutrema heterophyllum, assembly GCA_002933915.1. Lineage (NCBI taxonomy): Eukaryota > Viridiplantae > Streptophyta > Magnoliopsida > Brassicales > Brassicaceae > Eutrema > Eutrema heterophyllum. The sequence goes on from PKMM01040214.1 coordinate 177,172, forward strand.
AAAACAAAATTTAAAACTTACCTCCGTTCTAGAGCGGATTAGAATAAGATTATGTCAACATAATGAACTCCCGTTATTTTCATATTGAACTCATGTTCTAGGGCGGATTAGAAAAAACAAATTATATGTAAACACCAAAATAATTATGTCTTATATGACAAAATTTAAATATACAAAAAAATTATATCTAAATACAAAAATAAACACAAATTATATTACAAAATTTGATAAACAAAAAAAATTCTTGTGCGGACGCACGGATTAAAATCTAGTATGATTTTAAAATGGTTTGTTTTCAGTATAGTCAAAACTATATAGTATATTAGATTACATAAATATCTAAATTTGTGGATTGTAGTTGAAGGAATATTTGCTCAGTCTTAATTTGTTTATTAAATAATCACCAATCTTAATCTATTACTACTATATTCTAATCCGCGCGTCCATGCGGGATAATATTTTTTATAGATTAATTTTTTCTTATCACTTAATTGTTCTTGATTTACATGTTTGGTAACATGTTTAATAATATAAATAAATTATAGAAATGCATTTAATGAGATCTGTTTGGCAACAAAACATGATTTTGTTTTAATAGTATAAATATAAAAGTTAGACAACCTCTCCAATTGTTTGCCACATCATCGCTCTGGCTGATGTGGAGATGACATGTGTGATTCTCTATAATTTAAAACTACAACTTTTTAAAGCAAATCAATTAATAGATTCATAATATTATCTTTCAAACCACTCAAAGAAAATGAAGAGTTATTTTTCATTAACTCTTAGATAACACATTTGTGTAAATGTTAAACAACAATTCATGTTCTAATTAACCAAAAAAAATGTTGGATATTTATTTTATTTTTACATTAATCTTGATTTCTTAATGTTATTCAACATATATATTTTTATCGGTTTCTAATATTGTTAATAATAACATATAACAAATAATAGATGATTATATTTGCTTTAACGAAAATGTAAAAAATATACAAATTTAAAATAGTCGAAAAGAAAAATTTGCGCGTTATGAGCGGATATTGACCTAGCTAACTAAAAAAGGTTAATTAAGAATTTAAGAGTGGGTTTTTGGTGAGTTGATTTTGTATGTGAATATATTTTGGTTGTCAGGTCGTCGCCAAATGACATGAAAATAAAAATGGACCGACTTTAAAAAGAGATTCCCTATGAAAGCATGTGCTTAGATTAAATAAAGATACTAAAACTTGATGTTTTCAGCAATTGATTATTTATTCACACTTTTTTTTAAGTCGACAAAATATATAAAATCACTCGACTAACTTAAAATATTAGCAAAATGATGTTTCTGACCAGTGACTAGTGTGTGATATCAAACAACCAATTTTTTCTATCCTGCTAATAATGAGATGATTGAAGTTGGTTGAAATACTTTTGGTCGAAGTTACCTTAGCACATTTAGCAAGTATTTTGAGGTTCAACCATGAATTCATAGTTTTTATGATTTAGTTTTATGTGTGTAAATTAATCAATCTATTTCAAATTATTGAAATGTAAGATTAGTTTGACCAATGATTTTTTTCTTAAAAACAAGTTTGCCATATAAATTATTTGCTTACTAATCATCAAACTAATTTATCTCACAGTTAATTGAGTAGATATTACATGAGTTTTTATATCAATTCATAGCGGCTATCCTCCGAACGTATCGCACCAAATTTATGATCATTTGTTGGAGAAATTTTTCGTGATATTTGTTTTGTCAGTTGGATAAATGCGGCTTACAAGCAGATTAACATACTTTTTAACTAACACATACTAAATTTAGCAAAAAAAAAAAAATCCAACAAAATGAATTCTAAAGGCATTTCCAACACCACTCCAAATCTCACACCAAACTCTATTTTGGAGTAAAATCTACTCTAATCCTACTCAATTTTCAACTCCAAAATTGAATAATTCCATTTTTTTTCTCCAAATATGAAAAAATCTCATTTTTCACTCCATTTTGGAATTGAACTTTTTTTATTTATAAAATAGTCTTTCAAATTTTAAGTGGTTTCATTTTAATAGTTATAAATCATTAGTAATAATGTATAATTGCAGCGCTTGCAACAAAAAAAACGTCGAACCTGTGTAAATAATAAAATCATGGATAATGTTGTTTTCGTATTTTTCAATCTTTTTTTTTTTGGGAAACTTTATTAGAAAATTTTGGCTTCTTCAACAACGGAGTTCCCAAGAAGAACAAAGAGTTGTGCAAAAATAGCTTTCCTCATGCATTAACTAACATAGTTTATACCCATAAAACACCATTTCAAGCTTTGTCGTTTATTTATTATACTTTTTTAGGATTCAGACCGACCGTTGTTGATTTAGTTCCAAGGGAAATTTTAGCAGACCAAATTCTTGATAATAAAGTGAATGAGAAATCTGATTTTATTCATGTGTATTATATGATATTTACACAAGAGAGATTACGTATAGCCAAACTTGGGGACCATACTAATGTATGATTGAAGCGTTTTAAATAATATCATAATTTGTAAAAGTTTTGAAAGAAAAAAATTAATAGATCAATTTATAAATTCTATAGATAAAATGTATTATTGGCAATTAATAATAAAATAGAAAAAAATATTTAAAATATTAATATTTAGAATAGAAAATAGAGTAATACATTGGAGAAAAATTTAACTTCATGCTCAATTTTAAAGTGAAAAATGGAGTAATACATTAGAGATACTCTCAATTATTAGAACCCCGTAAATTGGTTTAAGCACCAAATACAACCACGTAATCAATTGATTATTGCTTATTCAACATAATCAAAAATATCTTTTGACTTCCCATGAAAATTACAATATATTCATTCAAAAAAAAGAAAATTACAATATATACATACAAATAAACATACACATACATATATACATACATGCACGTCCTTAAAAGTTATATCGACATATATACACACGAGAATATCCTCATCACTTTCATCACATCAACATACTTCTCCGCCGCTAATTCTCTCAAAGAGTGATGATGACTAATCAACTCCCGTTGACCAGTCAACTCCTCCGTCCACCATAAGCCGACGTCGTTTCATTACCAAGACAACTAGCGTACCTCATGAGATCAGCATTTGTCTCCTCTAGTTCCCTTTGCAGCCTCAAGACCTGTCTTTGGAGCACCGAGATGGCCCCAACGCAGCCATACACTGGATCTTTTAGCCGTGCCTCCGCTTCGTAAGCCAGCGAGTTCACAGCGTCTTCCCGTTGATGCGGGGCCACTTCGTGGAGGATCTTGCTCACGTTGCTTGCCCCGAATATCCGGTGGACGTTCGCAAACTTTGTAGGTTCCTCTGGCGGAAAATACGGTGCGAATACGCAGTCCGACGTGCATTTCCGCCGGAGGAATTTGCATGCCGCGCACGGTGAGTTTGTGTAGTTCGAATACGACGACGACATCCTTTGTTATTTACCCCCTGATTTTTCTGTTGTGCAAATGAAAGAAGATAAAAAAAAAAAACATGTAGTCACATACATATGTAATTAGGATCGTTCTTGGAAATTACGTACAAGATTGATATGAATCTTGATCCACATCGAAATTGTAATTCTCTCAAATCTCCCCCGTGTATACATCAATTTTGTTCTACACAATATCTCTATGTTTATGTTTCTACGTACGCATAATAAAAGTTTGATACATTTTCGAAATTTTTGTTTGATACAATATCTCTATGTTTGTGTTGGTAACTAGCAATAATTGTCTCATCGTCAATATAATTGGGAACAAGACATATGATGCTCTTAGCCCTTTTACCTTCAAAATTCATTTATATTAGTAAGAATGGTAACTAGAGATAATACATAGTCTCATCATCAATATGATTAATTGGTTAGACGACGTATGCTTTAAAAAAAATTGGTTACAAGACGTATGATGTTCTTAGGCTTTTTATCCCTAAAATTCATTATTCTTAGTGTTCTTAATCACTGCATTAAAAAGCTGTACCATTTGAATCCTTACTTGAACTATATCTCAAACAAATATATATATATATATATCTATATATATACATATACACACGTCAAAAAAGAAGACATATATACTAGACATTCCTTTATAAAAAATTAGTTTTACATTGAAAACCTTTAGTCAAAAAAGAAAGAAAGATCTTGTGACATCAAAACCTATGTCTAATGCAAAACATTCTACATATATATGCACAAAATGTTGAATCTAAGTGTATTGGTGATGAACCTAACACATTAATACGATTAAGAAAAGTTATATAATTAGTTTTATAGCTACATTACACATAATATATTAACATATAAACGTCCATTTATCTATAGCAATATGAACAAAATGGGTGTCGCTATATAAAATTCGAATTGAAGTAACTCACACTGTTAATTGGTTGGTTAAATCTGACGGGATCATGTACTTTTCAATATAAGAAAATAATTTGTTCTCACAGATCTGACTTAAATTCAAATGTAAATTTTTGCATAATTAAGAATTTTTAAAAAGGTAGTATATGTACATTTTCGTATTATACACTAGACCTAGATTTGTTTGTATAAAACATGGGTTTTGTTATTAAGAAATTTGTGCCACCAAGTTTGGTAAAAAACCAATGAAAAGTTGAAACTTTTTTCTTGGAAATTGTTGATTACTGATTTTCTTTTAATTCGAACATATCAAACACTCTTGACCATATATTTTTGTTCTTAGCGTTTAGTTTAGCAGCTTTTCCTGATTTTCTCCTCACAACACTCTGTGTCTCTCTGACTCTGAGTTCACATCTATACGACATATATTGGTTTAATTTCTTGAATCTATAACCTAATTAAATAGCTTTATATACTCTATAAGGGTTTGAGTTTCAGTATGGTACCTTCAATATATATAAAAGTCATGAAATCACCTTCAACTGTAACTTTTTGTAAATAAAGGTCATCCAATTATAACTTGGAAGTTCAAGATCAGTGATCAAATCTTATCATGATCTAAACTCACTAATATTATATAACAAATCAACATAAAAGTACAGTCTATATATACTATGCAAGTGTGTGTGTGTGTGTATGAGTGAACTGGCTGAGTAGAATGAAACACTTTTGGTCTTACCTTTTAATGGAGCAACAAGAGAAAGTGCCCCTTGATCTACTCAGAATGGTTTGATCTTCTTTGTTTCTCTCTTTCGTGTCTTAACTATAAAAAAAAGGGGCGATGAAAAATCGTCAAGAAGATTTTCAATTTTTGGGATTCTTTTTGTTGTTCTTATAGAGAAAACCCTAGTTGGAGACTGGAGACAAAGAGGAGTCTCTAAGGGGGAAGTTAGGGAGAGAAAGAGGATGCAAGGATTAGAGAAAGAGAGAAAGAGAGAGAGAGGGCAAAAGGCATTTTTGGTGGTATGAGAAAGAGAAAGAAGATGAATATAATGATGACACTGCAAAAAGACAAATAGCCCTCAATTAATTGAGGACCTAAAATAGTGAACTAAAAAGGAATAACTCTGACCGTGGAAAATTTTACTCCATTTAACTGTTTTCAGTAATTTTACTCCTTTTCATAACTTTTTTTTGGTAGAAAAACAATTTCGTAACTTATTTTCGATTAAATTGAAGAAAATTATTCTTTTGTGTAAGTCGGTAATCTATATGAATTTTTTCTTTTCTTTCTTTTTTTACAAAAATCGAGTGATAGTAATTCATTAGTAAACACATATATCAAATTTCAAAATATGTGTACATTCGTCAAGGTGTGTCGGAATCAAAATTAGAATCGCCCTCGGACCCTTTTAGATTCTCTAAGTGTAATATCTACTTTTCAATACTTGACAAATATTTTTTTTAAAACAATGATTAATTAACCTAAATTGGTAAAGCTAATAAGTATCTAACAAATGAGAAAACATAATTTTGGTGGTTTTCGTAATATGATGCCTTCTTTAAAACAATCCAGACACTTGAAAAGCTCTTCGACCAATGTAGATTCTTCAACTTCACTTCCGTGGCTTAATCGCCTACAATTGTTTTATTTACCTCTGACCTTTTTGCAAGGTTTGGTATTCCGTATAAACAAAATAAAAAAATAAAAAATAAAAAATGTGAAGTGTCTTTGGTCCACCTCTTTTTTCTTATTAATATATTGTTTTTATTTATATTCAGAAGGTTTTGGAATTTCTACAAAGTTACAAGGACATCAGAACTGTTGAGGATCTGAGCAAATCCGACATGTGTACTGTCATTTTGTTTGATTGAATTTAACTGTTAACATATAACCCCTCCTGATTTTACTGTTTACCTTTCGGAAAAATAATTACTAACTTTTAAAATATTTAATTAATTAATTGTTAGTTATGTTCTTTCAAAATTTTGATGTTCACATGCTTAAATACAAACAAATAGTCTATAGTGCATAGTTTCTTTATATATAATTTGAATTTCGCAAAGAGAAAACACCATTGTTCGTCCTAGTCTCTTCTCTTCCAGACACGGGACTTGAGACAGTCGCATCTGCTTCCACATGAAGGTTTTCTAGCCGGCGTTCGAGCTCCGTTAGGTTCTCCTCCTCACCAGCGTTGGCTTCCTCTCTCTCTCTTGGGCCCATCCAAGCTTCCCGAAGATCTGTTCCCTCTCTCCTTCGGCGTCTCCGTCTTCTCTTCCCTCCACCGCCTCCGCCTTCCGTCGAGAAAGATTGCTCCTCGCTTCCCCATGACTGAGTCGCTGCAGACCTGTAACCGTGAAAGAAGCCCACCTTGGGAACCTCCAGATCCAGCGAAGGCGGATCCCTCTCCGGCGCCGCCGGTGAGGTCCTATGTGCTGCCGCCGGATCCACCGGACCCCCCCTGACCCGCCAGATAGTCGTGGACCTCTGCTGCCACCGGTTGTTGTCTCTCCTCCTCAGCCATCGGCGTTTCCTTTTGACTCGTCGGCTGCGAGTCCTTTCACGTCGCCGGATCTGTCTTGCTTCGGGTTGATTTCTGAATCAACCAAAGTTTCCTCCGCTTGTCCCTTAACTTGCCCCATCCTCACCTTCGGTGTTGTGGTGAAAACCCTCGCCGACCCTTTTGCTCATTTCGGTGACACCTCTTCCGGCATACTCTCTTCCGGTGACCCTCTTGTCGGAGTTTCTCCGAGCAGTCTCATCTTCCCCGCCACGTTCACGATCTTGTTCTTCTTTCCTAAAGAATCATCCTTGTGGCTCTCTTATGGCCAAGTAAATTCGAATAGGAGCAGCTCTTCTAGGTCTCTTGCGAGGACTCTTGATGGCTTTGAGTGCTTCCCCGATTCGACTTCAACTGACTCTCCGACCAGCCATATCGCTAAGACTCTGCTACCACTTTCAAACCTTCGATGGCAAGAGGGTAACCGGAGTAAATCCAAGGCAATGTTGCGGTTGGTGTCCATACCCATCCTTGAAACCCTCACAAGTGTTAATTGCCTAATCGAGGGTCATTTGAATAAATATGAGGCTTTTTCGTCTCTGGTGTCAATATGTGCAGCCTCTCAAGCTGCCTCTGAAGAAATAAGAACTTTATCGGTAGAATCTGAATCCTTACATCTGGATAGAGCCATCATCTCAGGCTCTTGTGCTACTAACTTTTTGGGTATCGAGGACATCACAAGCCTCACCCGAAGTTTAGTTCCCACTACTCTCAAGTTTATCCCAAGTTTATCTTTTGGTGTAGTTGTGTCTAAGTCCAATCATTCCAACGTTGCCGTGAAGATCATATCGACGCATTCGAGCTTCGTTTCGAATTCGCTGTCATTTGATCACTCTCTATTTGCTTCAAGTTTTAATGTTTTTAAATTGTATTGTCAGTATCTAAGAGGATGAATAATTCTCTCTAGTTGTATTATGGAAGATTAAGCAATGAGAAGAAATTGGTTGACAAAAAAAAAAAAAAAACTGAATTTCGCAATTATAGAATTAAAAAAAAAAACATGATTTTTGAAAATAATTTTTTTTTACCTTAACGCCATTGTCACTTTAAACTAATTTTGAAATCAGTATTTTGCGCATATATTTTTTTTTCTTTTTTTTACATAAACACCATTGAAATTACTTGTTTGTATTATAAGGTTTTAGTTTAATAATAAAAAAAAAATACAAAAATATTTGCTCATAAAATTAAAAAAAAAAGTTGCCAATTTTTTACTAAAAAAAAACTGTAGTGTTTATTTGAAATGTTTATATTTGACTTTATATCACTAAGCATGTATGTACCTTAGGTTGTATTTAATTTGGTTATGGAATATATATTCCTAATTTTTATTTTTATTTTAGCAAATTAGCAATGTATATGAATCATCGTGCTCAGCTAGATAACTTCAATCATCCATACAAATTAAAACCTAAGATTTTACCAAACAAAGTACATTGGTACTTGGTATCCTTTTTTAACCCAAGTGATTTAACAAACAAATATGATAAGTGATGTATACGATATACCAAATGCATTATTTTAGTTTTTTGAGAAAGGGTTATAAACCAACGCATTATTGTTTCCATAAACATACATAGATATACAAATCTCTTTTTTTTTTTTTTTACAACACTTTCTTCTCATTAATTAAACTTTCACAATACAAACATAGGGAATTAAGCATATTCTTTCGCTAAAATAGGTTAAATGAAAGACATTAAAGATAAAAACAGATAGATTTTGATAGAATGATAGCGAATTTGAGACTAAACTCAAATGCGTCGATAGAGGAATCACGGCAAAGTCGGAATGCTTAGAATTAGTCACCTTAACTTGTGACGTTGAAACTGAAACTCTACCTCTGGGATTCGCCGAAGCGATCCGGTTTGCCTCTTCTGGCCTCATGCAGACCGCTACGCAAGAAGACAAGTCGGTAAAAACCTTTATAAGGTTTCCCGGCAAGAAGCGCGGGAGTAAAACACCTCTCAGAGAGACGGTTGGGGGATGCAGCTTTTGACGAAAAGCTGCACGGATTGACACCACAGGCGAAGAAGCCTTGGATTTACTCAGAAGACCATCGGTTTGGCATTTAAAATCTGTGAGAGTTTCAGGGAAGGATATGGACACCACAAGCAAATATGCCTTGGATTTACTCAGATATGTTGTACTTCCTCTAAGCGGGCTTTTCAACCGGGAAAAGCCCAACATGTTAGATTCTTGGCTCTGGCCCAATTTGGTGAAGTCACTGAGACTTCTCTTGGAACAGAAGGCGACGAGACACGAGCTTTGGTTCGTCACGATGACGGAGCGTGGAAACAAGCGATGGAAGAGCTTGGAGGGCAGCGGATGAGAGTGGTCGAGTGGCCGTGAGCGAGGACTGAAGTGAACGGTTAAAGAAACGGTGAACAAACTTCAAGATTTAGAAGGAGGCGGCGGATCTGGAGGCACCGGAGGCTTAGGAGGGTCCGGCATTGTCGAAAGGATCAACACCTGGAGGTGAGAGAGAGACTCGCGCTTGGATCTGTTGAAATCGGCGGCGAAAAGGTTGGACGAAGAGTTGCAGACGGTGGAGCATTCTCGGAAGCCATGGAGGAAAGGAGGAGTGTGAAATAGATCTCGCCGGCGACACGGGAAGTCCGACGGAAAGCGAGGAACGGTCACGAGATAACCCGAGAGAGAGACGGTCCGTTGCTCTGGAGTAGAGATGTCAAATTGGGTTTTAACCCGCGGGCTCTGCCCAATTAGGCCCACTTCGGAGTGGGCATGGACACAATAAAATATGTCCAAAAAAAATCGGGCCTAGCGGGCTTGACCCGTACGGATTTCGGGTTTCGCGAGGCGACCCGTCACGGGTTTGCGGTCCAATCCGCAAAAATCGAAAATTTCTTCGATCGAAATCGAAAACTTCTTCCTCCTCCTACAAACTCTTCTCTCGCCGTTTCCTCAGCCACCACGATCGTGACCTCTTTGCAGCCTCAGCCAATTGGTTCCTAGTGGACCTCGTCTTTTACACAAGCAACCTCCTCCTCTCTCAAATCTTCAATTTCTTCGACAAACCCCTCAAATCCACATTTTTCTACAACTCCGCTTTCGAAGTAGCTAAGCTCGCAACCATTGTAGCCGAACTAGCTAAGGTAAACTCATTATCTCTAATTTTGGCCATAGGATTTTGTCTCCGTATGAAGTTTGTCAAGAAATTTGATATGAATTTGTGAATTTGTTAATTGTTAATCGTGATATCTGAGTTGTTAATTGTTAATTGTGACAACTGAGTTGTTAATTGTTAATTCCACATTGAGAATTCCACAACTGAATTCACATGTTTTTTTTGGTCGAGTAAACTAATGTCGAGTTCAAGAGAAAAGTTAGTGTTCTTGTGTTGTTGCTACTTCCTCTTGGACTATGGACTATGATCAGGACTCCTCTTGTCTACCTACGTGCAGTATTTTTTTTAATTTGTTGATCTTTAGTTGACTACTGGGCTCTGTGATTTATGCCACCTGAGAGTAAACGCAACTTTTCTTGAAAATCATACTGTTTTCTAGTTTTAAGCATGGATCATATAGTTAGTTCTAGGTGTTGGGGATAGTGCCTGAATTTTAACACTTTATGCAAACTTTGGTTCTCTTACGATTTTGTTTCTCTCTTGCTGCAGGTTAGGATATGTAGGGAGAATGGAATAGGTCATGTCTATGCAATGAAAAAAACTTAAGAAATATGGGATGCTAAAGGCTAATCTCCTTCAAGCTGCCATTTGATATATCTTTTTTTGTTTTATCAACGTATTTGTTGAAATCTGATTTTCTGTTTCAGGTGGAACATGTAAAAGCAGAGAGAAAGTTAAAAGCAGAGAGAAAGTTACTTGCAGAGGTTGACAGCAATTGCATCGTAAAACTGTATTGTTCTTTCCAAGATGAAAAGTATTTGTATCTTATTATGGAGTATCTATGTGGTGGGGATATGATGACGTTACTTATGAGGAAAGACACTTACTGAAGATGAGGCAAGATTTTATGTCGGGGAAACTGTCTTAGCTATCGAGTCCATTCATAAGCACAACTACATCTACAAAACTGAAGAAACAACCATAACTTTGATATGAATTTGTGAATTTTATAGGAACCCGCGGTCAGTCCGCTAAACCGCATATTACATGCGGGTTGGGTTTGGACAAGGAATTTTGGGACTGCAGCCCGCGACAAGCCAGTCCGCGAGGCCCGATAAAAATTTGAAACCGCATCGGGTCGGGCTATTTGGACGCGGACTGGCCCGTTTGACATCTCTACTCAGGAGGAGAAACGGACTGAAGAACGGCGGTGGAGAAGACTCATCCTTGTTCGGAGAAATGCGACGGCGGCTGCCTCAGTTGTCGGGCCTGTGAGGAAACTTCTTATAGATATACAAATCGCAATATTTGGTAGCATGTGCGTAGATTATACCAATGATTAGATGAGATAATCAATCATTGGCAAGCATTACTTTACGTTTTTTTTGTTCTCTATATAACAATACTTTACGTATTTAATTTCCTGATTAGATTTCAGTGTATACAGTTATGCATATATACCAAAATGTTTTTTTTTTTTTTTTTTTTTTGAGCTATATATACCAAAATGTTCAACAAGAAAGTATGAAAATAATATAAAACTGAAATAAAAAGCGAAAAAAGGAAAAGAAAAAACCCAATTCAGATTTTAAAAAAATAAGTACTTGAATACGCATGCTTAGAAATATCCGTATACATATAACTTGGGCCTGACGATGGCGGATACAAACATATTAACCTCTTATATATCGTATAAATAAGCTAATGTGGGTCGACCAAATAAAGCTAATGTGACGACCAAAAAAAGCCAAGTGTGTGCGCTAAATTATATATCCATATAAAAAAAGAAGTTAATGTATATGCATGCACCTAGAAGTCTTTGCTTATCAAATCGGCAATTGGGATAACGAAATTTCTTGCTGGATTCCGACCTTATCTTTCCTTTTTCCTTTAAACAAGAAAAGAATTTTGGTGCATAATCTAGTAAGTTATGTTGATGTCAAAAAAAAAAAAAAAAAAAAAAAAATCTAGTAAGTTATGTATGTACAAGCAAACTTACTAACTGGTTAAAATGTTAGTATATCATATATAAGAATAATGAAAGTTAAAATTGATAGTACTACTTTAAATTTCTCGAAATGAAAAATCCCATTACATATGTTAAAAGGAAATTTAACATTAGCTTAAATTATAGAAAACAGATTTCATAGTTGTTATAGCAAAATTAGTGATAAGGAATTTATTTTAGTTAACAGGTATATAATATGTGATATAAGTGGGAATACTTTTGAAATTAATTTATATCTAGCTTGATTGCTAATTTGTATGAACCATTAAACCAAAAGTACTTATGATTTAGTAATCATATATAGGTTGGGACTTTGTGGATTGGTTGTTGAAGAAATGTGTAATACGGAAAAATGTCGACGGAATTATTGCAAGCCAAGTGTTAGTATGGTCACAACAATCATTAGATATGCACAATTATATGATCAAATGTTATTTCATTAATGCACCTCTTTTCTCATTACATTACATATGTACATCGAACCCAATTTAGTGGTGTCCATTCTTATTTACAATTTAATTTTTCCATTCGTCTTTTTTGTTTTGTTTAAAGAAATATAGAGAAGAATCTAAGCCTAACTGAGTATTAACAGATAAGTAAACTTATACTGTTTTTGTATTGTCTTTTGCCTAATTACAACGACAGCTTTTAATAGGCAAACTTCAAACATTTAAAACGCAACACCTATTCATTGAATCATCATCAGAAAGGGATTACAGAGCATCAAATCGATTGCCAAGAACAAATTTTGATTTGCTTGTTTTTCGGCGTCAAATCGCCATCCGTACAATGGATATTTTTAGCATGCATGAACATATTCTTGTGGTTTGGGTCTGATCCAGTGAACTTACATTGTTTAATTCGATCCACATTGATCTACTCTAAGTTAGTTTATTTCATTTTCAAGTTTAGATTCTCATTTTCTAATAAGTATAAATTCAAGTTGAAGGTTTAAAACAACTAAACTTATGTTTGTCTTTTGTTTTTCTACAAGAAAATGTTGGTTGGATTTTGAGTTCAACCTATTTTTTTCCTTCTGGAATTATGTTAATGAAACTTCCTGAAGAATTTAAAAAGAGCCGGCGGAAAATATTAATCACTGGAGATAAAAGCGAGTGAAAAATAAAAATATTCTTCGAGCCAAACGTAAAAAAAATACACGAAATAGGAATTAAAAAAACAAGACAAACCACAATTAAAGCATAATTAATCAACGTTTTTTGGAAGTCCATATCTAAACTGAGAAAACATCAAATCTAGAAAATTTGCATAATGAAAAAAAAAATATTCGTCTAATTTACTGGCGAAAAGAAATACGAGTTGAATCCCATCATGCTGTTACATCCAAAGTTTCAATGAAACTTGATGAACGACTAAATACTAAACCCGATCAACTAAAAATACTTTTCTTTTTTCTTCTTCTTTAGAACCATAGTATAGATCCACTTTTAATCCATACCTTATTCTCTATCTAGACCATGATTTACCAAAAAGAGTTCGGACAAAGACAAAAAACGAAGATGAGATAGAGAGATGCTGTTAGAGGATTCATTTTGACTGGTGATGTAGCTTACTTTTCAATTTTCTTGAACCAATTGCTATTATACAATATGATACTATTTTGTTATGTATGATGTTTTAAATCTTCAGTATTTTATTATTTTTGTTCTTCTATCAAGTTCAAATAGTTTGCAATTAATACCTTTGGCTAAAAGGCCTATTTAGGCTTACTTGGAGAGTGCATATTGGCCCATAGAATTTAGCAGCCCGTTTATTAAGTTAGAATGTAAACTCCGTGCTGTTGAAAGTGTAGAAGACACCACGACTGAGTTGGCTTCTTCAAATAAACCTTTGGAAAAGGGTCAAAATCATCATGTGCTAAATTTGGTGTGCCAAAAAAAACATGAACTAAAATACGGTGTAATTTTTTATCTTTTGGACAAAAATATTCAAATTTCCTATCCAAACTATCGATTCTAAACTAAATCATGCATTGACTATAAATTTGTTAGTCAACCTTCACGGAATGCTGACAAGACAGTCTCAGTCAGCTGCCACGTCAGCTAAAGCGCCCACAATTGCTGAGTCAGCTGCCACGTCAGCCATCATTATTTTTTATAAAAAAATGATATCATTTTTCTTTATTTCTGTAATTGGTTTAAGCATCCAGTCAAACCACACGATTTTGTTCATCAACCTGGGAAGTCTGTCCAGAAACCCATCAAGTTTCTCAGGTGGTTTAAACATCTAGAAAGCTTCATCAAACTGGTTTACTTGCGCAAAAGCGTCTTAGCATTTTTATTTATTTCTGTAATTTTTATCTTTCATTCTAATAATAGAAATATATAGGTATATGGTTGGTTCGATTCCAAATTTTATTTTGGTTTGGTTCGAATTCACAAATTTTGGTTAAGATAATTTAGTGTTTCGGGGTTTTTTCGTCATTTCGGAAAAGCAATCCACCTACTTAAAATTAATGAAATATTACAAAATTAGAACAAAAAAAATAAATATAGAAAAGAAATTTTGAAGAAAAAAAAAATAATGATGGCTGACGTGACAGCTGACTCAGCAACTGTGGGCGTTTTAGCTGACGTGGCAGCTGACTGAGACTGCTTTGTCTGCATTATATGAAGGTTGACTAACAGATTTATAGTCAATGCATAATTTAGTTTAGAATCAATAGTTTAGGTAGGAAATTTGAATTTTTTTTGTCCGAAAAATATGAAATTACACCATATTTTAGTTCAAATTTTTGTTGGCACACCGAATTTATTACAAGTTGATTTTGACCTTTTTACCGGAAACGTTTAGGTCGTCTCCTCTCTAGTCTCTACCATCACCAAGAAAAAACAAACGACGTTCGAAAAGCAGACCATACAAAAGGTTAAGTAATTTCTACCTTAGTATATGGCTAAATAAAATCAACTATAATGCTGATAACCATTAATTTCTACCTTAGTATACACCGAGTTTAGGGTTAAGATATATATATATATATATAGCTTTTGATTCCCTTTATGCAGAAATTTCAGATATATGACCTGGAATCTAATAAATCTTACAAAATTTCTGTACAATAATCTTTGGAAAAGAAATTAGGGTTTAGGGAGTGACAAGAAAATAATCTCTAATGGTTCGCCGTTTGACAGAGGAAGGAGGGTTTAGGACAGATGATGGGCTGTTGACCGCGGTTTCTGGTGTTCTCTCGCATGTTTTATCTTCATCTGATGATGATAATGACAATGATGATCTTTTCTTCTTCAGAGTCTCCGGAGTTCTGATGATAGGCATTGACTGATTATTAGTATAATCATCATCTGATGAATGCTTTTGGGGACTCTCAGGTTCTTTGTTCATCTCAACTCTTTCTTTGGCTTCAGTATTTGACAATGCAGTTACTCTGCGTTTAACTCTAGACGCAGGCGCAGATGCGTTTGCGGTTGTGCAGCGGTTGTTCTCTATGTTCCACAGTCGTACCTAATTATGAACAGACAAGAAGTCAGCAAAGGGCTAAAAAAACATAACCTTTTGCTTTTATCACCATATGAAATGTTTTGTTTACCGTGAAATCATCTGACGCTGTTGCTACCTTACCAATCTCTGATGGAGACCTACACATGAGATTGAGTTATTAATATTATCATCCAATCAACTTGTCGGAAAGATGGATTCAACGAGAAATAGAAAAGTCTCGGTGAAGTGAAGTTACCAATCTACTGCGGTAACTTCAAAGTCATGGCCTTTTAAGATTGTGGGATCTACTTGAGGCTTGTTAACCTGAAATTGCAGTGGTTCTTTAAGCATAGATACGTGTTGATACATTGATTTATTAGAGAATGTCAAACTAAGTGACAGAGAATTCAAACCTGCCAAATGTAAGCGTTACCATCGCTTGAACCGCTCAAAATGTGTTCGGCATCAGGACTAATCATTGTCTGCAGTACAAGATGTTAATGGTGAGTGGACAGGTGAAATCTTTTATTAAAGCAAATCAGTTGTGTGATTGAAGGGCATATTGTGAACAAGGCATTTACCCTTACGAAAAAAGAATCTAATCGGCAACCAGAGAAAGATTGTATAGGTCCTTTGTCAAGCTGCAGTATGTTGTATAGATAGATTCTGCAACAGATTGTTGAAAGGAGATTACATATTTGGTTAGAGCTGGACCATCCCATAGTGCAGGCTCATCACTAAGAATAGTTAATGAGTGTGAATCTTGAAAGTCTAACCTATTGTCCTTGCATGATGCTGTGAGAAAGGTTCCACTTGAGTCCTGGGACAAGCATACTATGCCATGTGATCTCTTTTCCTGAAACCACAAATTAAAAAATCCGGGATACAGATTGACTTCTAACCCATTCAGAAGAAACATGTGATATTATCTGAGTCTAGGATTGGGCAGCTTAGCATACCTTAGTGTTTGTTGGGTCTGACTGTGGAGATGCTTGAGCAAAAGGAACTTTTAGCTTCCTTGTGTCCCAAAATTTCAAGGCACTGATAGACACGAGAAAGAAAAAGGAGAGCAAAGGATGTAAACAACATTGCTATATGATTAAAGGAGAAGGACTATCTTCACATAAACCCACTAAAGGTTTTGCAAGTACCTATCTGGTGCTCCAGCAGTGGCAATTGTGATCTCGTCCTTGAGATAAAGCACAGAGGTAATGCTTGATGCAGCAGCCTGAAAACATGAAGCCATAAGCGGAGAAGATAGGATAAATAGATTAGAAGGGAAGAGTCAAGCGAATGAGCAGGAGTAAAACCTTGCGACGTTTGATTCGTTTTGAAAGAGGAGATAGATGAGCTCCTTTAACCATGCCAGTAGAGCTGTGTGAAGGCAGAACAACTATCAAGATGGTTTTAAGTAAAAAAGCCGAAAAAAATCTGCACGACTAAAGTTTAGAGGGAAGGACTTACTTGATGCAAAACTCGTCTTTGTGAGAGCTGCTTTTACATCTTAAATCCCATAGCGCAAAACATCCATCTCTTGACCCAGAGACAAGAAGATCTGCAAACAGCAAAAGTTAGAGCTATCCTGATGGAAAATATCAATTAGTAAACCAGGAAGGGAAATATGCAAGAAACTAACCAGAATTGGTTGGATGTGAACACATTGATTTCACAGTTCCTGTGTGTCCTATAAGGACTCCAGTACACTTACTCTCTTCAACATCCCATACTTTAATCTGCATCCACGTTAATAGGGAAGTGTATATGAACGTTGGAGTCATAAACATAAACTCGTCAATTAAAATGTTTGGGTCACTACTTACAGTTTGATCACCAGAAGCAGTCAGAAGACAACTATCTCCCTGCAATAAATTTGTGATAAGTTCACATCAAATGAGCTTCTCTTAATTCCAGAAAAGATTAATGAATCAAATGTACATATAGTTCACTAAGCAAACGGCGCACCTTGATCCAAGAAATGTCAAAGACCGCATTATAATGAGCAACCCAGTCACGGAATCTGGCATTCTCTACACACCATTCCATTTGAGACAAACACAAATCAGTAATCACAATTTAGCCCGGAAAAATTAGGGTTATCAACGGGAATGAGACGATACCTGTATTCTCTTGGTGAGATGCAGAAGAGGCAAACTTCTTACTTGAACTAAAGAGACTCACATGGCCATCTTCATCTGACACGGCGAATAATTGGGAATTCCTGCTACTCTGTACGTTTAACATAATCGGTAATCATAATCACCAACGACCATAATTCGGGTTTAGTTTTCTGAATTTCCACTAGATCCACAACAAAATCAGAAGATTTCATCGAGGGTTGAGATTGGATCTAGAATTGGAGTTACATTAAGAGGTTTTGGTCGGTTGACCATATACCTTGCAAAACGAAACGGCCAACGGCGGAGTTCGCATCCCGTCGTGTTCCACAGCCACGCCGGCTATTTCTCTGCAAATCAGCTCGGAATCTGCGAAGAACGGTCGCTTCCTTACTGGGAACCAAGGAAAAAAGGAGTTTAATCAGAAAAAAAATCAGGAGAAGCTGAAACTCGTCAAAGATAGAGCTACAAGATCGAAAAACGCAACGCATTTGAATGTATTGCGTATGGATATACCTCGAAATCCGTTGAGCTCTCTTAGTCCGATGTCGACGAAGACGGATCTAGATATGGAGTTTTCCATCGGAGATTCTCTGCAGTCGAGGGAGGGAGAGGAGATAGCAGCGGCGGAGAAATGAGTTAATGAAGATTTTGCCGGGGAGGAAATGTTAAAGATGAGGTACCGGCGGGATAATCTTTATTTCATCGGGTTTTTTAGGCGGTGTGGTCTCTCTTTCACGCGGGAAAATTAATTTTCCCCCAAAAACTCAAAAAATGTTTTTCGTTGACCTCTTATGCAGAGAATAAAGAAAGTCCTTAAATTTTATCTTTAAAAGCCCATTGAATTTGTGATAAGGCTCTCATATGTTGGCCCATTTGTCTCGGAGATCAGGGCCTAAATGACGTCATTAAACAAGTGCTGTCAAAAACAAAGTCTCAATATTATTATTTAAAAACTCAGAAGAAAATAAACTTTATAAATTTTATAAGTTATTAGATATTTAAAAAATAAATAAATATTTTGATTGAGTACACACTTAACAGTTTATGTATATGACACACAAAAACAGTTTATGTCCTAGTTAAGTGTGTATTCAATCAAAACATTTAAAATGATTTCTTATATAACAAATAAATATTTATCTTTTATATTTTGTTTAGGTGTCAACGTCACATAAATTTTTAGAAGATTTAAAAAAATATATATATGTTTTGTAAGAACTTACACCATATGCTATAATGAGAAATATACATATTATACAAATAGAGAATACAATTTTGAGACTTATATGATTGAATACTTATCAAAACTTATATCAATCAAAATATGAGATCTCTTTTTATTTATATCACCAAAACACGATTTTATTTCATTGATGTGAGGGTTAAAATCTCGGCCTAATAAATTAGGCTCAATAAACATATGGTAAAAAGGTCCGGCAAAATCAAAAAAGTCAGACGAGGTTAAATGGGTAAACGAGGTGACGGTCCGAGCTAAAAAGCACACCGTAGTGAACGTCTACGGTCAAAAAAGATTAAATGCAGAACCGTTAGTCAACACCGACGAGACCAAAGACTCGTTCAAACCAGTGAATTAAGACGTCTGAACGTAACAGTCGGAACCTCGACATTAAATATCATTCATGGCGAATCATGCGGTGTAAACGATAACGTTAAACACGATCTCGGAATATGAAACAAGGACAAGAGCAAGAAGCAAAAGGACCTAGAATCCAACTCTCTACACCACTTCTTACTAGAACTTGGCTTAAGACTCAAACACTTAGCTTCTTCAAGCTCTTTAGCAATTCTATGTTCTTGTTCTCGTAAAATTGATAATCGAAATACTAAAACCAGTTTATTTCGTAAAAACCCTTGTTCAAACTGTTTCTGAATCTAGTTCGTTCTCATCGAGCAACAAACTTATTGTTTATTACTCGATAATCTATCAGTTATTCTTTTGTTAAAGATAAACCAAAATCCTTATTTATTACTGTTTACAAATTTTGACCCTCGTATTTTCAGCTTCAACACTTATATAAATTGATGTGTTATTTCCACAAAACTTATCGAAATAATAATACTTACAGAATTCGCTTATAAGTTTTAACAAGGGGACCAAAAAAAAAAAATTTAACAATTGTGGGTAAAATAAAGAAAATGGCGGGAAAGAGAGCCGTTGTGATCGAATATTCTCAAAACCATGGCGCCAAAACTTAGAAAGATAATGTTAGTATTCAGAAACCCACCCGTAATTTTCCCGGGCTTAAACACATTATTAATTTCCGCATTTACCCTTCTCTCCGATTCACCTAATCTTCCTCTGAAAGCTTCGGTCTCTTTTAATTCCTGGGGAAGCAAGCAGCAAACTTGTCTTTAAAAGCAAGAATCTTTCGCCTACTTTCCACTTATTCCTTCTTATTCTTCGTGTTCTCCTTCTTCCAATTGAAAACAGATCTCTTTTTTTTCTGGGTTAATTTCAAACCATTGTACGAGTCTCTGTTCCTCGTATTCTCCGCAATCTCTAATTAATCGGAACTAGAAAAAAAAAGATGGGATTTTTGAAGAAATCTCAAGTCGGTAGAGGATTAGACGCCGATGGGAATAAATGGGTCTTTGCTGAAATCTCTATTCGGGCTTCACTTAAGCCGGTGAAAACGAAACTCAGAAAACCGGAGAGAGAAACAGAAGCTGAAGAAGAACACTACAATGGCAGCGAAGGATACTGTATCACCCCAACGGCAAAGGGAGCAAAGACCTCGAAGAAACTGAAATGTCCGCCGGCGCCAAGGAAAAAACGCCGACCGGGGTTGAAGTGTCGTAGCAATGTCGGAATAGAGTACTTTGTGCCTCCTTCAGATTTGGAGACGGTGTTTATACGACGCAGTTAATGTAAAACAATGTATTCTCAAGTATATTGAAAGAGTTATGTTTTTTGTTCTTAAGACTCTCAAGTCATAATCATATCACTACAAAAGGAAGCTTGGACTATCATCTTAGAATAGGTTCATTAATCAAAAATATATGGTTTTGTAATTATTCCCAAGAGGTTTTGATCTTCAACAATCTGTTTGGACTTTCATAGTTTTACGTTACGCAACAAATTTAATTGTTGTGGGTAATGAAAAGTGTGTTATGTGAGTGAATTTATTCATAATTTTGTGTCATTTAGCTTGTACTCTATAGATCACCTTTTTTGGATAAAAGTAGTTACTCTTTAATAGATTATAGAATACAAAAGGTCGCATAAGAAACTATTAAGCAGACATGTTTAGCAACAAAAAAAAAACTATTTATCAGACAACATTTTCATGATTACATAATATTATTAAGGTAGAGAGGTGCATCATCTCATCGATCATAGAATACACATAAAGGTAGCCAAGGGGGTCTTCGAAGACTCTGCCTCTTGGTCTTTTTATTATGCTTCATACTACGATTTAATTAGGATAGATAGCACTAAGCTGAATCTCGCTTAGTAATTGTGACGCTAAGCCCATGCTTCATGTGAAGAATGAGACCATGAAGTGGCTCAATCTTCTGCCCTTTGATGACTTGAATGTCATAGTTCTGTAATATCTCCACAACAACGATCTTCATCAGAATCATGGCTAGTTGCTTACCAAGGCAGCTTCTTGGGCCGGCATTAAACGGTAAGAACTTGAAGGAAGGTTCATGCCTTAAGCTTCCATTACCAGTCTTGGAAATCCATGTCTCTTGTTTGAATTTAGATGCATCTTCTCCCCATACTGAGATCTCATCCTCCCAAGCGCGTAAAGAATGATAATTATCTTGGAGTTTGCATCGACTTTATTCCCGCTTGGAAGCACATCTGATTCTATAGCAGACTTGCGCTCGAAAGGATTTGGTGGGTATAACCTCATTGCTTCATACAATGCTCCATGTAAATACACCAGCTTGTTAAGCTCAGTGTGATCAAAAGATGACTTCTCTTGGCCAACTTTAGATCTTGGCAGATTCTTGTTGATTTCTTGGCGAATCTTGGCCTCCACTTTAGGGTTTTCTGAGAGAAGCCAGAAGAACCAAGTGAGTGCAGAACCAAGTGATGACTACTCCTTTGCAATCGTATCTCTTTTCTCTTAGTTGATATGTATTCTGCACACAGACGATCGAAAATGGCATCAGCTTCTACCATCTTCTTCTCTAGTCCCGATCCCATCCAATTTTGCAGCTTCCACAAGAGCCTTTAACATGTCTATACATAATCGCTTCTCCAGCATCGGTAAGAGCATTAGCAAACTCATTCTCTGGCGTTTCAACGGAGAGACTTTTAGGATCAGCCCCAGTTATAAGAACCATTGTTGTATCGTAAGTGAACCTCCGGAACACATCTTGCATGTTCACGATCATCCTTTCCTTTGCAAAAGGATTGAAATTAGGTACAAGCCCGGTTTTTTTTTTTTTTTTTGTTGGTAAAATGTTAAATTTTATACCATTTTTAATTTGAGACTACAAGCCCGTTGTTGAGTTTACTTCTTGTTGCATTCACTACAAATCTTTGAAACCCCTGATGGTTGAGCCTGGCCTGAGCAGCCTTCCTCAGGTTCTTCCATAGCTATGAGTCGGCGTTGAATATCACATCTTTGAAAACACCAAAGACTTCTTTGAATTCTGAACCTTTGGTGAAATTCGAGAAGTTTGAGCTCAATATATAGTGAATGTTAGATGGATATATCAACCGTGGACCGTGGCCAACATGTCCATTCCAGCGAACCACAGACCTTTAAATTGAAATGTCAAGTTGGACTTCTCGAGAAGCTCCTCGGTGAAGTCATAGATCCGGTGGAGCACTATGAGCAGACCCGGAAGCATACCGAGAAGGGGCCAGTTCGTAGTAAGGAGGCTCTCATAGAGTTTCTTGCTGAAGAAGTAAAGTAAGATGAGAAAGCAAATGATAGATATTAAGGCTTCAAATAAGCTTACGGAAGCCATTAGAAAGAAAAACGAAAAATCTTACAACTAATTTACACACTCCTGAGATAAACTTCATTTATACACACACACACACACTAGAAACCACAATGATTCGAAGAGTAAAAGCGCTTCTATCGCACTTGTACCGCTTCGACCGCACCGACAGCCACAACCACACCGCTTCTATAGTGTCTGTTGCGTTTGTTAATCTCGAATCAACCTTGCTCTCTCAGCTCACAATCTCTCTCGTTTGTCAAATCCGATTAAGAACAATCAAAGATTAAGAGAAAGAAATTGAGCACACGATTTAACCAGTTCAGGTCTCGAATGAGAACCCTACGTCTGGGCTTGACGGCACAAACAATTCACTAGATCTGTGTGTTTACACAAGCAAGAGTTTTCAAGAAGATGATCGCACATTAACATTCGCGAGTCACCTCTTTCTCTTTTATATACAAACTCTCTTTCTTGATTCTTCGAGATAGAAACAAGCTGGTACAGATCTGAGATAACCGGCTTCCAATCAACTCCTTTGATCACCAGTTAAGTCGCTGTACCAAGATACTAAAACCAGTCCGGTTTAGCTCTTATCAAGTATTTGTGTCACCTTCGATCAACAGTGTCTCTATCATTCGAATCCATGATTTTTCGTGTATATGTTAAACTGCCACAAATGGATGAGAAGGACAAGTACGGAAGTGGGCATTGTTTTACTAAATCGACATAACCATACAGATCGATCGTTCTGTTTCACATAAAATGACAAAAGAGTTGCTTAAATGATAGCTTAGTCAAATCGAGTAGGGAACTAGAGATCATGCTATGTTTACGGCCAAAGCATATCCAAAAATTTGTAATGATTCAAAAGTTGATGTTATCATGAAACTAGTGACAGAAATATTGTTAGACGTTCATACAAATCTCGAATGATCCTTCTAATGATAAGTAAAAATTATAGAAAAAAATTCATGTTTAAACAAAAGAAAAAAAAAACATTAAAAAAAAAAATGATAAAAGACCACATGTTTTACAATTCGTCGTAGGCCTCTATAATTTGTTTATTTATTTGGTGTAAAAAATTTTAACCACTCGAATTTTTATAATTCGGGTTGGTTTCAAATTGAAGAATTTTGGTTTGGTTTTTATGTCAACCACTTCAGCCTTAACAACGAAGGACATATATTTGGTGTCTATGCTTTTTTTTTTTTTTTGAACATCATTTGGTGTCTCTCTAACCTTCTATTTTGGTATCTTCTTATGAAAATCCAAAATTTTGCTATTTTCTTTGTTACGTTTAATCTCTTTAAGCATTGATCTAACTGATCCATATTTTAGTTTGGTTTCGGTTTTCTAAATTCGGTTGATGTGTCCGCTCATAGTTTGTATCATCTCTTTAGTTTTGTTACGATTTGATAGATTCGGTTGATATGTCCGCGCCAACTTTGTATTGCCAGTCTCATCTAGGTTCGCTCACCATTACATCACCTAACTCTACATTCTCTTCAACCTAATGCATAACGTCGAGTCTGGGCCGGGTCGGGTGGGTAACAAAATTTAGAAAACCCGTTAATATTTTGAATTGGAGAAGAAAAAAATGATTTAAAAACAATATTTTGAAGTGATCGGACTTCAGCCAAACTTCCACAATAGTATTTATGTTTGATATTGGACCCCATATTAAAGTCTATTAAAACAATTAAACAATTAGTATTTATGTGTGAATGGGGTGTCTCAATTCAAAAAAATAAAAAAAAATAAAAAAGAGAAGAGAGAGGGTGAGATGAGTGTTAACAAAAAAATTTGAGACACCCTTCTCATAGGTGTCATTCTTCAATTGGTCTAAAATTTTATTTTTTAATTTAAAATTTATTTTTTTTAACTAAATTATACAAAAACAATTAATATTTTAATGGTGAGACTGAAAGTGTCTCACCAATGTAGATGCTAGGGCCCATTTGTCACATCAAATTTTAATGGCCTCATTCTTATATTATCTCATACTAATTGATAATTCTATTCTATCCAATATTTTTCTTTTCTTTTTTTGATAAACAAATATGTGGTTTTGATTTGATTAAAGGCCACGGTGGTTTGATACAATTACGGTACTGCACTCTCCAAGAGACGAAAGAGTTTGCTAGCGCAAGGTAATTTTAAATGCGCCGGGAGACGGCTGCCTGAGACAAGGAGGACGACAACAGCCGTCGTCCACGTGCTGTTGCCGGGAGTTCACGTGCGTCCATGTGAGGCTTTGGGCTGCACCTCGGTCGTAACTTCCGCTTCCTTCATTATGTTAATCAAAATTATCAAATTATAAACTGTCATTAATTTACTCATCGGTTTATATTTATCAAAAAACGTTATTTCTTTTTTGCGTCCTCAAGATAGATATATTTATTTTATTAATACTTTGTCGATAACAGGTTAGTTTTTTTTTGTGTGGTTGGAACACAATTGGTTAATTTTAAGATTCATCCACCAAAAATCACTAAGTTTTGTCCGAACGCTTGTGGTTAAATGGTAGAGGACGGGTCTTGGACGCTACTATGTTCCGGGTTCGATCCTCCTGCTATGTGAAATTAATATACATTTGTTTCAGACATCCACACGGATATGGGCCAATGTATTAGGGCCCATTTGAAAATCCGGGAGGAAGTCTATCTGTAGGTTGTTTTTCCCCCATGGATTAGTATGAGCCCCTCTATAGGCATGGGATTACCCTGAGTCACCAAAAAAAAAAAAAATCACTAAGTTTTGGCAGTTAGACGGTTGAAATAAGTATTCTAGAAATGAGGAAGAGTATAGTTTTTTCATAATGCTATTATAAATTTGTCATCAATGGTTCAATGTACCAGCCATCTCCAATTCTCAGGAGGAGGACATGTCTCGTGATATAAAATACTTTAATCAAAATCTACCAACAAAATTGCATTGGTGCAATTAATATCTAATGATTAATTGATTATGCTTCCATCTTATTGCATAGATATTAACTGCAAATGAAGTTTTGTAATCAATCAATTGTGAAAATGGATAAGCCTTATCACATACGGTAAAACCTCTATTAATTAATAATGTCAGAACCACGATATTTTATTAATTTATAAAAGACGATATTTTATTAATTTATAAAATTATTAATTTATCGATAGATTAATTGAACCGAAAAATCAATTCGGAACTGAAGAAATGTATTGAATTATCGAGGTGTTAATTTATAGAGGTTATATTGAATGTGTTTCATATTTTATACTAAAGTACATAAATTATTTGTTTTTTTTTCACGCACAAATTATTAGCTTAAGAGTTTAATGCGTACTTGCGTAGGGCTATCCAACAGAGATCGTTTTTTGTTTAGGATATAATTATTGATTTGCTTATAATTGATTAAAAATAAGAACAAAAAAACATTATGTGTTTTTTCAGATGGTTTTTTTGTTCTTATTTTTAATCAATTACTCTCTCTCTTTTATTAAGAGTATCGTTTTAGATTTATTTTTTTATTTTAAAAAAGGTTTTATTTTGTGTTTTCTGACTTTTCATACGTAATTCTCATTTTAGCTCTTATTTAAATTTAAATCATTTATNATCTACGTGAATTGTACGAAAATGATATTTTTTGTGAAACAGAGATAAGCAAATCAATAGTGCATATTGCGTTATCCCAATATAAAATGCAAAACTAAAGCAATTAATTAAAAATGAATTAAGTTTTAATTCGGATGAATTGGTTCAACAGTTTCTAAAATGAAAAATGAACTAAATTTCTTGAATAGTTCAAAGTTAATTTAGATCACACAGTCATAAAATCTATCCACAACGGGAATTGTGCCAAACTAATGTCCCTTGGTTCTTCTAAAATCTTTATAGAGTTTCAAAACAGTAAAATCGTAACCACATTCAACCAAAAATTGGATTTTTCACCCTAACATAGAAAGTAGAAACAATAAGAGACATCGGTCGATTTCTTTTTAAAATTTTGGCCTTCAGATTCGTCGAATATGCCCAGAATTAATGTGACCCTAGAATTAATGTGACCCTACAATTTGTGACCCTACTATTAAATAGTATTAATACTCTTATAGCCTAGAAATAACAAATACATTTACACGAAAATTCATACATTACGAGTGTATAATATAATCTACTAACTAGTGCTTAGAAGCCGCTCCCTACTTAATTACAGTGATTAGCCTTTTCATTAAAGAAAACAATTAAAAAAAAAACAAAACAAAAAGATTAAAAAAAGCAAGAAACAAGAAACATTGCTTTTGAGGGAACATCGCAAGATCGAGAGTGTAAAAAGTTGCTTAAAACTTTCCCACTAAACGACGAACACAGTTCGATTTTCTTATTAATTTCCTTTTTCTTCCTCATTCACCTGAAGAAAAAATACCTAAAAGAACGAGAGAAAGAACAAAAGCAGCAATATTTCTTTAATCGATTAATCTCTTCTTCTTCTTCTCTCTCTCTCTCTCGGACATTGATCGGATCGGATCTACAATAACTCGGCAAAGAAAAAAGAAAAGATTTTCGATCGACGTCAAAAAGCTGGTTTTTCACTTCAATCTTCCTCCAGTGAGAGATAAATTTCTTGAAACGAACGACTGATTTGTCTATGATCAGGTGTTAATCTCTTTCCTCTTCTTCTCTGTTTTTGCAATTTTTTTCTGGGAATTGCTTGTTTTTGTTTGGGAAAAATTCGCGGGAAAGACTCAAAAGCCTTTTCTTTCCCATCTTTCTTCCTTCTCTCTGCATTTTCTCGGCGGTTACTTGGAATTGATCGTTGATCGAGTTTAAGCAACACCCTAATCATTGAGTATTTGGTTTGATTTAGACGAATCCTGTTATCGTTACCGTAATCTTTGCTGGGCTTCCTTTATCGGAATATACAATTCGAATTTTATTTTCTTTAACTTTTTCGCTTTCTTTCCTCGGTTTTGAAGTTAAACATCGTATCGCCATTAACAGAAAGAAAAGGAGAAAGAGAAACTAAAAGCCACTTTTTGAAGAAAAAAAACCCTTCTTTCAGGAATTGTGTCGAACACCTTCGATGGATTCCTCAATCGATTGCGTTGGTTCATCGTCCAAAACCAGAAACACTCCAGCTAAATCCAAATGTTCCGTTGCGTCTTGTTCGATTGATTCCAGAGACGGAGGAGGCACCAAGAAATTAGAACCGCCATTGAAGACGTTAATACCAGAAACTTCCCCTGAAGTTTTAGAAAGCTCTGAATCCTCTGTTTCAGCTGAATCTCAAACACCAATCTCGATTATACGGATGAAGAAACAATCGGAGCCGAGGTTTTACCCTAGCCCAACGAACACGTTCTACACAGCACCGCTCTACACAGAAGCCAAGCAAAGCTTCACGAACACAGAACTCAGCGAGTGCGCAAGCACAATCGGCATAGGCGGAATCGATCTGGAGAAGACGGGTATATTGACATACAGAGGAAGCACGGGGAGTGATGTAAGCGACGAGAGCAGCTCGAGCGGTTTGAGCAACGCAGGTTACAAGCCGCACAGAGCTAATAACGACAAGCGTTGGGTCGCGATTCAGGAGGTTCGTTCTCGGGTCGGGTCGTCTCTGGAGGCTAAAGATTTCAAGCTGATAAAGCGGCTAGGAGGAGGTGACATCGGGATTGTCTACTTAGCGGAGCTGATCGGAACAGGAGCGAGTTTCGCCGTGAAAGTTATGGAGAAAGCAGCGATTAAAGCGAGGAAGAAGCTTGTTAGGGCTCAAACGGAGAGAGAGATACTCCAATCGCTAGACCATCCGTTCTTGCCTACACTTTACTCGCATTTCGAAACAGAGAATCATTCGTGTCTTGTTATGGAGTTTTGTCCCGGTGGTGATTTACATTCTCTCCGGCAAAAACAGCCCGGAAAACACTTCCCTGAGCACGCTGCTAGGTAAGAACTCAACACTGCGGTTTGCGGTTATGTTTCGTTATTGCTGAAAGTTGCGGTTTTGCTGTTTTCTTTGCAGATTTTACGTTGCTGAAGTTCTTCTAGCCATGGAGTATCTACACATGCTTGGGATCATATACAGAGACCTCAAGCCTGAGAATGTTTTAGTCCGTGAAGATGGACACATAATGCTATCAGATTTTGACCTTTCCCTGAGATGTGCGGTTTCTCCAACACTAGTCCGATTCGCAGCAACAACGACGCTCGACTCCAAAAGCTCAAGCTACTGCATCCAGCCGACTTGCGTAGACCAACCGAGCTGCGTTGTTCAGCCAGATTGCATCCAGCCAGTGTGTTTCACTCCGCGGTTCTTGTCTAGAAGCAAGAACAAGAGGAAACCGAACGAGACGACACGCCAAGTCAGACCGCTCCCGGAGCTGATGGCTGAACCAACTGGCGCTCGGTCCATGTCGTTTGTTGGGACACACGAGTACTTAGCGCCAGAGATAATCAAAGGAGAAGGGCATGGAAGCGCGGTTGACTGGTGGACTTTCGGGATTTTCCTTTACGAGCTTCTGTTTGGAAGAACTCCGTTTAAAGGAGATGTAAACAGAACGACGCTGTTCAATGTAGTTGGGCAGCCGTTGCGGTTTCCGGAGCACCCGAGTGTGAGCTTTGCGGCTAGAGACTTGATCAGAGGATTGCTGGTGAAAGAGCCTCAGCATCGGTTGGCTTATAGAAGAGGAGCCACTGAGATTAAGCAGCATCCATTTTTCCAGAGCGTGAATTGGGCTTTGATCAGATGCACCAGTCCACCTCAAATTCCTCAGCCGGTAAAAGTCATGGATCAAGCTCATAGTCTTCGTCATGGTCATAGTCAAGGACATGGACATGGACATAGTGGTCATGACAAGCCGCCTACCGTGGATGTGAAGCCTTCTGGTAATTATTTGGAAATTGATTTCTTCTGATTTGTTCTCCTTTTTTGCCTTTTTGGTTCCTACTTATTCGCTTGATCTTACGTCGGCGTATTAGTCAACTGTATGATGTTTTTGCTTTTGGGGTTTGTCTAGATTCTGTGCTGATGTGTCTTACCAAATGATTTGACTGTTGTTGTTCTTCACATTATGGCGAGGCTGTACCTAGTTTTCCACTACATATATTCAAAACAAGCTTCTTTTAAAGCAACTATGGAAATGTAAATTTAATCATCAATGTTTTTTCTTCTTTTCTTTTACAATCCCAAATAGATCAATGTTCCTCTTTGATTTTAGATAGCTGAGCCTGAAAAGTAACGAATGTCCCTCCTTAGTGATTTTTCTGAAAGGAATATTAAAACGCACATTTAAAAAATGATATGATGAAAATTGCTCTCATTTTTCATTTAAAAAAAACCAAGTATATTTGTAATAATAGTCAGACAATTAGCTTGCAAAAATGGAATTAATACGTGTGGTGTTCCTAATTTATAATTTAGTTAATCAAATTTAAAATAATCAAAAGAATCTTGGTTTTAACTAAAGTAACCGTCAGTCACCGATGCAGTTTGACGGACGAGTAAAATGGTATGTGGTTGGCAAACGAATGACGAATCTCACGGTGAGCTGGGGTTGGTAAAAGGCTTATATCACCAACCAGTCACTTTATTCCAGGCCCAATTTGCGTGGGTATGGGAGCGCCGGTTGTTCAGATGCACAGATTTTAGGAAAATGTTATAAAGTAAACGAAACTTTGATATTTTTTTCGAATATTAATGATAACGAAATTAACACCTTCATTTCGATCGCATTCGCTTCGCTTGTTCAACTCTCTCTCTTCTATCTGCTTCTGCGAATCCCTAGAATCTGGAGGGAAGAAGAATACGTGGTACTCTCTAATGGCGGAAGTAGAGAACATTAACGCCGTGCCGGTCTCGGAAGACGAGCTCTATGGATTTAAACGGCAGGAGATGTACAGTGGTACCCTCGCTGGTTCCGTTGGTCCGTACGGTCGCCATGTTTTCCTTTGCTACAAGAGTCACGAGACCTGGCTCCCTCGTGTCGAAGTTGAAGGTCTTCCGCAGCGTTTCGCTAAGTCCTTCAAGGATCGCAAAGCTGATTTCGCTGTTGAGGTAAACAAAACGTTTAGATTCGTCTTTTATGGTGTGGATTGTCTTTAGTTACTGAATGTTGAGAGTTCTGTTGTTGTAGACGAAGCTGACGGTATGCGGTGGAGGTGAATCGGATGGAGATGTGTTGATTTTCCCTGAAATGATCAGATACAAGTGAGTTTCGATTTTCAGCTAGTTTTACTTTTGATTTTTGGTTTTTAGGGAAATATTTGACTAGGACTTGGTTTCCTTGTTTCGAATTCGTGCTTGGTAGTTCGAACAGTCACAACTGATTGCTTTAGAGACTGTAGATACTGAGATTTTAGGTCTTTCGGTTATAAAGATGATGGTGTTAAAATCGATATTTGGATCTGAAAAGCTGTTTTTCCATAGCTCCATTGTTTTGGATCTTTTAGCCATCTTTGGAGATCTTAGCTTTGTGTCTTATCCTTGTACAAATTTATGTTCTTATTGTTATTACCAAAAGGGCGCTTAAAGACGCAGACGTGGATGCTTTTGTGGAAGATGTGCTTGTTAAAGGAAAACCATGGACCTCTGGGATTCAGGAAGAGTTATCAGGTTCCTTTGTATTTGTGTGTGCTCACGGTAGCCGGGACAAGAGATGTGGCGTTTGTGGACCAGCTCTTATGGAGAAGTTCGAGCAGGAGATAGGGTCACGTGGACTTTCAGACCAAATTTTCGTTAAGCCATGTTCTCATATTGGTGGCCACAAGTATGCCGGAAATTTGATTGTCTTCAGCCCTGATTCAGCTGGATATATTTCTGGCCACTGGTAAGGAAATGTCAGTATAATTCAGAAAAGAAATTGAACTGTAATACCTTATGCATCATCAAACAACCTTGCTATTATGCAGGTATGGCTATGTGACTCCTGATGACGTGCCTGCGATGCTTGATCAGCATATTGCAAAAGGAGAAATCATACAAAACCTTTCCAGGTCTGTTTTCCTGCTTCTTGTTTCTAACTTGTTGCAGATATGTCTCTGTTAAAACAGCTTTACATTTTTTCGTGTGTAGTATTCATTTTTATACCGACATCCATGCTTGTAAACCGTCGTGTTGGAACTGAAACTGTTTTTTAACATACAAAAACTACTGTTTGCTAATGAATGTTGCAAGTCAGTATGATTTCTAACTAGTATTATACTGCAAAAGTAATTGCTAGAATCACATTCAACAAGTTTCTGTGTAGAGACAACAAATGGTAAGATGTAATGTGTACTTTGGCTGAGGATTTTGTTTGCTGAACTAGAGAGCTCATAACCCTTCACTCACTCAGTTTATCGAAAAACTATCATTTCTTTTGAGAAAAACATTGCCAAGGGACCTT
This sequence comes from Eutrema heterophyllum, assembly GCA_002933915.1. Taxonomy (NCBI): domain Eukaryota; kingdom Viridiplantae; phylum Streptophyta; class Magnoliopsida; order Brassicales; family Brassicaceae; genus Eutrema; species Eutrema heterophyllum. The sequence continues at coordinate 209,069 of PKMM01040214.1, forward strand.
TCAAGTTCATTCAACGCTGTACTTGTGTTTTCAAAGAGCGACATAGTTTAGCCAGATAATTTCTGTTTCAGGGGGCAGATGAGACTAAGAACCGAGGGTGAGGAAGCTGAGAAAGAGGATGAGCATAAAATTCCAAATGGAAACAGCGTAGTGGAACGGGAACCTGTGGAGAAGAAGGGATTCACAGGAGGTTGCTGCCAAGGTGCAAACGGGGTTTCATGTTGCCAGGAGCAAACTCCAGAGCCAGTCAAGAAAGAAGGATCCGTGAAGCTAAACTGGTTCAAATCGATGGAGAAAGAAGAGCTTCTCTTGGGAGCTGCCGTGGTTGGGGCTGTCGCAACCATAGCCGTGGCTTACAGCATTTACAGGAGGTCAGGTTAAGAAATGGCCTTCCCTCTTTTTACCTTTTCAAGAAGAACTTACACAACAAGTATAAAACTTTATTTTTGGTAGCTATATTATAGCAGTAAAAGAAAGGAAAACATGGAGGTAATGATATTTTGGAACCACGTAACCATCATTTGGTATGCTGGGTAATATCGATTTGGCAATGCAGGAATGTGATTTATTCTCTGCCTTTGAATAAATATCGTAATAACTTCGTATAGCATANCTGTCTGTTCGTGAAGCTTTGCTTGGTTATCTTATGTTGAATACCAAAAGACTGCCAACATATTCTGGTTTATGTACTGCTACTGCCTAACCTAACCTAACCTAACCTAATTTTTTTACAAAGTATATATATCTCTCTGAATTTTTAATCTAATAACTTTTATTAGTGTATCATCATCTAGAATCAAATCTGATGATGTAGATATGTAAACACACATTATCAAACGATTTTTCATGAACGACAGAAAAATGATATAAATAAAATAAATATTGAAACTAATCAGAACCAAAAAAAAAAACTGAAAAGTACAAAAGGACGGTCGTAAGTAAAAATGTGTCCCACCTATCTCATTCTTTTGGTTTGTTACCTCACCGACGAGATTTTCTATTGACACTTTTCAGTTTTGGTCTTTTTTTAGTTTTTTCTTCACTATCATAAAGTCATATAACATCCATGCATCTGCAACACGGTTCATGAAGTCACTATCATAACTTCTTCACTATCATAAAGTCAACTTTTCCGCAACACAAGGTCTCTAGAATTCATGTAAAGTTAACTAAGGTTAGCTCTAACCACCCACTTTGCACAATCTTTGATTCAGTAATCAACTTTTATTTTTATTTTTTATTTTGAAGAAGTTAATAATATGAAATCGCCTAGGCAAAATAAAGTAAAATGAAATCGACATTTTAATGACTCTAAAATACGTACGCCTAAGTTAAAAAAATGCTACTGTATAGAGATGTATGACCGTCGTTCGGGTCATACCAGATATGTTTTTTCTCGACATATGTGATGTACTCAAAATTAGCCCTGAAAAGGTTTGAGTTAAAAGAAAAAAAAAAAAAAAAGCTTATAAGATTGAAAAGGATGATTTTATTATACATAAGAGATGACTTTGAGGAAATCCAATCTTTATGTTTGGTATCAACTGAGATTTCTCCTTCCCTCACACCAGAACCGGGTCGAATATTCATTTCCGTCTTCCATTTTTCAAGTAATCGCGTGATATTTTCTTTGATTTGAGTGTCGAATCTCAAAAACTATCATGATCATATTGTTGTTTCAAGATAACATAGTCCCTCCCGGAATTAAACTGTTCTTAGATCCACATAAAAAGTCCAAAGTCGTCAATCAGTTGTTCTCCCTTAATAATTTCGTGATTAGAATTACCGAAATCTTACAATTGACCATTAAAAACATAATTCTGTTTGTTTGCTAGTGGTAAAATCATTCATGCATAAGTTTACAGATATCCAACAAATTCAACGTTCCTCGACGAATACCCTCGACCTAGTGTATGTTTACATATATTCTCGAGCAGTATATTATCACAATTTACATATATTCTGAATCAAATGTATAGTTTTTTTGGTTTGTTTTGTTAGTGTATGTTTTTTTTTTGCCGTTTTAATTTTCAATACAGAAACTTTATAAAAAAAAAAAAAAAAAAAGAGGGAAAAGGACTCGTGGGTGGGCTTCCGCGTCTGTAAGTGTTGTCTTGGAGAGAGAAAGGCGAGAGGAGATTTCTTGTCACCTCAGTGACGCCTACGCGGAAAAAGCAAACAACTTTCGATTTCTTTAATCCTTTATTTCTGAAAAGCCAAAAACCCCTAAAAAAAGAAACTTTTTAATTTCATAAAATCTTTAACCAAACGAACACGAATCATCAAATTTTGACCAATTCTCTCCATCTTGGTGTATTTTTTCCTCCTCCTTCAGTTAGTGTCAACTTCAGTTCCTCCATACTTCTTCTATCTCTCTCTTTAATTTCTCTATCGCTCTCTCTCAAATTCCCACCTTTTCCGTGCAGCTTTTTATTTATTTATTACAGAATCCAAACGATTATTTTCTTTCTGTAGTTTGACGAATTTTGGGATTGATTGTCGTGTTCTTCTTCTGGGTTTCTTTATTCTGTGTCCTCTATTTATGGGAATCCTTAATTTCGCTTTATATACTCCAAAAAGCATCTGATTGTATAGTTCCAATTCCAATTCCAAAATTCTACTCAACCCCCGTAATGATTAATCAATCAAAAGCCAATAGGGCCCAGCTTTGATAAATATCTCTAGTTAGGTTTTTTTTTTTTTTTTTTTGGTCAGAAACAAAATATCTCAAAGTTTTAGTTTTTGCCTGGGTTTTTCGTGGAAAATGGGATCTGCAAGTGGGTTTTACCCAAACGAAGAGTTCGAATTGGATCCTAAATGGCTCGTTGATCCTCGTCATCTCTTTGTTGGTCCCAAGATCGGTGAAGGTGCTCATGCCAAAGTTTATGAGGGAAAGTAAGCTTTGACTTCAACAAATCTACTCAACTTTATGATCCAAAAAGATAATACGAAGACAAAAACTGTCTCTTTTAATCAATAACCATTGCTTACAACAGAGATTTTTCCCAACTTTGTTTCGGGTTTAGAACTCATGACTTCTTGGCTTTTCGATCTCTTTACTCATTACTACTTAAGAACACTTATTAGGCTTATTGGTTTAATCCTTCTACTATATATGCTATGATTAGTGCTCCTTTGTGTTAATCATGAATCACTATCCCGAAATAATCGGTTTTTTTTTTGTAGGTTCTCTGTTTCTGCAGATGCTTCCTTCTCATCAGTTTAAAAGATTGAGAAGTGTTTGGTTGATTGAAAATGTCTTTTGTTTGTTTTAGGTATAGAAACCAAACAGTGGCAATTAAGATTATTAAAAGAGGAGAATCCCCCGACGAGATTGCCAAAAGAGATAACCGGTTTGCAAGAGAGATCGCTATGTTGTCCAAAGTCCAGCACAAGAATTTGGTCAAGGTTTCGCCTTTTTTTCTTCTTCTCCAACCCTGTTCATTTGGCTAACCGAGTATTTGGGGTCATAACCAAAAAACGTTTGAAAATCGATTTTATATAGTTCATCGGAGCGTGCAAAGAACCCATGATGGTTATAGTTACCGAGCTTCTACTAGGCGGTACATTGCGTAAATATCTAGTGAGCTTGCGGCCAAAGCGTTTAGATATACGTTTGGCTGTAGCGTTTGCTCTTGACATTGCTCGCGCGATGGAATGTTTGCATTCCCACGGAATCATTCACCGCGATCTCAAACCAGGTAATTGGGAAAAATAGGATAGGAAAATCAAACCGCAACTTCTAATCGTATATATGGAAAACTTATAATCTTACTGTGTTTGCAGAGAATCTGATCTTATCCGCGGATCATAAGACCGTAAAACTCGCTGATTTCGGTTTAGCTAGAGAAGAATCATTAACAGAAATGATGACCGCAGAGACTGGTACATACCGATGGATGGCCCCCGAGGTAACTATTTTACTACTAAACCTGCGAAAGAAGTAGAAAAAAAACGGTTTGCGTTTTGTCTTGATGAGAAATCTTGTTGAATGTATGAAACAGCTTTACAGTACGGTTACGTTAAGGCATGGAGAGAAGAAACACTATAACCATAAAGTAGATGCTTACAGCTTCGCCATTGTCTTGTGGGAACTCATTCTCAACAAGTTACCGTTTGAAGGCATGTCGAATCTACAAGCAGCCTATGCCGCTGCCTTCAAGGTAAATAAATTAGCTTCAATCCAGATAATCCGATTCCGAAATAACTGGTCCTAGTACAGAAAGAAATCTAATAGGATTCACTTCTTCTATAGTTGAAAAATCAATAATGGAATACGAACAAAAAGAAGAAATCAAAAATCATTTGTACTTGGATTTGGTTTCGGCTTAATTTGATGCACTTCCAGTTTGGTTTCATTTCATGAACCAAAAATCTGGAAAACACGAACCAATTTAGATTGAACGCTCTTGAATCTCTGCTATGGTGTCTCTGCATTTGATCTCTACTTACTTGAAACATCCTTGTAATCTTGTGGTACAATTAATCCTTTCTTGGATAAGAATTTGATTCAAGAGCGACGATGAATTCACTCAAGGCTCTGAAACTAGCATTGTGACTAATTTGTTTTTTTTTTTGTCTTTGCGATAGAACTTGAGGCCGAGTGCAGAAGATTTACCAGGGGATTTAGGGATGATTGTTACTTCGTGCTGGAAAGAAGATCCTAACGAACGGCCAAATTTCACGGAGATAATTCAAATGCTCCTCCGTTACCTCTCCACTGTTTCGCCGCCACAGATCGTTCCTCCTCCGGTTAGACGGGTTTTCTCGTCCGAAAACGTAGTCTTGTCACCGGAATCTCCCGGAACTTGTTCTCTGATGGCTGTCAGAGACAAAGATGGTTCTGGTCTGACCGTGAACACTGCTGATTCGTCAGAGAAACAAACAAAAGGAAGCTTCTTCTTCTGCTGCTCATAGATGATCGATCTTATATTTCGGTTGTAATTTGTAAAGGAAACTGAGCGGAAGTATTTATAAAAGATAGTATATAATAATGTATTTATTATTGTTGATTCAACTTGCGCTAGCTATATAGCGCGCTATAATTTTTGTTTTAAATTTTTTTTTTTTTGAATTTTAAAATATGTTTAACTAATGATTATATATAACTGTCAATCCGTATTAACATGTCCATTTAACACGTTTTGCAATAAACTAAAATATTATTCGGGCTAACCTGTAAAATTCTATAATATTGAAAACATAATTCTAATATGTACCGCTTAAATGACTATGATTTTTGTGGTCAGTTCACAAACTCTTTAAAAAATTAATTTTTTCTTGTCTTAATTTTTATAAAATTAGTAAAATATTTTATAATAATTATAGTGAAAAATATTGCAAGATTTTCAATATATTTTTTCTTTGAATATATATGAATTAGTTATTTTTTAATAATTTTTTTTTTTGAACATTTTTTGCATTAAATATTTTTTTTTGGTTTTTTTTTTTTTTTACAATAGTAGTAATAAACTAAAATTGAACCAAACTATAATAACCCAAATGGTATGGTTAGGAGCACTAAACCAAAGTACAATTGAAACCGAAATCGGAACTAAATCAACGACGAACCGAGCGTGAGAACCTGACCACAATCAGAGGCGCGGAAACCCTGGCCACCGCGACCAACGCCTCCAAACGAACCACCACCACCACTCATCCCCACCACCCAGACAACTCCATTGGAGGGAGCCACGACCGAAGAAAAACCACACAGACAACTCCATTGGAGGGAGCCACAAACCTTTCAAACTCCATAGGAGGGAGCCACAAACCAGAAACTCCGATTCTCTCTGCGGACCAGAAAACCTCTGCCTCGAATCGCCGCCGCCTCGCAACCGGAGCAGAACATGACCTTTGCTTTTGACGAAGCGGAGATAGAACACCACCGCCGCTAAGCTCCAACAACAAGGAGGAGAAGAAAGGACTCACCAATACCCGCGAAGAACCTCACCGACACCACATGAGAGACACGACGGCCAAGGGAGGAAGACTCAAAGAGAGGGGATGGAGCCGGGAAAACTCCGCCGCTTCGCACCACCGCCGTCCTCAAGGCAGATCGACTACCGCAACAACGACATCCGACATAACCCCCTTCCTCCAGCTAACTCGCCGCCGCACAAACCCACGAAACCAGATCCACCGCCTCGACGAACAAAGGAAGAACAAACTAGGGCTGTATCCGCCGGAGCTCCGGGAAGAGAAGCCTCGCCGAACCACATCCTCACAGGTCCGCTACGAGGAGCCTCCACCGTCCCAACCGCAAAAGACAGCCTTCCTCGCCGCCGTAGAGCCAGTCTACGGTTCCAACTCTCACCGGCGGAGTGCTCCCTTCCACGGATGAAGAGCCGTTGGTCCGCAAAAGGGGATGGTTCCCTCATGGCGCCGGCTTCACCGGAGGGAACCACCGAGAAGAGAAGACGAGCGGAAAAACCGAAGAGAGAGTTGAGAGAGAAGTCTCGGGCGTGTGAGATCCACTCGCACGAAACCAATTGTATCTCATATTTGTTTGTGTTGGTGTTATGATTATTGCGAATAATATCATAATAATTAAGAAGATAAATAATAAATAAACTTTTTAATGAAAAATAAATACTTTACATATTTTCATCAATAATTTAAAAAAATAATTATATCATTTCCTATTTCAATTATTTTTTCTTATCCGTAATGACATTTAATGTAAAAACTTACAAAACAAAGTTTATTTTCAAAAATATTTTCTTAAATAATATTATATTAATAATATCATAATAATTAAGAAGTTAAATAATAAATAAATTTTTTAATAGGAAATAAATACTTTCCATATTTTCATCAATAATTTAAAAGACAATTATATCATTTCTTATTTTAATTATCTTTTCTTATTTGTAATGGCATTTAATATAAAAATTTACAAAGTTCATGTTCTTAAATAATATCATAGAGATGATAATTAGCTCAGATTTTATCACAGTTACGAGAAAATTTATTGGTCGTGTATTATAAGAGGGAGGAGGGTAGAGATAGTGACGTGGCGTGATGGACGGTGGTAAATGATGTTTTTGAGAGGATATGGATTGATGAGAAAATTAAGTAAAAATATGTTTATGAGACGAAAAATCTCTATAATATTATTTAAGAACAAATTTTTGAAAATAAACTTTGTTTTGTAAGTTATTACATGAAATGTCATTACAAATAAGAAAATATAATTGAAATAGGAAAATATATAATTGTCTTTTAAAATTATTGATGAGAATATAGAAAATATTTATTTTTCATTAAATAGGTTATTTACTATTTAGTTGATTAATTATTATGATATTATTATATAATAATCAATCCACACATATTCAAAGAAAAAATATATTCGAAATTTTGCAATATTTTTCACTATAATTATTATAAAATATTTTACTAATTTTATAAAGAGTTATACACGAGAAAATTGATTTTTTTAAGAGTTTGTGGACTGACCACACAAATCATAGTCATTAAGCGGTGCATATTAAAGTTATGTTTTCAAGATTATAGGTTTTTGCGGGTTAGCCCGACTAATATTTTATTTTATTGCAAAACGGTTTAAGTAGATAGGTTAGTCCGGATTGATAGTTCTATCTATAATTATTAGTTAAACATATTTTAAAATTCAGATAAAAATTTGTTTTCTTAAATTTCAAAACAATTTTCAAACAAAAATTATTCCGCGCTATATAATTAGCGCTGGCTGAATCCTAGTCAAATGTGAAAAGAAAGTCTCAACTTACATAAAGATACCTTAATTAATGATAAACTTAATGATAAACCCACGAGTCCACGACCAACAATTTTATAAATTATAATAAACCGTTTTCACTACATTATATTTTTTACCCGGATTTTCGAAAGAGGATAAATGTTATTCATTCTTCCAAGAATTACCTACTTTTTATGGAAAAAATAATTTATCGGATCACTTGACCACACGCAGATTCATTTTGTTGAAAAAAACATATTCATTTTGTTGCCCATAGTCTACTTAAAATTTGTAAAGAACAAATAAAGGACGTTAAGTATAAAATAATTAATTTCGTATCAAATTACCCACCGCACTAGCTTCACAATCTTGAATGAAGTCATAGTTTGCATCATAGATCGGGAAAAGTTTGATCTCATTGCTTTATTCTATACATTATTCATTTTTTTTCTTGTTTGTTAATTAAATGATTTAGCTATATATATTTGGCTTCGAAGCATATATAACTAAATCAAACCGTGGTTTCCCAGTGGTTTAAGGTTGGATATGTGCCTATCTTGAGATCCGGGTTCGACTCCGTTTGGCCACTCAATCCGTAGAAATTTGTAACTGCACAAAAAGGAAACTGGGCCTAAAAGGGATTAGTATGGACCGAAAGCCTGGGTTTACCTCCGGATTAAAAAAAAAAAATAGATATAATTTCCTCTCTCGTTCAAAAAGTGGTGACTATACTTTCTTAGGGTCCAAATGGTTGTCATTGGAGGAATAGATAAAAATTGTGACAGTGAAAAATTAATTAGTGGAATATGGAAGTTAGAAGAAATTTTCGATTCCACTCGTTCCTCTCTAATTTAGTAGAGGAACATGTTCCTTTTAAATTTATTCTATTTTTTATTTTTTTTCGACAGAATAAGTGGAATTTGTTTTTCACCATTTTAATTGCAAATAGTAATATTTTGGAGGAATATAAAGTAACACATGATTTCCTCCAATTTCGTTATTCTAAGATAACAACCGCTCTTAGTTTTCGGGATCGTGTTAGGTGAGGTATATAAGAACAAACACGTAGCCATTTAGAAGAAAAAAACACACATCTTGAGAGTTAGGCATATTATTCTACTTTATTTGTTTCGGTATAAAAACTCTTTAGAGTATATCCTAAAATACCAATTTTTTTTTTACCTAACTTACCACCATTAACTTAAAATTTCCCAAAAATAACACAAATTGTTTTGTGAAAAAACATATTTACCCCCAAAAATTTATAAATAAAGTTAAAATTTTATATTTGGATTCCCCTTTACCAATTTAGAGTTTAGATTTCCCTCACTAAAAAAAGCTTTTAGGTATTTTTTTGATAAAACTAGTGCTATTTTTTGAATTTTAAAATAATGGTGGTAAGTTTAGAACAAAAATTAAAAAGTGGTATTTTTGAGAATTGCCCAAAACTTTAAGTCAATTCATTTGTTATATAACATGCGTCGTAAAATTAAACTAGCTTATATAAATTTGGATCTTATGTTTGTTGAATTTTCAAGAATTATTTTCTGAATACTAGAGATGGCATGAACGCCGTAGCAACTTGATTAATCTCTAGGGTGATAAATTTCTCGACAATACATTTTTTGACATTTTTCTGACATTTTCTGTAAATGCACATTCAAATAATAATCAAAAACGGAAAAAAGCCCAAATAGATTGTTGAGCGTAGCTAAAATCGAATTTTAAAGACTTATATATTCAACTGTTTGTTGTATTTTCTAACCAATCAATCCACACAAAAGAGGGATCCAAACCAATCCCAATCTCAGGTACTTTATTGTTACGATTAAAACTAAAACTGCAGGAACATGAATGTATCAGAAATTCTAGTCCTTAGTTGCAATATATCGCACGAGTTATCCACTTTGGGCCGTTGCACATATCTGAAGCCCAACATGTAGAATATGAGTTCTGGGCCAACAGAATATGGAGCAGTTTAAAGCTGAAATTCCATAACCAAAAAATCAATTGTAATTAAAGAAACCGGCTGGTTCGGTTTAATGTTTCCGTTTATTTAGAACGAAAAAGGAATACCTACAAGTAACCATTGAAGAAATCGAATCATTTGTGGCTTTTTTACTTCAAAATCGAAGAACCGCCAACGAAGACCAGCACAAAGATCCCCTGTAGAGCACCTTTTCTCACAAAGTTTTTAATGAATTAAATAATAAAAAGTATTGTAATAGTAAGAGAGACTAAGAGCATCATTATTGCAACAAATCCATTTGGGTTTCTTAAGCAATATTTTAATATAAATTTGTGTTTAAGAAACTCTGTTAAGAAACTTCAGTTTTTGCGGTTTTATTGGGAGAAACCCAACAGAGGTTCTTAAAAAAAAAAAAAATTTAATAATTTTTTTTTCTATATAAAATTTATTTTAGTTATTAAACATTGTTACAACAAAATATTATATTATAAATATAGATTTTGGAAAAAAAAACAAAAGAACATTTAATTATTATCGTGACCATGTCCAAATTTTTGCCAGATATGCTCAACCAAATCCGCTTTCAATTGTTGATGTTGTTGTCTATCACGAATTCGAGTTCGAACACCCAACATATTGGCGAGATTTGTTCGCCTTTCTGTAGAATAAGTAAGATCCACATGTGCACTTCCTTCTCCGGGTTGGAATTCGGAAACATCATATTGAGTGTATTCATCCCGTTCATCTTCTACTATCATATTATGAAGTATGATACATGCTCTCATAATATTTCCAATTTTGGCTTTATTCCAAAAAAGAGCTGGGTTTTTAACAATTGCCCATCTAGCTTGCAAGACTCCAAAAGCACGTTCGACATCTTTTCGTGCAGCTTCTTGATGTTGAGCAAATAAACATGCTTTTGAGCCTTGTGGAATTGGAATAGATTGGATAAAAGTTGCCCATTTTGGATAAATCCCATCTGTGAGATAGTAAGCCAATTGATACTCTCTTCCGTTGACGGAGAAATTCACTTGCGGAGCTTGACCATTTATTATATCATCAAAAACGGGTGAGCGATCAAGAACGTTTATATCGTTTAAGGTACCTGGAGGTCCAAAAAACGCGTGCCATATCCATAGATCATATGAAGCTACGGCCTCCAAAACGATTGTGGGTTTTCCAGATCCACGTGAGTATTGCCCTTTCCAAGCGGTGGGGCAATTCTTCCATTCCCAATGCATACAATCGATGCTTCCTACCATCCCGGGAAATCCCCGTTGCTCTCCAATATGAAGTAGTCGTTGAAGATCTTCCGGTGTTGGTCTTCTAAGGTACTCCTCACCGAACAAATTTATTATTCCTTCGACAAAATTTAACAGACATAAACGAGCGGTCGTTTCACCGAGCCGTAGATATTCGTCAACCGCATCAGCCGAAGTCCCATACGCTAAGATACGAATTGCTGCTGTACACTTTTGAAGTGCAGTGAGCCCACACCTTCCAAGAGCATCTTTCTTCTGTTGAAAGTATTGAACTTCATTGGAGAGGCGATTAACAATACGCAAAAACAATGACTTGTTCATTCTAAAACGTCGGCGGAATAAATTAGAAGGGTAAGTTGGAGCTTCACTGAAATAATCGTTCCATAAACGTATGTGGCCTTCTTCGCGATTTCTTTCGATAAAAACTCTTTTTTTTCTTGACTCCCTTGCATCATGATCAATTTCTAAATTTTCGACAGATTCCTCGAAAATTTGATTAAAACGTTGATCAACTTGATTGAAAATTTCATCAACTGATTCTTCAAAAGTGTTATGGGAAGAAGATGCCATGAGAATGAGATAACAAAAAAGTTAAGAAGAACACAAAAGTTTAAAAATGTAACGAGATGAAGAAGAAGAGGAGGAATGAGTTTAACCAAGAAGAGAAGAGGAAAAAGAATGAGTTCGATGAATTTTTAGAGAAACATATATATAAACTTCTTTGGTGTCCTTGTGAGTTCACGTGTATGAGTTCTATTACTAGTTTTGTTTTCTTTCTTAAAGAAAATACATCTTTTGACTAAAAAGCAAATGTGTCTTGACACATCTTTTACAACTTATCGAAAGACAAAAAAAAATAATTCACAAAGAGATTTACTGATCATTACGTCGCTGTCCTCCACGGCTCCACCAACTCAACAAGCTGAGGCATCTTCTTCAAACTAAGATCGGCAAGTAGTTGAATCTGCGTGGACCTTTATGAGTTGTGAGATCAATCCAAGCACCAGATGAGGCTGCAAAAACAATTAAAGCTCTGAGGTCAGAATTGTCTATATTTGTCTCAAACCACTATATTGTGTATAACTGAAAACTAAGCAAGCAAAACATACTCGTTCATCTATTGTCCCAAGGACAGCTATATTTATAACCATAACTTGTTTCATTAAACCAAGCAAGCAAAACACAAACCAAACTTGTTTCATTAACTTATAACATAACAGAAACCGGCGTTATAACAAAGGATTACCATAAAAAAAACATAACTTATCTTACAAAACAGAAACCATAACTTATCTTACAAAACAGAAACCATATCTTATAACATAACAGAAACCATAACTAAAACAACCAAGTGATCACTAAGTAGAGAAAATGTCCGCAATAAGCTTGTTCTTAAGGCCTTCTTCCACCTCAGAAAGTGGTTCATTCTTTCCAAGTAAACGTTCAAGAAGATCCATCATTTTCAGTCTCTCCTTCTTCGCGAAGTCCTTCTCCTTGATGGCCCACAAGCTCTGCAACTCGGAGAGAGCTTTGCCATCCATTGCACTCTTGTTACCTCTTGCTTTCGAGGCCTTCACACCAGGAGGCCGGTTCAGAGCATGATCATCTCCGAGCGGTGCACAGTCTTCGGCGTGAGAGCTTGCGGTTTCATCCTCACACCTTCTCCGTTTTGAGTTTCCATCTGGTTTACTTGCATACAACTCACACCATTTCTGGTCATTTCTCAGCTCCCTCCAAGCATGCTCGAGTGTAAACTTCTTCTTCTGGTCGTTGAAGAAGATTTGGTGAGCCATTGTTACCACATCATCCTCATTCTGCCCGCTGCTTCTCTCCCTTGTTGCCGCCGCATAAGCCCCACAAAACTTGGAAACACAATCATTTATCTTCTGCCAACGTTGCTTGCATTGTCCAGCCGTCCGGATTTCACGGCCAGCTGCCATGGGGCTTGCCGCATAGTACGCAGCAATCCGTTGCCAGAAGGCACCGGATTTTTGCTCTGTGGCCACCACCGGATCTTTGCTTGTGTTGAGCCAAGAGCTGATCAGCAAAATATCATCCGTGGGAGTCCACTGCCGTCTTTCTCTACGGTCTGCTGCTGTGTCTTTGTGGAGGCTAGAGGGTTCGGTACATGGAGTGTTAAAAACAGGAACTTGGGATGAACCAAGTTCGAAACAATGAACACTATCGTCTTGACTATTCAAGAGGTCAACAAAGTTCGAGCTCTGACTAAAAGGAGTCATAGAAGCGTTAAAAAAGAGAAGAAAAAGAGAAAAAAACTTGAGGATGGTTTGTGTTTAGCAGATGAGAAGCAAAAGAGAAAAAACTTGAGCCAAGAGTTGTGTTTAGCAGATGAGAAGCAAAAGAGAAAAAAACAGAGGTTTAATAGAGGAGAAGCAGAGGAAATAAAACGCATTCATCACACCCAATATGAGTGGACATATATCTACCAACACAAACAATTCATAAACCACATCGATTTCTATCTAACAATAACTAAACCATTTATTACTAAAGATCTGTTATGATCTTCTTTATCTCATTTCCTTCAAAGCACTCAGCAGCAGTGACGTTCCACACCCAAACAACCCGCAATTATTCTGCAATAAAGAAGATCATAACAGATCATACAAATTATACAGATCATAAAACATTGATTTAAGTGGAAAGTGATGAATGATGAACAATGGTAACGAAGGATATATGTATTCATAACTATTACAAATCCGTTCAATGATTATGCAGACATAGATTCTATGTAACCATTCAGATGTACTCATTACAACAAAACATTTCTGTAAGCAAACAATGATGCAATGATTATTCATTCAGTGACATATATGAAACTGGGCAACTCTAATTCAAGATTTCACTAACAAACACAGATGACACATAGCAAAAAAAATCTATGATTTGTGAAGTTTCATTTATGATTTGTGAAGTCCCATCAAGCAAATCCAACGTCTTAACATTTTTCCAAGCTTATACAAAACCAAATACAATGTAATCTCTGATGTAGTTTCTTCATTTTCAAATCCTTGATCATTATCCAACATAGCTCTAAAACAAGTTCAAAGCAGTAGTTCGGAATTCCAAACCAAAGCACTAGACACTAAGCAATTAAAATCCACACTCATTAACCAAGGTTCGAGAATTTTGAGAGACAAAGCTAAACAGGAACGAACAAAAGACAATTAAACTAGTACCCAGAAGCGATGTGAAAAGGTTTCGGCTGAATTTGGTGAAGTCCTCAAAGCAGATTAGTCCGACGGGATCCAGAAAGTTAGGATCGTCGGCGCAAGTAGCCTCCGAAGAAAGCCGCAACGCCAATGCAAGCTGCAACTGGTAACTCTCTTCCGTCTGCTGCACCCAGCTCTTCCCAGATGATGACCCTCCGGCCGAGTCCGCCGCCATCTGTATCCTCAAATTTCCTCCACCACCGCCAAAGCCGAGCCTGAACCCGTTATCTTGAGGGAATCCAACCGATTCGATCTCGTTAGCCGCCGCAAAAAGCGTAGGCATATAGTAATCCCCGGACAAGGAGCTTTCATCGAAACTTCTCCCGCTCGATTGCCTCTGCAGCCCAAGCGAGGAGGAATACATATTCCCAGCCCGATTCGGCTGACCCCTCAACCTGTGATCGCCACCGCTAGGATCCCAATCGAATCCGCCTCTATCCGCGTTGGTTTTCCTGTTGTGAAGGAGAGGAAGCAGACAGCGATGGGAAGGAGAGCATCGGCGTGGTTGAAGGAGAGCATCACGAGAGAGACGACACCTGTCCGCTAAGAAACGTTTCTTAAAGTCTCCAAAATAAGAAACGATTCTTAGTTAATGGGCTTTTTTTTATTTAATTTAATTACAATTTTACCTAAGAAACCCAGCTTAGAAACTGTAATAATGATGCTCTAAGATACGGTTTTCAAACGGGTTCTCAAGAACCTCGCTAAGAAACCTAATTGATATGTGGCAATATCTGATTGGACAAATCACAATTAAAAATCTAAATAAATAAATTAATTATCTTAATTATATTAAAACGATTAAAAAATAATATGTGAGAGAGTGAGAGGGGTTGTCAGCGATGAGGATGAGGATGCTCTTATTATTGTCTTCTACGTTTCTCCGTCTTCTCCGTCGCCATTTTTTACTAATTTCTTTGCCTCGTCTCATAAGAAATCCGATTAGATCTTCACTAAAACTCCTTTTTCTCCTTTCCTTCCTAAGGAGGAGCCTGTAGTTTCTGTAATCGGCGGTGTGTATGGCTCCTAACGATCCGAAAAATGGCGGCGGTTTCTTTGCCTCTAATGCTTCTTCAATCACCAATTTCGGATCGGCCATGACGAAATCAGTTAACGGGTAAGCAAATCAGATCCCCAACATTTCCTCGTTTGACCCGAAACCCGGATCCTCCACTCGTCAGCTGGATTCACATACTGTTATGCTAATATCTTATTTGGGATCAGTGTTGAGTGTCGAAATTTCTGGAAAATGTGGTGTAATTTTGGTTTTGGAATGTTATATCATTTCATCTGGTTGGGGTTCAAAAGTCCTGTGTTCGGCTTCTGGCAGAGATTGGATTTTCTATTCACACCGAGAAGCAGAGTTACGGCTTAAACGAAGGGATAGTGGCGATCTAGTGCTAGAAAACTGGTGTTTGCTAAATGTTAGTAATAAGCATAATGATTGTGTGTTGTTTTATGAAGAAATCAGTTTTTGTTTGCTTTCTTTTCTCAGTTTGATGGGCTATGAAGGGCTTGAAGTTATTAATCCAGAGGGAAGTACAGAAGATGCAGAGGAAGAAGCAAGCAGAGGAAGATGGAAGCAAGAGGTATGAAGTTCTCATATTGTTGTTGCTACAAGATTTAGATATAAATTCTTTATCGATCCTCTGAGTTTATATGTTTCTCAGGAACGCGATGGCTATTGGAAGATGATGCAAAAGTACATAGGTTCTGATGTTACATCTATGGTAACTCTTCCGGTCATTATTTTTGAACCCATGACAATGCTACAGAAAATGGCAGAGGTTTGTGTTCTAAGATTATATGAAAGATCTCTTAGCTTTTGGACTGAATATGTATCCTTACCTATTCGTTGTACTCACATCTGCTAGATATGGCTGACAAAACCGAAGACTCTTACATGCGCATGGTATATGCATGTAAGCACATCCCCCATTCTCCCTCTCCTTCTTTGTGTTCAAACTCTTTATAGTATCTCTTCTTGTATTTTTTTTTTCCTTTTTTGTCAGTGTGTGGCTAATTTCAATTGATCTTTAACAGCATCATGGGCTATATTTGTGTATTATGCCTACCAACGTACATGGAAGCCGTTCAATCCAATCCTCGGCGAGACTTATGAGATGACTAATCATAGTGGGATTAATTTTATAGCTGAACAGGTGAGTTGTTTCTTTAGAACTCATGATTATTCCACTTTGGTTCGGAAATAATCAAGAGTTCTGTTCCTCAGGTCTGTCATCACCCACCGATGAGTGCTGGTCACGCAGAAAGCGAGCATTTCGCTTACGATTGCACTTCAAAACTGAAAACGAAGTTTCTAGGAAATTCAATCGACGTCTACTCAGTAGGAAGGTAATTTCTCCTAAATATGAAACTGACTGCAAAAGACAAATCTTTTGATTTGATTCAATTAGATTTGTGGTGCAGGACACGAGTGACACTTAAAAGAGATGGTGTGATTCTTGATCTGGTACCTCTGACAAAAGTTCATAACCTACTCTTCGGACGAACATGGGTCGATTCGCCAGGAGAGATGATCATGACGAACCTGACCACTGGTGACAAAGTAGTGCTTTACTTTCAACCATGTGGCTGGTTTGGGTAAGTTTCGTTATTCATCAAACTTAAAAACTTTTAGACAAATCTGATCACTGCAATCTCATCTCCATTTAGAGCTGAAATGTGGACCTAAATGGACAGATCTGGGCGTTATGAAGTGGACGGTTACGTGTATAATTCAGCAGAAGAGCCCAAGATACTAATGACCGGTAAATGGAACGAGTCCTTGAGTTATCAGCCATGTGACATTGAAGGCGAACCTCTCACAGGAACCGAACTGAAGGAGGTTTTTTCTATTTCTCTCCTTACCAAATCCTCTGCATAAAAATCATTAGTTACGTTACTTCCACCACAGGTATGGAAGATCGCTGAAGCTCCTAAAAACGATAAATACCAATACACACACTTTGCTCACAAGATCAATAGCTTTGAAACTGCTCCTACAAAGCTATTGTCATCTGATTCACGGCTACGTACTGATAGATACGCGCTCGAGATGGGCGATATGTCCAAATCTGGATACGAAAAGAGCAGGTAATAGAATAATAAGCTTTTGGTCATCTCCAGTTCGCCATTTTTTTCGATTCGACTAATAGAAACTGGGTTCTGTTTCTCAGCCTAGAGGAGAGACAGAGAGCTGAGAAGAGAAGCAGAGAAGAGAAAGGCCAAAGCTTTGCTCCAAAATGGTTTGATGAAACAGATGAAGTAACTCCTACACCATGGGGTGATCTCCAAGTTTACCAATTCAATGGTAAGTACTCGGTGCACCGCGCCGCAGCGGATAACTCTGAGGATAACACCGATGTGAAGTTGACTCAATTCAACCCTTGGCAATTCCAAGATCTCTTTGCTTAACCAAAAACAAAACAAATCTTATCTTTTGGTGCCATTTCTTGTGTGTAATGCTTGTTTCCTTCGTAGATTTTTCTTTTGTTTTTGGTACATATTCCTTTTTTTTTTTCGGCAAATCAAATATATTGATATCATAAGAAGAGTACAAGACATATAAACATTTCCAATACAATCGTTAACACAAATAAAGAAAATTGAAACAATTTTGATGAAGGGGTGGAGAGTAACCATGTTTTTCTTTCGGAAGTCTTATAGGTTAACAGATAAAATCTGTTATGTCTCCTTTTTCATAAATTTTTTGTTGGCTATCATCTCTTGGATGAAACTCCAAAATGCACTTGGCATTGCTTTGATTAATAAGACTAAACTAAATGTTGTTGGTGATGAATCTGAAACTTGTCTCTTCGTTGAAATCAAAATACTTGATGATTCCGGTAAAGTCTCTTTGTGTTTATTTTGGAGGATACATTGATTTCGTATTATCGAGAGAAGAAACAGAAAATACCGCATCTTCGGAATCCAGTAGTAATCAAAACGATAAAGCATTTTCTCTCCTCTCTTTGGTACATATTCCATAAAAGAAAATTTATATTAATCATAAAAAGAAAGAAGTTGGTGAGGGAAAAATAAAACAAAAAACAAATTTAAGATAAGTAATTTATTTGCTGTCATGGACTCACACGGTTGGTTAAAATTACAAGGGTTAGTTAGAATATGGTAGTTTCAAGTTTGGAAATTAGAGAAACGGATAGTTTGATGTTTTTATTAGGTAATAGGTAGTTTGTGTGGGGACATCTTTTCAATAATGTCAAACTTGCCTTTGTGTTTTAGAGAGATATATAGATAGAAATGTGTGTCTCTTAGAGAGAGATAGACACGTAAAAGTAGGAAACAAAAAGAGAACAAATCGTGTGAGATAAGAGAGAAAAATAGAAAAAAAAATTTAAAAAATATATTTATTTTCTCTTTTCTACTTTTTCAAAAACTTATATATTTTAAATCTTTGATTCATATATCTTCTTATAAAAAGTGAATCCGATGATGACATATATATTAAAAAAACATAGATTTTTTTTCTACACATGTTGAAATTTGAATTTTTAAAAACGGACATTTTTTTTTTTTTTTTGTTGTGTATGCGTATGCGGTGTACGCAATGTTGTGTACGCGTATGCGGTGTACGCAATGTTGTGTACGCGTATGCGGTATACACAATGTTGTGTACGCGTACACAATGTGGTGTATGCATATGACAACGATATAAAACATTTAACAATAAAAATCTAAACCCTAAATAGGTAATACTGAACCCAAATTGAAAAACGTAAAATATGACAACCATAAAAATATATAACTATAGAAATCTAAACCCTAAATGGGTAATAGCGAACCCAAATTGAATAAAGTAAAGTATGACAACCATACATACATAATGTTATATTCATTTTAGCTTAAACAAGTTTAAAAAATAATGTTATAATGTTATATAAATCCTACATTCTCACTCAACATGTTTAAACATATATTAATAAAAAGAAAATCTTGAACCATAAAAACTAAACCCTAAATGGGTAATAGCGAACTGAAATTGAAAAATGTAAAATATGACAACCATAAAAACGTATAACTATAGAAATCTAAACCCTAAATGGGTAATAGCGAACCCAAATTGAATAAAGTAAAGTATGTCAACCATACATAACATTTAACTATAGTGACCCCAATTG
The DNA here is from genome assembly GCA_002933915.1 of Eutrema heterophyllum. Classification (NCBI taxonomy): domain Eukaryota; kingdom Viridiplantae; phylum Streptophyta; class Magnoliopsida; order Brassicales; family Brassicaceae; genus Eutrema; species Eutrema heterophyllum. Next base: position 228,397 of record PKMM01040214.1, read on the forward strand.
AATAACGTAAAGTATGATAACTATATAGAACATTCAAGTGTAAAAATCTTAACCCTAAATGCGTAATAACGAATCCAAAACGTAAAAAATGATTTAACCCTAAATGTTATAAATGCAACATATAGAATATTCAATAAAATTTTAATGAAGATGACTAAAATATTTTAGTTGGTGTACACAACATGTATAAGAAAAGTGTACACAACTAAGGTGTACACAATTGAAGTGTACTGAGGTGTACACCTCAAGTGTCTAATACTCTTCTTTCGTATTCCCTCCAGTAGCGGACCCATAAACTTACCACATCTCATATTTGTTTTTTTATTGGGCTATTAACCCATAGTCTAACTTATTTTAACATTTTTCTTCTCTTTAACGTTTATTTTTTTTCATATAGTAAATATGAATTAATTGAAGAAAAATAATAAAAGTTAAGAAATTAATTTAAGAAGTTATATCGGAAATATTGTATATATATCATGTGTCTTATATAATAGACAAATAATTAAAAATAGGTTTTAATAGTTAAATTTTAATCTTATTTGATTAATATTTTTTATTTATACATTAATCCAGGGAAATTAAAATAATTTTAGGTCAACCAACGAATCCGTCTCGTATTCCGCCTTCATATATCATCACATAATGTCTCCTACACCATATTGGAACACCATGTCGTACACCACATTTGTAAACCGTCTTGTACACCGCATCACTCTCATACATAGTTGTGTCTATATATGTTTAATTATGAATATAATTTCAATATGTATATTTAAGTAGACAAATTACATAGAAAGACTTATAAATTGTTTATGTTCAATATAATATTAAACAGTTAGTTATACCCATAAAAGCGTCCTTCGATCCCTTTCGCTAGCATTCTTGATAGTCTGCAACAGATTAACAATAAGCTTCAATAAGCACTAAATGAGACATTACAAGGCAGAAGCAGAAATAATCAATAGACTAACCTCATCAAGCATCTTCTGTTCAGGCTCTACCTCGTAAATATCTCTGCGAGTAACGAACAATTACCTCTACATTAGCTACCAAAAGCATCTAGCGGAAGCAAAGAAAGACTTTCTTCAACATTAAACTAACTTCCGATAATCTGATCAACACGAGAACAACACTTTGCACACACTTTTTGCTCCTTGGCACAACCTGTTATCAGTTTCATAATATAACACGTTACTTAACTCTAGAACACAATACCATTTTTCTTAACCAAGCAGAGAAACAGAACACTTACCAGAGCATAACTTATGATATGCTTGACGAACATTACGCTTCGTACACTTCAGACTGCACCACTAAAATTCAAATTTTATCCACAAAAACAATCAGTTCGATTCAAATTTCAACAGCGAACAGGATCATACCATTTGGTGGCTTCGTTTAGTGTTTTGTATTTGCCGTAGCGGCGTTTCCAACGATCTGCTCGCGACAGCGATGGCAAACTCCGGGAATCTCAGAGAGTGGTCTGAATCTCCCGCCGACTTCCTAAACACTCTACTGTACAAATGTATTTGTTTTCTCCGAAACATTTATTTTTTTACACGTTTTTGTAACATGAGATCTCTATGAAGATAATCAGTTAACCAATTGGGTAGAAAACATTTACCGCGTTTCATGTGGGACGACGTCTTCTGATTATATCCTTCGCAACTATCTCCATATATAAAAATAATATTTTCTTCCAATCTTTAAGAAAATATAATATATACAGATATTAAAATTTTCACTAGTGGAAAACAATGTAAAAACATACAAAGAGATATTTATAGAATATCCAACATGAAAAAATTACATAATAAATAAGTGAAAATAAATCTAGTCTCCAAATTAGGATTGGGCAAAATTATCATAAGAATTCCGATCAAAATATACGGACTAACGACAATTTTGCATCTAATTAAAATACCAATATTTGGTTGAAAAATAACATTATTGTATCACGTAACGATAGCAGGACAAAAAAAAACACATAATGATAAGTTCAAAATCAATAATTAATGGATTAACCTATATTCTGTATAAAATATTTCGGTCTCTAATAATTCAGAGTTTTAACCCAAAATAAAACTGCAAGTGCACAGCAAGTGCACAGCAAATCACAGTAGTATAGATGAGATCGAATCCATAGAGACCAAAGTTACACTACAAATTTGTGAGATTAAGAATAAAGCTAAGACGAAAATATAGGTTTGAATGTATCAAATTGCAAATAAACAAAGAAAATCGTCAGGTTTCAGAGAATTCGTATATCCTGACAACCACATCACATTCTCTTATATGTAAATCACATTAGAATGATTCTGGGGCAAAATAGAAAGTTTAGAAACTGCATTTTTTGCGTCTGGGAAGTGGATCGATCAATACCAGGGTGTATCGATCGATTTGGAGGCTCTTGGAAATTGGTATCGATCGATACAAGAGATCTATCGGTCGATACCAAGGCTCCCTTTTCCAAAATCCTGCGCGTGCTTCTTCTGCGAGCCAGATTGATATGTCTTCAGTCAATCGGGTGTAACTCTTGATAGCACCGTTAGATTTGCTTCAACCCACTTAAAAATGAAAGCTGACTCACGGCTCTATGTTGTGTCAAAATTTATGCTCAATCCATTGGTGGAAAAGCCTTCAACGAATGCCAAACTTCAGACGTTTGTGCATGACTATACATTATCAATTTCACATTTTGCAGCATAAATGACCAAATTTCCTCCAAATCAACCTAAAACCTATTAAGACTCGATAAAAGACTAAAAGACTCTAAAACACACTTTGACTCAATAAAAAACTCAAAAAAACACCAAAACATAGGTTAAAAGTCGATAAAAACCGAGTACATCAGTCTCTAGCTTATATGACTTTCAATGTGGAATCATATCACATAAAGAAATTGTATAATATCAGGTAATACTTTTGTTAGTAACTCACACTTCTAACCAAGAACTTAATAAAAAATTCATAAACATATCATGGATTGATTGATTTATTATTCACATTGTTTGAAATCAATATTTAAAAATCAGATATCGTATAATGTATGTGATTTTTTACTGATTATTCACTTCTCGCTCATTTTTTGTTCTTAGGTGAGAGCGAGGGTAATAATCAGTATCCGGTCTAACCCGGGTTAGCAAAACCGACGCATCTTCTGATATAAGCGACACATATGTTTTTTATTTTTAACTTTCAATGTTTTTTCATAACTTCCCATTTTCTTCTGATTTAAGCGACACATATGTTTTTTATTTTTAACTTTCAACTGTTTTTCATAATTTCCCATTTTCTTCTTCACGACCTTCTCTCTCCATACATATATACGTCACATTCTTCCCAATATCGTAACACTGTTCCCAAAGTGAAAAAACCGAATACACTGATAAGAACTGAATGAAAAGGAATTATTCTCATTAATCCATTGTAACTGTACATGTGAAAGTATTTATATACAAGTATAGTTAGTAACAAACTATGGTTAGTAATAACTAACTATACACCTAATAACACCTAATACATCCCTCTCAAGCCTCTGACATGGAAACAATGGAAGTGAAAATCGGAGGAGTTGGAGTGAAGAAGCTTGATACAGACATTCTGTCAAGGAAAGAATAGAAGGGACCCGAATGAAGAGGCTTAGTCAAGATATCGACATGTTGGTTTGAACTCAAAACATGAATCAGCTTGATAGTCCCATTCTTGACTTGATCTCGCACCGTATGACAATCGATCTCTATATGTTTCGTCCTCTCGTGAAATACCGGGTTGGTTGCGATGTGTATAGCGGATTTGTTGTCACAAAACAATTTGGCAGGAGCATGAACTTTTATCTTCATATCACGTAGTAGCTGGATAAGCCAAAGAAGTTCACAAGTTGCAAGGGCCATACTCATGTATTCAGCTTCAGTGCTGCTTCTGCTCACTGTAGGTTGCTTCTTAGATTTCCAGGAGATCAATGATTTGCCAAGATAAACACAAAAACCAGTCACATATCTTCTGGAATCAGGACATGCAGCCCAGTCCGCTTCAGCAAAAGCGTTGAGACAAACCTCAAAATCAGCTGCATAAAACAGGCATTGACCATGATTATTCTTGACATAACGAAGCACTTTATGAGCAACATGCAAGTGTAAATCAGTAGGAGCATAGAGGAATTGACTCAGCCGATGGACTGCATAGGTAATTGATATATCATGGTTTTTACCCGTTTTTAACCATGATATAAGTCTTATTTATAGAGTCTTTTTAATATTTTGGAATCTTTTCGAGTCTTTACAGGTTTAGGTACGTTTGGAGCTGAATTGGAGATATTGGAGCATTTTGGAGCCAAGCAAGGATCATGTAGCTGAAGGATCAAGTTGAAGTTCTGGTGTCGACCAACACCAGCCTGTAGAATCGACACAGAAGCTTGGTATCGATCGATATCACTTATGGTGTCGGTCGATACCCATCGCATGAAGAGAAGGATCGCGACTTTTTACAAGTCTGATGAAATTAAACATTGGCCCAGAAGACTTTAATAATTACAAGAAGCCCCATAACGTGTTTTATGATTATAATTAGGTTTTTCAGCCACTTTTGTTGGCAACTTCAGAGGGATTGATTGGAGGTACCATATGGCTTTCGATGCTGCGAGTAATGGGAATTTCAACACCAGATATCCTGAAGATGCTTATGTGCTTATCAAAAACTTGGCTTCTAGCAATAGTACCAAGAATGCAGACATGGAACGCAAGAAGCAAGCTGGTAACTTGGATGGCAGTCAAATCGCATAGGTGAAGGCTAAGCTGGATTCGATGCACAATCTGTTGATGGGAAAGACAAAGAAGGATGTCCTCTTTGCTGTTGATGTCAAGAATTTCGAAAAAGATGAAGTGGAAGACGTTAACTACATTGGTGGAGCTGGGTTTCAAGGTCAAATGTATCAATACCAGCAAAACAACAACCAAAACTTCACCAACAATGCTCAGCAAGGAGGGTACAAGTCTGAAGTCAACCCAGCTGGTTTTGGAACAAATCAGTATCTACATGAACCAATTCAGAGCAGTGGCTATAATAGAACATATGACAATTCGTCCTACCAATCTCCACCACCCAAAACTCCTGAAAGCAAAGTTGAATCTATGCTGGAACAGATTCTTGAGAGACATCAGAAGATGACAGTAGACCTTAATGGGAAGATGGATGCCATGTATACAGATCTGAATGGGAAAATTGAGTCTCTCAACACTCATCAGAAGATGCTGGAAACTCAAATAGCTCAGACTGCAGCAGCTGTCAAGGGAAAAATGATTCATTCACAAAATGAATATGTCAATGCAATCACCTTAAGAAGTGCTAAAGAGGTCGCTGTAGTGGTAGAAAAGGGTTTGAATGCAGAAAAATTCGTGGAATTAGAAGAAGTTGAAGGTGATTTTGAGCCTGATACGGCTGTGTCGAGCGACACCACCACTAGTGTCGATCGACACCAACTTGAAGAGACGACACAGAAGCCTTGTGTCGATCGACACCAATCTGGTATCGGTCGACACCCCTCGCAGACTGAGCTAGAAATTGTGAAAACACCGAAGATTGTTGAGGAGAATGTTTACAAGCCTAAGGTGCCATATCCTAAACCACCTAGACATCTCAGAGATCCCATTACTGCAGAGAAGTTGCTCGCTTTTGAGAAGAGGGTAAGGAGGGTTCCCCATACGATGTCTTTTGAAGAAGCGTTGGAAAACCGCCCTTTGCTTGGTTACTTCCAAGACAGCAGAGAAACTCTAGAAGAGATCAATGCACTTTTCATCAAGGCAAGAAGCACACCACCACCAATGATGCAGTTGACTAAGAGGGAAGATCCAGGAAAATTTTCAGTTCCATGCTCTATCTCTGGAGTTGAATTCAAAGAGTCTCTCGTTGATTCAGAGTCTAGCGTCAATGTCATGTCAAGGGCAATTGCAGAGAGGTTGGGAATTGCTGATATAAGATCTCCTAAGATGTCTCTTACATTCGCGAATTCTTCCACCTCAGTTCCATATGGTACAATCCCTGATTTGCTTGTTAAAGTAGGAGATTGTCTGGTTCATACTGATTTTCAGGTTGTGGAGATGAGCGAAAGTTCTAATATGCATTTGATTCTTGGAAGACCGTTCATGGCTACAGTTGGTGCAGTTATAGACACGCCCCGTAAGAGAATCTCGTTCTCATACATTGATAAAGAAGTCTCCTTGTGAAGGAATGATCACACAAATGTTGGAAGCGAGGTTAGGAAAATTTCCCGTGATACCACTATTCGCCTACGCCTTTGATACATAGAGAGGGAAGAACCGGGGATTCGGTGGCAAACACCATCAATACTCGCGTTTCAGACCTTAATGTGTATATGCGGATCTAAAAAGAGAGAAAGAACATGATGAGAAACAAGTATGGGGGAGAGAAAACAATATCAAAAGTGTGATAATCAGCTGGTTATTTTGTCATGATATTGTATGGGAACGAATCTAGAAAGTTCTTGGTATTGGGTACATCGATGAAACTGGCGATGAGGGCTTTATTGGATAATGCTGAGAAATAATGTATGTAGTCTGGGAAGCTGCGAATGTCTACGGAGAAGTACATGGTGGTTAGATTTGGAACTGGTTACGTGATATGTGGAGCACTAAGGAAAAGGGTCATTGCAATGTTTCAAGAACATGTGAGTCTCTGTGTTTTTCAAACCTCTTTCTCTTGTTTAGCTTTCTGTTTGCTTGAGGGCAAGCAAAGGCTAAGTCTGGGGGAGTTGATATATCATGGTTTTTACCCGTTTTTAACCATGATATAAGTCTTATTTATAGAGTCTTTCTAGTATTTTGGAGTCTTTTCGAGTCTTTACAGGTTTATGTACGTTTGGAGCTGAATTGGAGATATTGGAGCATTTTGGAGCCAAGCAAGGATCATGTAGCTGAAGGATCGAGTTGAAGTCCTGGTGTCGACCGACACCAGCCTGAAGAATCGACACAGAAGCTTGGTATCGATCGATACCACTTATGGTGTCGGTCGATACCCATCGCATGAAGAGAAGGATTGCGACTTTTTACAAGTCTGATGAAATTGCACCTTGGCCCAGAAGACTTTAATAATTACAAGAAGCCCCAGAACGTGTTTTAGGATTATAATTAGGTTTTTCAGCCACTTTTATTGGCAACATATTATTTTACTTTGGTTTTCTGTGAGAGAGCTTTCTGAGGGAGACAAGTCTGAAACTCTGTTCATCCGAGAGAAGATTTCGAACCCTTGTTTACTCTAATCTTATTTATTTATTTCAGAGATTTATTCAGTTATGTTTATTGTCTCAATCTCCATGTCTGAGTATATCTCATGTTAGGTTTAGGGTTCTCATAAGGGATTTCATTGAATGCTAGGTTAATTAGTTGGTTAGGATTTATAATCTGAATTAGTTCTTCACCTTAGGTTGTTCTTAAAGCTAATTCTAGATTGAGCACCTGGAACTCAGATCTTAGGTTAATCGATTAGGCACGACAGTGCAATTGATAATATGATAGAATCTAAGGTGAGCAAAATAACTATCGACAAAGAGATTTGGTTTAGTTATTTTGTGAACAAATCAAACATGGACTTAAAGCTAGTTTAGTCTTTAGGATTTGCAAAGAGATTTGGAATTCTAAGATTTAGACTTAGATAACTCTCGCAACGACAGTTGGTTAGTTATAGCTTAGTGATTTGAGTTCAAGAACCGGGCTTAACCCGAACCCTGACCAGTTAGTTTATCTGCATTCTCTGATTTCCTGAGAAATACCCTGAACCTATCTATCCTCCATCGAATTTACAACCGTTTAATTCACGTTATTGTTTTCAATTACATTGATCACTTAGCTTAATTCGAACCTTTAAAATCTATTGTGTGATTCTTGAGTCTCTGTGGATTCGGCCCCTAAATACTACAATCGACAAAGCTGTTAGTACTTTAGGGTATTAATTTTGAGCTTATCAGTAATATCATGTCTTGTGATGGTGAGATATAGTAAACGGCCAATAAGAGTCATGTATGAAGTTGCACTGGGCAATAAAGTTCCTGAATATGTGCTATACTGCACAGTAGGATCCATTGGAACAGAGGAAGGCTTACAAGCCAGTAAACCTGTGTCAGTTAGGAGATTCAGAGCATACTTCCTCTGGCTGACCTGAATTCCTATAGAGTTTTTAGCAATCTCAAGCCCCCCAAAAAAACGAGCAGGACCTAAATCCTTGATCTTAAAATTATGATGGAGAATAGTCTTGAGTGCCTTAACTGCAGTGTCATTATTGCTGGCAATGAGGATATCATCCACATAGACCAAGAGAGCAATAAAAGAATCACTAGTGATCTTCACAAACAATGTATTATCTGCAGGAGATTGAAGAAAACAAGCTTTCAACAAATCAGATGAGAAACAGTTGTACCATTGGCGTGAAGCTTGCTTCAATCCATAGATAGATTTGCGGAGACGATAAACTGGATTAGGAGGCAAAACTTCATTCGGACCCGGTGTATAACCCAATGGTAAACTCATATAAATCTCCTCATCCAAGTGACTATGCAAGAAAGCATTAGTGACGTCCATCTGAGTTAAAGTCCAGCCATGAGATGAAGCCAAACCCAACATCAGCTTGACACTAGCTAATTTTGCCACAGGAGAAAAAGTATCATCAAATTCCACTCCTTTTTGCTGAGTAAAGCCATGTGCTACCAGCCTTGCTTTGTGTCTCTCAATAGTGCCATCTGAGTTGTACTTAATAGTGTATACCCATTTGCAGCCTACAACGTTCTTTCCAGGTGGCAAAGACTTAATATCCCATGTTCTATTAAGCTCCATAGCATGCAGTTCCACATCCATAGCCCCATTCCAAATTTTATATATCGCAACCTGCTTAAAGTTGGCTAGTGTTGTCTCAATGGAACAAGCAAGAACAAAGGATTGATAGGAAGGATTGAGATTGAAGTAAGATAGGACAGAGGAGAGAGGATACAGTTCAGAAGTAGGTGGTGGTGTATAAATTTGTGTGAGAGAGCAATGAAAATCAGATAAGTAACTAGGAGCCTTAACATGTCGTTTTGGCCTGGCAACATTTGGCAAAACCACACCTGTATCTGTTGGAACAATCTCTTGTGAAATATTTGTGGCACTAGATGATGGTGGAGATGTATGAGATGCATGAGAATTGGATGATGCCACAGGAATCTGAGAATTACTAAGAACATGTGGAATGTGTGTGTTTGTGTCATGCTGAGATGCAACAGGAAAACATATAGTGGAATCAAGAACCAATGGTGTAGAAACATGTAAAATAGAATCAGTGAACAATGAATAAGATTGATGATGATCATAATTGCCTTTAAAAGGAAAAACTGACTCATGAAAAATGACATTTCTAAAGATAATCATTTCACGAGATTCCAAGTTCAGAAGTTTGTAACCTTTATAGCCGGAAGGATATCCCATGAAAACACAAGGTTGTGCTCTTGGAGTGCACTTGTTTCGATCCTTCTGCAAGGTAGAGACATAACAGACACAACCAAAATTTCGCAAGAAAGAATAATCTGGCAACTTTTCACTAACAGTTCATAAGGAGATTTCTTATGCAAAACAAGGATCCACAGAATTAAACATCATATGAATGAGTATCATTATCTAGAATGTATAGATTGTGCACAAGTGATCCTTTACCAATCATCGAGCCCTGAATACGCTCATGTATGAAGCAAGAATCAGAATAGAAGTGAGCAGAATAGTGATTATGTTTCAACAAACTGTTAACACTAATCAAGTTAAAACTAAATTATGGAACATGTAAAACATGATGCAATATGAGAATGTCAGAAATATGAATTGTGCCAGTATGTGTGATGGGAACCCTAGTGCCATTAGGTATAGAGACTGTAACACCAGATACATGAGCTGTTTCACTAAACATTGCAAAGTCAGAACAGACATGGCAAGTTGCACCACTATCAATTATCTAAGCATCATGCGGGAGAGTATTTTGAAGAGAGGAAAAACATTGGTGTTGAAAGGTGAGACAGCTATTTTCAAATTGGACACTAGAGGAAGGAAATGAGACAATACCATAAGCAGATGATTCAGCAGCCATGATACCATTAGGTGTAATGGATGATTGTGGAATTGTAGATGATTGAGAGGTTGATGGGAAAGGGAATGCATGGTCTGGAGCTTTGACATGCGTACTGAGTTGTTGAATCAAAGTTTGAAGTTGATCAGAATTCATTTGACTGAGATCCAGATTCACTGCACTTACAGTAGGAGGAGGCATGAAGTTTGAAGGAAGATTCATGACATTTGCAGCAACATCATACTGTTGTGGAGACTGAGAACGAGGTCTCTGGCCATATGTGATTTGTCCTTGAGGATTGAATACAAGCTGAGTAGGAAATGCTGGTCTCTGAAATGGTGTTTTTGACTGATTACCTAAAGCAGGTGGCTTGTAATCAGGAGGGTAACCATAGATCTTGAAACACTTGTTAACAGTATGCCCAAGCTGACCACAATGAGTACACATAGGTCTTTGTCGAGGACGAAAGTTATTGTGAGCAGTAGCATACACCATATTATCCTCAAAACCATTGTAATATGAGAGATCATTAGAAGCATCTGGACCAGAATTCTGAAATACAACATTATCAGTCTTTGTAGAAGGTTTGATTGTCTTCTGTCTCTCATCTTGAGTGACCATATTGAAGACTTCATCAATAGAGGGAATAGGCTTCAACATCAAGATATGACGCTTTGTTGGTTCGTAAGACTCATTGAGTCCCATCAAGAACTTAGTGACTCGACTTCTTTGTTGAAGCTTTTCCCATAGACAAGCTGCATTGCATTCACACTTTCCACAAGTGCATACATGGAGTTCAACATAATTCTGATATTCTTCCCAAAGCGTAATCAGTTTTGTATAATACGTACTAATATCAAGAGGGCCTTGTTGAAGATTACTCAATCGTTGTTCTATCTCATAGATCCTAGGTGCATCTTCTTGCTTAAACCTAGTCATCAAATTCTCCCAAATACGCTGAGCAGTAGACATAAACAAGAGACTCTGGCCTATTTTCTTTGACACAGAGTTCATCAGCCAAGTTGCAACCATGTCGTTACAACGAGACCACGAACCAGCATCGCGATTATCAGGAGAAGGTTTAGGAATTGTACCATCGATAAATCACGGCTTATTGCGAACGGTTGAGAGCCATCCGCACCGAGCGACGCCAAGCATGAAAGTCGGCTCCAGTGGCGAGGCGATCGGAGACAAGGATAAGACCGGCATGATCGGAACTATGTAAGTAGTACGGATTATCTTACTGATCAAGAACCTGAGATGAAGGGTCTGTAGAACTTGAAGTTACAGGTCGCAAAGTCATTGCCAAAGATTAGGTCGAAATGGAAATCGAAACCAGAGAGAAAGTGCTGGAAAGAGAAAATTGAAAGGAAACGACAACAATCGAAGGTCAATGAAGGAGAATGAAGAAGATTGGAAGAACAACAATCTCCGAAAGAAAATGAACAATGGCGATAAACACATAAATCATGTAATCAAGAAAATCTGAAAGCAATTGACGATAGGAAACACTCATCGTAGCAAATCCAAAACTCAATCGAAGAATCGGCAGGTGAATCGAAGATCAATTGCAAGAAGCGGAAGATATTTTTCTTTGCTCTAATACCATAATAAAAACTAAATGAAAAGGAATTATTCTCATTAATCCATTGTAACTGTACATGTGAAAGTATTTATATAGAAGTATAGTTAGTAACAAACTATGGTTAGTAATTACTAACTATACACCTAATAACACCTATTATATACACCATAAAAACCGGTTTAGTAAAACCGGTTTAAGATGGATAATCTACTGTGCGACGAGTTATGGCTCTCGGGTCCTCTTACTCCGGAGCCTTTACCAAACTTCTGCTGCAATATTCACAACGATGACGTGGCGATGTCTCCGACCATGGACGAAGCGACGGGGAGGAAGCCATTTCTTTGGATTTAGAGAAAGAATCATGCTTTAATAATCACGGAGAAAAATTTATTGAGTTTCTCGTGTCTAAGGATTTAATCGATGGTAGGTTTCAAGCGGTTCAATGGCTAATCCAGGTAATCTTAACTATCAGATTCTTTTGTTTCCCCTATATTTTTCACTTTAAAAAAAGTTTGTATTTTCTAAAAATCAATATACGTGAGATTTTGGAAAAAGCCGCAAAATTGCTGAGATACTAATATTTTCAATTTTTTATTTGTTGTGAGTTAAAATTTTGGTTTTAGTTGTTTATCGGCACATTTCGGATTTATTTAAAATTATATTCGGCGTTGCAAATGGTTAAAATCGTTTTGAATTGCTTTGTCAGTAAGCAAAATCTTACCAATGATGAGTTTACGGTAAATAATAACATTGTTTTGTATACCGAAAATTTATTATTTCCTATTTGCTTTTTCAGACTCGGAATCGGCTAAATCTTTCATTTGAAACGGTATTTTACGCCTCAAATTGTTTTGATCGGTTCGTCGTCTATGTGACTAACTGCGACGTAAGTATATGTATACTTAAGTTTCAGTTTCAGTTTCAGTTTCACATATACTGAGAAGTTTTATTGGGATGATATTTCTTCTTTCTTCCATTAATCATAACAATCAACTACCAAAGTAACGAAGCATTGCTGAATTGATAAGTTTACGTTTTCTTTTAGTAGGTTTTTTTTGGAGGAGTTCAAGTCTAAGTCTCTTACATCTCCCCATAGAGAATTAAATCCCTTTGATGATCGAAACAATTTGATGTCCTTCTTATGGGCAAGCTCCCAAAATGTATAGATGTGTAAATAATATAGTAATATCTTAAAATAGCACATTTTCAAGCTTTTTTCCAAATTTAGTATCATTAATTTAAATTTCCAAAAATAGAACAATTTTTTTTTGTTGTAAAAAAACATATTTACCCAAAATAAATTACAAATGAAGTTGAAACTGAGTTCCCTTTTTTCAATTTAGGGTTTAAATGTCCTTCATTACGAAGAGTTTTTAGACATTTTTACGTAAAATTAATGGTATTTGGAAATTTAAACTAATAGTGCTAATTTTGGAAAAAACTTAAAAATGTGTTATTTTTGAGAGTTGCCTTAAATAATACTCATTTACAATGTTTTAAAAACATTTTTTGTATTAGTTTATATGATTTTTTTATTAAGATTATAAATTATTCAGTTTTTTTTATTGTTTTTAACTATTTGTATTATGCAGATTGTTTTATTATTTGTTAAATTGTGATATGACAAATGATATTTTAGTTTTGGAAAAATATAAAACTAAATGATTTCTTAATTTTTATAAAAAAAACATTAAACATCTTTTAATATGATACATACTTACATAGGAGGAGTAATAATAACGAGTCAATAACATTGTCACTCTCATTTCACATCACATGGATACATATGTTTCTGTTACTAATTTAATGGTTTTCTAAATGGTATCGTTTGAAACATTCCTAATATTTTTTTGGTATCACTAATTTAATATTTATATTCACCAAATATAATATTTATACACGAGACTGAGTAAGTCACGTCGTGTTGCGATTCGACCGCTTCGCCAAACATGGTGTAACCGCAGATCGCTACAGCTATGTACAAGACCGTGCAGAAACTAAAGCTGCAAAAGAAAAAAGGAAGAATGAGTCTATTAGGGTTTCTTGTGAAAACAAGGAGAGGTTTCTTGTGGAACAAGTAAGGGGAGGTTTCTTGGACTTACCAGATGACTAAGACGAGAGGAAACTTTGAAGGATCTTTCATGGAAGAATAGATGTTGAGAAAAACAGAATGACCCGAGTAACCAAACCCAAAAATCCCTATAGTGACCGGTAAGTTGCTGAGATCCAAAAATCGTCCTGTTGCATGAAACCCGATGCCATCAACCACACCGACCCAGAAAAGGCAGAGACCAAGCAAGACCGACGCCAAGACTCCTCCAACTAGATTAGAGAGTTTCAAAATCGCAAGAACGGACGATTAAATCAAGCTTAAAACAGAGAGATTGAGATTTCAGAGGGAAAACCAAACCTGAAAGATAAGAAAGCAAGCTAAGATCTTTGAGCCAGACTGTTGGAAGAACAAGAAGAGTGGTTAAGATTGCAAAGATCTGAGCAGAATCTAGAGATATCCCTGAAGAAATGCTCAGTGAAATGTTTGGGAATAGTCCTGATAAGTTATCGCTCATCATGATTATGTATTCCACACAAGCTGCCTATTTTTTTGAAAAACAAAGTTTTTTTTTTTTTTTTTTTATAACCCTCCTTCCTATAAAATTGAAAAACAAAGTTATAACAACAAAACAATTGTCAGCAACTAATGGAAGAATAACTCCACGTATAGGAGGATCTGCGATTCAAGAAACAGAACAAGAACCTAAGTTTCAGTTTCAAGAAACAGAATCTTTGAAGGGCTTTTTAGTAATTTAGGTTGATCGATCGAACTGTAACTTACGGAGATGATGAAACGACCGGTGATTCCAAAGGCGGCTTGACCGATATCGTGGTAAGTTTGAAGACCAGGAGAACTTTCTAGACATCTCTTAATGAGAACACCTGTGGAGCAAGTGATGACTCCGAAGAACACGAGTATGAGCAGACCAATCCATCCACTTTCTTTTATTGCATAAGGCATTGTTATTAACCCTAATCCACACAAAACATTGGTTCCTGGAACAAAAAAAATAAAAATCGCCATGTCTTTGTCTTTCTTGATGGAATGGAATGCTATATACCCATTTTGTGAAAATGTGAAAACATGATTACTTTTTTTTACTTCTTTAACGTTTTTGAAATGTGATTTCGCTAGCTATATACTTATGCAATATTTGCCACAAAATCTAACTAGTAAGAAACAAAGTCTCATTAGTATCCTCCAGAATCTCTATTCATTTCTATTTAGCTCTACTGTTCTATCATTTTCCTATTTTATCATTCCCTTGTTTATTATCAGACATAAGATTCATTATCGTAAAAAATTTCATTAATGATTTTACCGTTGAGGACGGATTGAGAGGAGCAGAGGTTAGTTTCTGGTGATGGAAGATCGGTGACGGAGAGCTTGAGCTGAGATGGACAAAATACAAGAAGATCATGAAGACCTTACTCTCATGGAATTTGTCATGAGTTTGCGGTTGAAGATCTTCAAGAGGTTCTGAATCCAGTAGGACCTTACATTCTTTCTTCTGCAAGGTGGATGTGTTAGCAACCAAGGTAATTAATGAAAAGAGCAAAGCTAAGGGGGATTAGATTTTAGTCACATTTTTTTGGGATTCATTGTAAAAAATTGTCACCATTGGATTGCAGATTCCGAAGAAGCTACCACAAAACCAACCATTGATCAAGAGTTTGAGGACTACTTTTCAACACTTATGATGTAACATTTAATGTTTATGTAAATAATTTCACCTTGTTCTTGGTTACAAACACACAAAAAAAGCCATAACAGAAAGGGCATTGCAATTTTCGGTAAGATTTGATGTTGCCTTGTTCAGTGATTGTGATGATCTCACTTTCTCACCGAATTGTAATTGAGGCTCTTTACATCAATAAACAAAAGATTTAGAGTTTCGATCAATCTTCAGTTTCCAATCTCTTACCACTAAAATTGATACGAAAAATTCAGATCAACAACAAATGAAACACAAGCCAAGAAGCAATCGCAAACCCAACAGAAAGAAAGAGAAAGTTTCTGGAAGTTCGAATTCGATATCTAACGGAAAGAAAAGACGAATTCGGACCCAACGCCGGCTCTCCTTGTAACATGCTCCGCCAGAGTCGGATAATGACTCGAGAGAAGCTTCTCAATCCTTTCATGCGTTATCAGAGACCAAAGTGGTGTCGTCGAAGAATGTGGAATGAAAACTAGCGGTCGAACCTCAGACGGATCTGGATCCTTCTTGTCGGTAATTGTCCTCGTGATTCTTGCGTCTTTGGTCGTACTTTCGTATTTGGAAACCAATCCTGTAAAAAGATCTAGAAGATAAGAGCCCACTTTCTTCCTTAAGAACCTCCATTGTTGTTAAAGCATCCGAGTGGTATGTTCCTTTTACAGGGACTCGAAGCAGGTCCGTCTTAATAATATTGACGACCTTAGGCAAATTATGAAATGTAGACTTTTTATTTATATCATAAAAATATAGTAAAATTCTAAATATTAAATGTACTAAATGATTATGCGCGGATCGTATTCGTATACGTTTTTAGTATCACTATTCATTCGTGCAAGGTTTGAGCATGACGTTTTGGACAAATTTTTATTCCAAGATCAATTTCAAACATGTGATTTACATTTCTACATTTTATTACACAAGTTAGAAACTCTAAAGCTCTCATATTTAATAGCTCCTTACACAAACCAAAAAATCTCAATGCCAAACACTTTATCGTCATGAATATTAACTACAAAAAAATATTGATACATGCTTTGGACTTTTACATTGGGTGATAGTTTTTTCTCATGTTTGATAGATTCATTATGGAGAAGCAACTCATGAGGCATTAGGAACCATCTGGAGAAAAACTTGTGTGTCATTTTTCTGCAAAACTGCAATTAAAGAATCAATCAACATATTTAAGCTTAGAAGAGAAATATTGATTATTTGTTATTTAATTCATAGTCAATTACACGTAAGATAATATTGTATTTTGCTCATGAGTCATTTTTACAAAATCTCAATCTTTCTCTTTAAAATTAAAAAAACTAAAAAAACTTGAGAACATAGTCTACAACAAAGCTAAAGACAAAGTGATCATTTTTTAATTTTTTTTCTTCCTTAAAAACTCAAACTTTTGATCAAAACCACCGACTTCATAGTGAATTCATAGTGAAATTAGAGACGAATTGGATATAATTGGTTATGCAAAACGCTTTGCATTTGTAAAAATTTCAAATGCCCAAGTTTTCCAATTTTAGAACAATCTATATAGGATGAGAGAAAAATACTTGCACAACGACAAAATGAAGCTACCATATAAGGGAAGCAAATCATAACAAAAGAGATACTAAATTGGAAGCCTCTTCGAAAGTATGTGTTATGTCTCTTTCTAAAATTTGCAAAATGAAGTTTATGTAGTCAAAAGCGGTAGTTGGGACTCTATGAGGCAATATAGTTTTAGAGAAATAAAAAATGTCAAGTGCATACATTATTGGCGCTAATAGAGTGGAAAAAAAAATTAATACGGATGAAAGACATAAAAAGTTTTTGTGGACTGAGAAATATTAACTTGTCAAAATATTGTGTGGAAAGTAATGAAATGGTAAAAAATAAGTTAATGTGTACTAATGTTTTGTTTTTACTGGTTTTTCATTTAATATTTTTTTATAATGTGTTATTTTTTAAAAGCACAAAAATCTAATAAACCGTAAATATGTTATATTTTAGAATGCAAAATAAGTTTAGATTATGAGCCCCTTTTGTTAATCACATAGATAGATATAGATACGGGCCTTACTTATTTATCTATATAGATAATAATAGATCAGGGCTTGCTGTAAAGAAAAAAATAGATCAGAGCTTTTTAAAAAAAAATAAACATAAAAAAAAAAATTGGGGCGTTGGACCTAGGGCGGTCGCCCCTCTCGCCATGGGTAAGAGCCTGGACTGACTTGAAGATCCCCATCAAGTCTTGACCACATAATTTGCATTGCCTTTCCCTTCAGATCAATATGGTTTAAGCAAGCCATAGCATTCGCTGCTATAATTCAGATCAAGCGCCAAGAGACATGAAAGAATATAATTAGTAATCTTATGAAAACCTAGCTCGGTTAAGTACTAACAAATCATGGAGAAGAAGAAAGAATCACTAGATGTGAATCAACATTCAACACAAGAGATGATCGATTTGGGAAACACAAGTTTACTGATATATATCTTCAGAGCATGGAAACGGATACACAGAGACGGAGATTTTTTACCGGTCAAGGGTGAATCGAAGTTGATGTAGGCGCAACACATGGATTTTCCGGTGACTGAGTTGCGGCAGAGATGGAGGGAGACGACGGGAACAGTCAAGGAGAATTTCTGGATGAGGTCTTCCTCCGTCACGTTCGGACTGAGATCACCGACGTAAAGCGAAGCAAACCTTGAGGTTTCCTAGCGCATGTATTTCCGATTTCACGACCGCCATGGATGTTTGTAAATCCTTCTCTCTCTTTCTCTGCAGGAACAAAAATGGGACTGTTTCTTATCTTCCAAGGAAGTGAGGAAGAGACTCTACAGGAAAAAAGAAAAAAATGGAGGAGACGAGAGAGACAAGTGGAAAAGCAGAGAGGTAATTTGTCTTTGTGTGGGTGTATACATATACATGTGTATATACATATTATTCGGTTATAATCGTAATGATAGCTAGTGTCGAAGACGATGAAAAAGAAGTCGAAGACGATGAAAAAGGAGAATGAAAATACGAGAAATAAGGTAAATCGGAAGATGAAGAAGATGAGGTAGATGAAGACGAAGTAAAATAGGAAGATGACGAAGACGAGATAAGTATTAAAATAATAGAAAGAAGAAAAATCAGAAGAAAGAAGACGAAGAAAAACCGAATGAAAACGAAGAAGTATAAGTCGGAGAAGACAAAGACGATAAAGAAAGAAGAAGTCAAAGACGATGGAGATGAAGAAGGAAAAGACGAGGAAGATGAAGAAAAAAAAAGGAGGGAGAAGAAGACGAAGTTGATGAAGAAGAATTCAGAAAATACGAGGACACTTACGTTAAAGATGAGGAAGGAGACCGGAAAGATGAAGATGACAAAGTTTGAGAAGGATATAGAGAGAGGGAGAGAGAGAAGGAGAGAGAGATGGAGAGATAGGAAAGGGGAGAGAAAGAGTTAAAGCTTTCAGGTACATGTAATTGATTGATATTAGATGTCCGTTAGTTTGTCTTCTGTGTTCCTAATTTTTTGTTTAATCTGGTTAAAAAGGAAATTAAATCTTTCAAGGACATGTAAGTGTAGTTTTTCTTAGTAATGATGGTCTTACCTTTATGTTTATATGTATTTCTATCTTCTTTATTTTATTTAGATGTATGCTTCTTAATCAGCCATAATTGATAGACTTGTTATTATGCGTTTTAGCACATCTTCGATCATGACTTTGGACCAAATCTATTTTATTTTGTTGGGTTTGTAATTTTAACTCTTAAATCTTGTGTTACAAAGGAAAGTACTTGAAATGATAGAGTATTTAGAGAAACAAGCATTGTTGGAGGAGAAAATGGCAACGACCCACAAAACATATTGATGTATGATCGAAGAAATTTCTGAGGTATTGAATTCGACAATACTAAACCGGTTCCAAACCATGTTTGAAATGCTAGAGGAAAAGCACGGAAACCACAAGGAACAGTGGTTGAAACGATGAAAATGTTTTGAAGGCAAAGAAATGTGTGATGGATATGAATTAGGAGAAAGAAGGGATGGCGAAGATACTTGAAGGTAAAGTAAGAGAACAAAAGGGAGAAGTAGAATTTGAAGGAGACAAGACTAAACCTATCTATTGTGGAATTTATCTTCCATGAAAGAGAAGAAAAACAAGGAAAAACCAAGGGAGATCTAAGTTAGGAATCTAGAGAGAGAGAGTGTGTGAGATATAGGGAGGGATGGGAGGGAGAGGGAGAGAGAGCAAGAAGGAGGGAGAGAAAAAGAGAGAGAGGTAGATAGAGAGAAAGAGAGTTAAAGCCTTCAAGGTCATGTAATTGATTGATATTATATACCTATTAGTTCGTCTCTTCCGTGTTCCAATTTTTTTGTTTAATCTGGATGATAAGGAATTTAAAGCCTTTAAGAACATGTAAGTGTAGTTTTTTTGGTAATGGTGGCCTTAAATATTTTTTGGTATGTATTTGTATTTTTGAAAACATTAAAAGCACACAAGCTACAAGGAAACAGTGGTTGAAACGATGAAGATGTTTTGACGACGAATAAATGTGTGATTGATATGAAGAAGGAGAAGGAAGAGATGGCGAAAATGTTTGAATGTAAACTAACATAACATAGAGTGAATGAGAAGTTGAAGGATACTAAATTAAACATATATCTATTGTAGAATTTTTCATTCATAGAGGAGAAGAAGAAGAACATGCCGGTGATTTTCGAGGAAGAACTAAGGAAGCCCTAAATTAGGAATCTGGAGAGAGAGAGAGGGAGACAGAGAAGGGGAGAGAGAGAGAGAGAGAGAGAGAGTTAAAGCCTTCATGGACATGTAATTAATCTATATTTTATCACCGTTAGTTCATCTCTTCCGTGTTTCTGATTTCTGTTTATTATGACTGATAAGAGAGTTAAAGTTTTCATGAACAGTTTTAAGTTGCTGTTTATAAGGTAACAACAAAAAAAAAGACTCAAGATTTTGATTACATATCCAAAAATCAAGCCACAAAAGAAGACTATGAACGTTGTATATAAATAAATGTTTCACAATATTTTTAAAGCGGCTTTTGTCTTCTTTTCATTAATATGGTTTTGATACAATTATTGATCTTCGTTAGTTTCTACAAATAAATATTATTGGTTATTATTTTTTACCTTTTTTGGTTGATAGTATGTCTTACATTGTTGTTATATTTGTGTTCGATTTCATAATATATGTTTGGTAACAAATTTAATAATATAAATAATGTGATTATTTGAAAAAACCTCAATGCGCGGACTAAACACCTAGTTATAGGAAATACGCAAATAAAAAGACTCCTTCCTTTTGCAGCAGCGAAAGCCGAAAACTTTATGTTCGTACCGATCGGTTTAACAATTTTATGAATCAAACAATTAATGGAGAGAAATACAATTTGCACAAAAAAAAGAAAAATACAATATATATATATATATAT